>CAXARU010000061.1:0-73000 GCA_963971365.1 Lasioglossum villosulum
TCTCCATGAATCTCCAATAATCAACTCGATGAATCTCCATGAATCTTCATGAATCTCCTGATCCATGAACCTCTATGAATCTCCATGAATCTCCATGAATCTCCATGGATCTCCATGAATCTCCTCCGAGAATTTCCATGAATCTCCTCCATGAATCTCCATGAATCTCCATGAATGTCCATAATTCTCCATGAATCTCCATGAATCTCCATGAATCTACATGAATCTCCATGAATCTCCATAAATCTCCATGAATCTCCGTGAATCTCCATGAATCTCGATGAATCTCCATGAATCTCCTCCATGAATCTCCATGAATCTCCAAGAATCTCCTCCATGAATCTCCATGAATCTCCATGAATCTCCATGAATCTCCATGAATCTCCATGCATCTCCATGAATCTCCATGAATCTCCATCAACTTCCTCCATGAATCTCCATTAATCTCCTCCATGAATCTCCATGAATCTCCTCCATGAATCTCCATGAATATCCATGAATCTCCATGAATCTCCACGAATCTCCATGAATCTCCATGAATCTCCATGGATCTCCATGAATCTCCTCCGAGAATCTCCATGAATCTCCTCCATGAATCTCCATGAATCTCCATGAATGTCCATAATTCTCCATGAATCTCCATGAATCTCCATGAATCTCCATGAATGTCCATAATTCTCCATGAATCTCCATGAATCTCCATGAATCTACATGAATCTCCATGAATATCCATGAATCTCCATGAATCTCCATGAATCTCCATGTATCTCCATGAATCTACATGAATCTCCATGAATCTCCATGAATGTCCTCGATGAATCTCCATGAATCTCCAAGAATCTCCTCCATGAATCTCCTCCATGAATCTCCATGAATATCCATGAATCTCCATGAATCTCCACGAATCTCCATGAATCTCCATGAATCTCCATGGATCTCCATGAATCTCCTCCGACAATCTCCATGAATCTCCTCCATGAATCTCCATGAATCTCCATGAATGTCCATAATTCTCCATGAATCTCCATGAATCTCCATGAATCTACATGAATCTCCATGAATCTCCATAAATCTCCATGAATCTCCGTGAATCTCCATGAATCTCGATGAATCTCCATGAATCTCCTCCATGAATCTCCATGAATCTCCAAGAATCTCCTCCATGAATCTCCATGAATCTCCATGAATCTCCATGAATCTCCATGAATCTCCATGAATCTCCATGAATCTCCATGACCTCCTGTATGAATCTCCATGAATCTCCATGAATCTCCATGGATCTCCTTGAATCTCCATGAATCTCCATCAACCTCCTCCATGAATCTCCATGAATCTCCTCCATTAATCTCCATGAATCACCTCCATGAATCTCCATGAATCTCCATGAATCTCCAATAATCAACTCGATGAATCTCCATGAATCTCCATGAATCTCCATGCATCTCCATGAATCTCCATGAATCTCCATCAACTTCCTCCATGAATCTCCATTAATCTCCTCCATGAATCTCCATGAATCACCTCCATGAATCTCCATGAATCTCCATGAATTTCCAAGAATCTCCATGAATGTCCATGAATCTCCTCCATGAATCTCCATGAATCTCCATGAATCTCCATGAATGTCCATAATTCTCCATGAATCTCCATGAATCTCCATGAATCTACATGAATCTCCATGAATCTCCATAAATCTCCATGAATCTCCGTGAATCTCCATGAATCTCGATGAATCTCCATGAATCTCCTCCATGAATCTCCATGAATCTCCAAGAATCTCCACCATGAATCTCCATGAATCTCCATGAATCTCCATGAATGTCCATAATTCTCCATGAATCTCCATGAATCTCCATGAATCTACATGAATCTCCATGAATCTCCATAAATCTCCATGAATCTCCGTGAATCTCCATGAATCTCGATGAATCTCCATGAATCTCCTCCATGAATCTCCATGAATCTCCAAGAATCTCCTCCATGAATCTCCATGAATCTCCATGAATCTCCATGAATCTCCATGAATCTCCATGCATCTCCATGAATCTCCATGAATCTCCATCAACTTCCTCCATGAATCTCCATTAATCTCCTCCATGAATCTCCATGAATCTCCTCCATGAATCTCCATGAATATCCATGAATCTCCATGAATCTCCACGAATCTCCATGAATCTCCATGAATCTCCATGGATCTCCATGAATCTCCTCCGAGAATCTCCATGAATCTCCTCCATGAATCTCCATGAATCTCCATGAATGTCCATAATTCTCCATGAATCTCCATGAATCTCCATGAATCTCCATGAATGTCCATAATTCTCCATGAATCTCCATGAATCTCCATGAATCTACATGAATCTCCATGAATATCCATGAATCTCCATGAATCTCCATGAATCTCCATGTATCTCCATGAATCTACATGAATCTCCATGAATCTCCATGAATGTCCTCGATGAATCTCCATGAATCTCCAAGAATCTCCTCCATGAATCTCCTCCATGAATCTCCATGAATATCCATGAATCTCCATGAATCTCCACGAATCTCCATGAATCTCCATGAATCTCCATGGATCTCCATGAATCTCCTCCGACAATCTCCATGAATCTCCTCCATGAATCTCCATGAATCTCCATGAATGTCCATAATTCTCCATGAATCTCCATGAATCTCCATGAATCTACATGAATCTCCATGAATCTCCATAAATCTCCATGAATCTCCGTGAATCTCCATGAATCTCGATGAATCTCCATGAATCTCCTCCATGAATCTCCATGAATCTCCAAGAATCTCCTCCATGAATCTCCATGAATCTCCATGAATCTCCATGAATCTCCATGAATCTCCATGAATCTCCATGAATCTCCATGACCTCCTGTATGAATCTCCATGAATCTCCATGAATCTCCATGGATCTCCTTGAATCTCCATGAATCTCCATCAACCTCCTCCATGAATCTCCATGAATCTCCTCCATTAATCTCCATGAATCACCTCCATGAATCTCCATGAATCTCCATGAATCTCCAATAATCAACTCGATGAATCTCCATGAATCTCCATGAATCTCCTCCATTAATCTCCATGAATCACCTCCATGAATTTCCAAGAATCTCCATGAATGTCCATGAATCTCCTCCATGAATCTCCATGAATCTCCATGAATCTCCATGAATGTCCATCAACTTCCTCCATGAATCTCCATTAATCTCCTCCATGAATCTCCATGAATCTCCTCCATGAATCTCCATGAATATCCATGAATCTCCATGAATCTCCACGAATCTCCATGAATCTCCATGAATCTCCATGGATCTCCATGAATCTCCTCCGAGAATCTCCATGAATCTCCTCCATGAATCTCCATGAATCTCCATGAATGTCCATAATTCTCCATGAATCTCCATGAATCTCCATGAATCTCCATGAATGTCCATAATTCTCCATGAATCTCCATGAATCTCCATGAATCTACATGAATCTCCATGAATATCCATGAATCTCCATGAATCTCCATGAATCTCCATGTATCTCCATGAATCTACATGAATCTCCATGAATCTCCATGAATGTCCTCGATGAATCTCCATGAATCTCCAAGAATCTCCTCCATGAATCTCCTCCATGAATCTCCATGAATATCCATGAATCTCCATGAATCTCCACGAATCTCCATGAATCTCCATGAATCTCCATGGATCTCCATGAATCTCCTCCGACAATCTCCATGAATCTCCTCCATGAATCTCCATGAATCTCCATGAATGTCCATAATTCTCCATGAATCTCCATGAATCTCCATGAATCTACATGAATCTCCATGAATCTCCATAAATCTCCATGAATCTCCGTGAATCTCCATGAATCTCGATGAATCTCCATGAATCTCCTCCATGAATCTCCATGAATCTCCAAGAATCTCCTCCATGAATCTCCATGAATCTCCATGAATCTCCATGAATCTCCATGAATCTCCATGAATCTCCATGAATCTCCATGACCTCCTGTATGAATCTCCATGAATCTCCATGAATCTCCATGGATCTCCTTGAATCTCCATGAATCTCCATCAACCTCCTCCATGAATCTCCATGAATCTCCTCCATTAATCTCCATGAATCACCTCCATGAATCTCCATGAATCTCCATGAATCTCCATGAATCTCCAATAATCAACTCGATGAATCTCCATGAATCTTCATGAATCTCCTGATCCATGAACCTCTATGAATCTCCATGAATCTCCATGAATCTCCATGGATCTCCATGAATCTCCTCCGAGAATTTCCATGAATCTCCTCCATGAATCTCCATGAATCTCCATGAATGTCCATAATTCTCCATGAATCTCCATGAATCTCCATGAATCTACATGAATCTCCATGAATCTCCATAAATCTCCATGAATCTCCGTGAATCTCCATGAATCTCGATGAATCTCCATGAATCTCCTCCATGAATCTCCATGAATCTCCAAGAATCTCCTCCATGAATCTCCATGAATCTCCATGAATCTCCATGAATCTCCATGAATCTCCATGCATCTCCATGAATCTCCATGAATCTCCATCAACTTCCTCCATGAATCTCCATTAATCTCCTCCATGAATCTCCATGAATCTCCTCCATGAATCTCCATGAATATCCATGAATCTCCATGAATCTCCACGAATCTCCATGAATCTCCATGAATCTCCATGGATCTCCATGAATCTCCTCCGAGAATCTCCATGAATCTCCTCCATGAATCTCCATGAATCTCCATGAATGTCCATAATTCTCCATGAATCTCCATGAATCTCCATGAATCTCCATGAATGTCCATAATTCTCCATGAATCTCCATGAATCTCCATGAATCTACATGAATCTCCATGAATATCCATGAATCTCCATGAATCTCCATGAATCTCCATGTATCTCCATGAATCTACATGAATCTCCATGAATCTCCATGAATGTCCTCGATGAATCTCCATGAATCTCCAAGAATCTCCTCCATGAATCTCCTCCATGAATCTTCATGAATATCCATGAATCTCCATGAATCTCCACGAATCTCCATGAATCTCCATGAATCTCCATGGATCTCCATGAATCTCCTCCGACAATCTCCATGAATCTCCTCCATGAATCTCCATGAATCTCCATGAATGTCCATAATTCTCCATGAATCTCCATGAATCTCCATGAATCTACATGAATATCCATGAATCTCCATAAATCTCCATGAATCTCCGTGAATCTCCATGAATCTCGATGAATCTCCATGAATCTCCTCCATGAATCTCCATGAATCTCCAAGAATCTCCTCCATGAATCTCCATGAATCTCCATGAATCTCCATGAATCTCCATGAATCTCCATGAATCTCCATGACCTCCTGTATGAATCTCCATGAATCTCCATGAATCTCCATGGATCTCCTTGAATCTCCATGAATCTCCATCAACCTCCTCCATGAATCTCCATGAATCTCCTCCATTAATCTCCATGAATCACCTCCATGAATCTCCATGAATCTCCATGAATCTCCAATAATCAACTCGATGAATCTCCATGAATCTCCATGAATCTCCATGCATCTCCATGAATCTCCATGAATCTCCATCAACTTCCTCCATGAATCTCCATTAATCTCCTCCATGAATCTCCATGAATCACCTCCATGAATCTCCATGAATCTCCATGAATTTCCAAGAATCTCCATGAATGTCCATGAATCTCCTCCATGAATCTCCATGAATCTCCATGAATCTCCATGAATGTCCATAATTCTCCATGAATCTCCATGAATCTCCATGAATCTACATGAATCTCCATGAATCTCCATAAATCTCCATGAATCTCCGTGAATCTCCATGAATCTCGATGAATCTCCATGAATCTCCTCCATGAATCTCCATGAATCTCCAAGAATCTCCACCATGAATCTCCATGAATCTCCATGAATCTCCATGAATGTCCATAATTCTCCATGAATCTCCATGAATCTCCATGAATCTCCGTGAATCTCCATGAATCTCGATGAATCTCCATGAATCTCCTCCATGAATCTCCATGAATCTCCAAGAATCTCCTCCATGAATCTCCATGAATCTCCATGAATCTCCATGAATCTCCATGACCTCCTGTATGAATCTCCATGAATCTCCATGAATCTTCATGCATCTCCATGAATCTCCATGAATCTCCATCAACCTCCTCCATGAATCTCCATGAATCTCCTCCATTAATCTCCATGAATCACCTCCATGAATCTCCATGAATCTCCATGAATCTCCAATAATCAACTCGATGAATCTCCATGAATCTCCATGAATCTCCATGCATCTCCATGAATCTCCATGAATCTCCATCAACTTCCTCCATGAATCTCCATTAATCTCCTCCATGAATCTCCATGAATCACCTCCATGAATCTCCATGAATCTCCATGAATTTCCAAGAATCTCCATGAATGTCCATGAATCTCCTCCATGAATCTCCATGAATCTCCATGAATCTCCATGAATGTCCATAATTCTCCATGAATCTCCATGAATCTCCATGAATCTACATGAATCTCCATGAATCTCCATAAATCTCCATGAATCTCCGTGAATCTCCATGAATCTCGATGAATCTCCATGAATCTCCTCCATGAATCTCCATGAATCTCCAAGAATCTCCACCATGAATCTCCATGAATCTCCATGAATCTCCATGAATGTCCATAATTCTCCATGAATCTCCATGAATCTCCATGAATCTCCGTGAATCTCCATGAATCTCGATGAATCTCCATGAATCTCCTCCATGAATCTCCATGAATCTCCAAGAATCTCCTCCATGAATCTCCATGAATCTCCATGAATCTCCATGAATCTCCATGACCTCCTGTATGAATCTCCATGAATCTCCATGAATCTTCATGCATCTCCATGAATCTCCATGAATCTCCATCAACCTCCTCCATGAATCTCCATGAATCTCCTCCATGAATCTCCATGAATCACCTCCATGAATCTCCATGAATCTCCATGAATCTCCAATAATCAACTCGATGAATCTCCATGAATCTTCATGAATGTCCATGAATCTCCATGACTCTCCATGAATCTCCTTGAATCTCCATGAATCTCCATAAATCTCCATGAATCTCCGTGAATCTCCATGAATCTCCATGAATCTCCAAGAATCTCCTCCATGAATCTCCATGAATCTCCATGAATCTCCATGAATCTCCATAAGCTCCTGTATGAATCTCCACGAATCTCCATGAATCTCCATGCATCTCCATGAATCTCCATGATTCTCCATCAACTTCCTCCATGAATCTCCATTAATCTCCTCCATGAATCTCCATGAATGACCTCCATGAATCTCCATGAATCTCCATGAATCTCCTCGATGAATCTCCATGAATCTTCATGAATCTCCTGATCCATGAACCTCTATGAATCTCCATGAGTCTCCATGAATATCCTCCATGAATCTCCATGAATCTCCATGAATGTCCATGAATCTCCTGCATGAATCTCCATGAATTTCCATGATACTCCATGAATGTACATGAATCTCCTGCATGAATCTCCATGAATCTCCTCCATGAATCTCCATGAATCTCCAAGAATCTCCTCCATGAATCTCCATGAATCTCCATGAATCTCAATGTATCTCCATGAATCTCCATGCATCTCCATGAATCTCCATGAATCTCCATCAACCTCCTCCATGAATCTCCATGAATCTCCATGAATCTCCATGAATCTCCAAGAATCTCCTCCATGAATCTCCATGAATCTCCTCCATGAATCTCCATGAATATCCATGAATCTCCATGAATCTCCACGAATCTCCATGAATCTCCATGAATCTCCATGGATCTCCATGAATCTCCTCCGAGAATCTCCATGAATCTCCTCCATGAATCTCCATGAATCTCCATGAATGTCCATAATTCTCCATGAATCTCCAAGAATCTCCTCCATGAATCTCCATGAATCTCCATGAATCTCCATGAATCTCCATGACCTCCTGTATGAATCTCCATGAATCTCCATGAATCTCCATGCATCTCCATGAATCTCCATGAATCTCCATCAACCTCCTCCATGAATCTCCATGAATCTCCTCCATGAATCTCCATGAATCACCTCCATGAATCTCCATGAATCTCCATGAATCTCCAATAATCAACTCGATGAATCTCCATGAATCTTCATGAATCTCCTGATCCATGAACCTCTATGAATCTCCATGAATCTCCATGAATCTCCATGGATCTCCATGAATCTCCTCCGAGAATTTCCATGAATCTCCTCCATGAATCTCCATGAATCTCCATGAATGTCCATAATTCTCCATGAATCTCCATGAATCTCCATGAATCTACATGAATCTCCATGAATCTCCATAAATCTCCATGAATCTCCGTGAATCTCCATGAATCTCGATGAATCTCCATGAATCTCCTCCATGAATCTCCATGAATCTCCAAGAATCTCCTCCATGAATCTCCATGAATCTCCATGAATCTCCATGAATCTCCATGAATCTCCATGCATCTCCATGAATCTCCATGAATCTCCATCAACTTCCTCCATGAATCTCCATTAATCTCCTCCATGAATCTCCATGAATCTCCTCCATGAATCTCCATGAATATCCATGAATCTCCATGAATCTCCACGAATCTCCATGAATCTCCATGAATCTCCATGGATCTCCATGAATCTCCTCCGAGAATCTCCATGAATCTCCTCCATGAATCTCCATGAATCTCCATGAATGTCCATAATTCTCCATGAATCTCCATGAATCTCCATGAATCTCCATGAATGTCCATAATTCTCCATGAATCTCCATGAATCTCCATGAATCTACATGAATCTCCATGAATATCCATGAATCTCCATGAATCTCCATGAATCTCCATGTATCTCCATGAATCTACATGAATCTCCATGAATCTCCATGAATGTCCTCGATGAATCTCCATGAATCTCCAAGAATCTCCTCCATGAATCTCCTCCATGAATCTCCATGAATATCCATGAATCTCCATGAATCTCCACGAATCTCCATGAATCTCCATGAATCTCCATGGATCTCCATGAATCTCCTCCGACAATCTCCATGAATCTCCTCCATGAATCTCCATGAATCTCCATGAATGTCCATAATTCTCCATGAATCTCCATGAATCTCCATGAATCTACATGAATCTCCATGAATCTCCATAAATCTCCATGAATCTCCGTGAATCTCCATGAATCTCGATGAATCTCCATGAATCTCCTCCATGAATCTCCATGAATCTCCAAGAATCTCCTCCATGAATCTCCATGAATCTCCATGAATCTCCATGAATCTCCATGAATCTCCATGAATCTCCATGAATCTCCATGACCTCCTGTATGAATCTCCATGAATCTCCATGAATCTCCATGGATCTCCTTGAATCTCCATGAATCTCCATCAACCTCCTCCATGAATCTCCATGAATCTCCTCCATTAATCTCCATGAATCACCTCCATGAATCTCCATGAATCTCCATGAATCTCCAATAATCAACTCGATGAATCTCCATGAATCTCCATGAATCTCCATGCATCTCCATGAATCTCCATGAATCTCCATCAACTTCCTCCATGAATCTCCATTAATCTCCTCCATGAATCTCCATGAATCACCTCCATGAATCTCCATGAATCTCCATGAATTTCCAAGAATCTCCATGAATGTCCATGAATCTCCTCCATGAATCTCCATGAATCTCCATGAATCTCCATGAATGTCCATAATTCTCCATGAATCTCCATGAATCTCCATGAATCTACATGAATCTCCATGAATCTCCATAAATCTCCATGAATCTCCGTGAATCTCCATGAATCTCGATGAATCTCCATGAATCTCCTCCATGAATCTCCATGAATCTCCAAGAATCTCCACCATGAATCTCCATGAATCTCCATGAATCTCCATGAATGTCCATAATTCTCCATGAATCTCCATGAATCTCCATGAATCTACATGAATCTCCATGAATCTCCATAAATCTCCATGAATCTCCGTGAATCTCCATGAATCTCGATGAATCTCCATGAATCTCCTCCATGAATCTCCATGAATCTCCAAGAATCTCCTCCATGAATCTCCATGAATCTCCATGAATCTCCATGAATCTCCATGAATCTCCATGAATCTCCATGAATCTCCATGACCTCCTGTATGAATCTCCATGAATCTCCATGAATCTCCATGGATCTCCTTGAATCTCCATGAATCTCCATCAACCTCCTCCATGAATCTCCATGAATCTCCTCCATTAATCTCCATGAATCACCTCCATGAATCTCCAATAATCAACTCGATGAATCTCCATGAATCTCCATGAATCTCCATGCATCTCCATGAATCTCCATGAATCTCCATCAACTTCCTCCATGAATCTCCATTAATCTCCTCCATGAATCTCCATGAATCACCTCCATGAATCTCCATGAATCTCCATGAATTTCCAAGAATCTCCATGAATGTCCATGAATCTCCTCCATGAATCTCCATGAATCTCCATGAATCTCCATGAATGTCCATAATTCTCCATGAATCTCCATGAATCTCCATGAATCTACATGAATCTCCATGAATCTCCATAAATCTCCATGAATCTCCGTGAATCTCCATGAATCTCGATGAATCTCCATGAATCTCCTCCATGAATCTCCATGAATCTCCAAGAATCTCCTCCATGAATCTCCATGAATCTCCATGAATCTCCATGAATCTCCATGAATCTCCATGCATCTCCATGAATCTCCATGAATCTCCATCAACTTCCTCCATGAATCTCCATTAATCTCCTCCATGAATCTCCATGAATCTCCTCCATGAATCTCCATGAATATCCATGAATCTCCATGAATCTCCACGAATCTCCATGAATCTCCATGAATCTCCATGGATCTCCATGAATCTCCTCCGAGAATCTCCATGAATCTCCTCCATGAATCTCCATGAATCTCCATGAATGTCCATAATTCTCCATGAATCTCCATGAATCTCCATGAATCTCCATGAATGTCCATAATTCTCCATGAATCTCCATGAATCTCCATGAATCTACATGAATCTCCATGAATATCCATGAATCTCCATGAATCTCCATGAATCTCCATGTATCTCCATGAATCTACATGAATCTCCATGAATCTCCATGAATGTCCTCGATGAATCTCCATGAATCTCCAAGAATCTCCTCCATGAATCTCCTCCATGAATCTCCATGAATATCCATGAATCTCCATGAATCTCCACGAATCTCCATGAATCTCCATGAATCTCCATGGATCTCCATGAATCTCCTCCGACAATCTCCATGAATCTCCTCCATGAATCTCCATGAATCTCCATGAATGTCCATAATTCTCCATGAATCTCCATGAATCTCCATGAATCTACATGAATCTCCATGAATCTCCATAAATCTCCATGAATCTCCGTGAATCTCCATGAATCTCGATGAATCTCCATGAATCTCCTCCATGAATCTCCATGAATCTCCAAGAATCTCCTCCATGAATCTCCATGAATCTCCATGAATCTCCATGAATCTCCATGAATCTCCATGAATCTCCATGAATCTCCATGACCTCCTGTATGAATCTCCATGAATCTCCATGAATCTCCATGAATGTCCATAATTCTCCATGAATCTCCATGAATCTCCATGAATCTACATGAATCTCCATGAATCTCCATAAATCTCCATGAATCTCCGTGAATCTCCATGAATCTCGATGAATCTCCATGAATCTCCTCCATGAATCTCCATGAATCTCCAAGAATCTCCTCCATGAATCTCCATGAATCTCCATGAATCTCCATGAATCTCCATGAATCTCCATGCATCTCCATGAATCTCCATGAATCTCCATCAACTTCCTCCATGAATCTCCATTAATCTCCTCCATGAATCTCCATGAATCACCTCCATGAATCTCCATGAATCTCCATGAATCTCCTCGATGAATCTCCATGAATCTTCATGAATCTCCTGATCCATGAACCTCTATGAATCTCCATGAGTCTCCATGAATATCCTCCATGAATCTCCATGAATCTCCATGAATGTCCATGAATCTCCTGCATGAATCTCCATGAATCTCCATGAATCTCCATGAATCTCCATGAATGTACATGAATCTCCTGCATGAATCTCCATGAATCTCCTCCATGAATCTCCATGAATTTCCAAGAATCTCCTCCATGAATCTCCATGAATCTCCTCCATGAATCTCCATGAATATCCATGAATCTCCATGAATCTCCACGAATCTCCATGAATCTCCATGAATCTCCATGGATCTCCATGAATCTCCTCCGAGAATCTCCATGAATCTCCTCCATGAATCTCCATGAATCTCCATGAATGTCCATAATTCTCCATGAATCTCCACGAATCTCCATGAATCTACATGAATCTCCATGAATCTCCATAAATCTCCATGAATCTCCGTGAATCTCCATGAATCTCGATGAATCTCCATGAATCTCCTCCATGAATCTCCATGAATCTCCAAGAATCTCCTCCATGAATCTCCATGAATCTCCATGAATCTCCATGAATCTCCATGAATCTCCATGAATCTCCATGACCTCCTGTATGAATCTCCATGAATCTCCATGAATCTCCATGGATCTCCATGAATCTCCATGAATCTCCACCAACCTCCTCCATGAATCTCCATGAATCTCCTCCATGAATCTCCATGAATCACCTCCATGAATCTCCATGAATCTCCATGAATCTCCAATAATCAACTCGATGAATCTCCATGAATCTCCATGAATCTCCATGCATCTCCATGAATCTCCATGAATCTCCATCAACTTCCTCCATGAATCTCCATTAATCTCCTCCATGAATCTCCATGAATCACCTCCATGAATCTCCATGAATCTCCATGAATTTCCAAGAATCTCCATGAATGTCCATGAATCTCCTCCATGAATCTCCATGAATCTCCATGAATATCCATGAATATCCATGAATCTCCTCCATGAATCTCCATGAATCACCTCCATGAATCTCCATGAATCTCCATGAATGTCCATGAATCTCCATGACTCTCCATGAATCTCCATGAATCTCCATGACTCTCCATGAATCTCCTTGAATCTCCATGAATCTCCATAAATCTCCATGAATCTCCGTGAATCTCCATGAATCTCCATGAATCTCCAAGAATCTCCTCCATGAATCTCCATGAATCTCCATGAATCTCCATGAATCTCCATGAATCTCCATGAGCTCCTGTATGAATCTCCACGAATCTCCATGAATCTCCATGCATCTCCATGAATCTCCATGAATCTCCATCAACTTCCTCCATGAATCTCCATTAATCTCCTCCATGAATCTCCATGAATAACCTCCATGAATCTCCATGAATCTCCATGAATCTCCTCGATGAATCTCCATGAATCTTCATGAATCTCCTGATCCATGAACCTCTATGAATCTCCATGAGTCTCCATGAATATCCTCCATGAATCTCCATGAATCTCCATGAATGTCCATGAATCTCCTGCATGAATCTCCATGAATCTCCATGAATCTCCATGAATGTACATGAATCTCCTGCATGAATCTCCATGAATCTCCTCCATGAATCTCCATGAATTTCCAAGAATCTCCTCCATGAATCTCCATGATTCTCCATGAATATCCATGAATCTCCATGAATCTCCACGAATCTCCATGAATCTCCATGAATCTCCATGGATCTCCATGAATCTCCTCCGAGAATCTCCATGAATCTCCATGAATGTCCATAATTCTCCATGAATCTCCATGAATCTCCATGAATCTACATGAATCTCCATGAATCTCCATAAATCTCCATGAATCTCCGTGAATCTCCATGAATCTCGATGAATCTGCATGAATCTCCTCCATGAATATCCATGAATCTCCAAGAATCTCCTCCATGAATCTCCATGAATCTCCATGAATCTCCATGAATCTCCATGAATCTCCAAGACCTCCTGTATGAATCTCCATGAATCTCCATGAATCTCCATGGATCTCCATGAATCTCCATGAATCTCCATCAACCTCCTCCATGAATCTCCATGAATCTCCTCCATGAATCTCCATGAATCTCCATGAATGTCCATAATTCTCCATGAATCTCCAAGAATCTCCTCCATGAATCTCCATGAATCTCCATGAATCTCCATGAATCTCCATGAATCTCCATGACCTCCTGTATGAATCTCCATGAATCTCCATGAATCTCCATGCATCTCCATGAATCTCCATGAATCTCCATCAACCTCCTCCATGAATCTCCATGAATCTCCTCCATGAATCTCCATGAATCACCTCCATGAATCTCCATGAATCTCCATGAATCTCCAATAATCAACTCGATGAATCTCCATGAATCTTCATGAATCTCCTGATCCATGAACCTCTATGAATTTCCATGAATCTCCATGAATCTCCATGGATCTCCATGAATCTCCTCCGAGAATTTCCATGAATCTCCTCCATGAATCTCCATGAATCTCCATGAATGTCCATAATTCTCCATGAATCTCCATGAATCTCCATGAATCTACATGAATCTCCATGAATCTCCATAAATCTCCATGAATCTCCGTGAATCTCCATGAATCTCGATGAATCTCCATGAATCTCCTCCATGAATCTCCATGAATCTCCAAGAATCTCCTCCATGAATCTCCATGAATCTCCATGAATCTCCATGAATCTCCATGAATCTCCATGCATCTCCATGAATCTCCATGAATCTCCATCAACTTCCTCCATGAATCTCCATTAATCTCCTCCATGAATCTCCATGAATCTCCTCCATGAATCTCCATGAATCTCCAAGAATCTCCACCATGAATCTCCATGAATCTCCATGAATCTCCATGAATGTCCATAATTCTCCATGAATCTCCATGAATCTCCATGAATCTCCGTGAATCTCCATGAATCTCGATGAATCTCCATGAATCTCCTCCATGAATCTCCATGAATCTCCAAGAATCTCCTCCATGAATCTCCATGAATCTCCATGAATCTCCATGAATCTCCATGACCTCCTGTATGAATCTCCATGAATCTCCATGAATCTTCATGCATCTCCATGAATCTCCATGAATCTCCATCAACCTCCTCCATGAATCTCCATGAATCTCCTCCATTAATCTCCATGAATCACCTCCATGAATCTCCATGAATCTCCATGAATCTCCAATAATCAACTCGATGAATCTCCATGAATCTCCATGAATCTCCATGCATCTCCATGAATCTCCATGAATCTCCATCAACTTCCTCCATGAATCTCCATTAATCTCCTCCATGAATCTCCATGAATCACCTCCATGAATCTCCATGAATCTCCATGAATTTCCAAGAATCTCCATGAATGTCCATGAATCTCCTCCATGAATCTCCATGAATCTCCATGAATCTCCATGAATGTCCATAATTCTCCATGAATCTCCATGAATCTCCATGAATCTACATGAATCTCCATGAATCTCCATAAATCTCCATGAATCTCCGTGAATCTCCATGAATCTCGATGAATCTCCATGAATCTCCTCCATGAATCTCCATGAATCTCCAAGAATCTCCACCATGAATCTCCATGAATCTCCATGAATCTCCATGAATGTCCATAATTCTCCATGAATCTCCATGAATCTCCATGAATCTCCGTGAATCTCCATGAATCTCGATGAATCTCCATGAATCTCCTCCATGAATCTCCATGAATCTCCAAGAATCTCCTCCATGAATCTCCATGAATCTCCATGAATCTCCATGAATCTCCATGACCTCCTGTATGAATCTCCATGAATCTCCATGAATCTTCATGCATCTCCATGAATCTCCATGAATCTCCATCAACCTCCTCCATGAATCTCCATGAATCTCCTCCATGAATCTCCATGAATCACCTCCATGAATCTCCATGAATCTCCATGAATCTCCAATAATCAACTCGATGAATCTCCATGAATCTTCATGAATGTCCATGAATCTCCATGACTCTCCATGAATCTCCTTGAATCTCCATGAATCTCCATAAATCTCCATGAATCTCCGTGAATCTCCATGAATCTCCATGAATCTCCAAGAATCTCCTCCATGAATCTCCATGAATCTCCATGAATCTCCATGAATCTCCATAAGCTCCTGTATGAATCTCCACGAATCTCCATGAATCTCCATGCATCTCCATGAATCTCCATGATTCTCCATCAACTTCCTCCATGAATCTCCATTAATCTCCTCCATGAATCTCCATGAATGACCTCCATGAATCTCCATGAATCTCCATGAATCTCCTCGATGAATCTCCATGAATCTTCATGAATCTCCTGATCCATGAACCTCTATGAATCTCCATGAGTCTCCATGAATATCCTCCATGAATCTCCATGAATCTCCATGAATGTCCATGAATCTCCTGCATGAATCTCCATGAATTTCCATGATACTCCATGAATGTACATGAATCTCCTGCATGAATCTCCATGAATCTCCTCCATGAATCTCCATGAATCTCCAAGAATCTCCTCCATGAATCTCCATGAATCTCCATGAATCTCAATGTATCTCCATGAATCTCCATGCATCTCCATGAATCTCCATGAATCTCCATCAACCTCCTCCATGAATCTCCATGAATCTCCATGAATCTCCATGAATCTCCAAGAATCTCCTCCATGAATCTCCATGAATCTCCTCCATGAATCTCCATGAATATCCATGAATCTCCATGAATCTCCACGAATCTCCATGAATCTCCATGAATCTCCATGGATCTCCATGAATCTCCTCCGAGAATCTCCATGAATCTCCTCCATGAATCTCCATGAATCTCCATGAATGTCCATAATTCTCCATGAATCTCCAAGAATCTCCTCCATGAATCTCCATGAATCTCCATGAATCTCCATGAATCTCCATGACCTCCTGTATGAATCTCCATGAATCTCCATGAATCTCCATGCATCTCCATGAATCTCCATGAATCTCCATCAACCTCCTCCATGAATCTCCATGAATCTCCTCCATGAATCTCCATGAATCACCTCCATGAATCTCCATGAATCTCCATGAATCTCCAATAATCAACTCGATGAATCTCCATGAATCTTCATGAATCTCCTGATCCATGAACCTCTATGAATCTCCATGAATCTCCATGAATCTCCATGGATCTCCATGAATCTCCTCCGAGAATTTCCATGAATCTCCTCCATGAATCTCCATGAATCTCCATGAATGTCCATAATTCTCCATGAATCTCCATGAATCTCCATGAATCTACATGAATCTCCATGAATCTCCATAAATCTCCATGAATCTCCGTGAATCTCCATGAATCTCGATGAATCTCCATGAATCTCCTCCATGAATCTCCATGAATCTCCAAGAATCTCCTCCATGAATCTCCATGAATCTCCATGAATCTCCATGAATCTCCATGAATCTCCATGCATCTCCATGAATCTCCATGAATCTCCATCAACTTCCTCCATGAATCTCCATTAATCTCCTCCATGAATCTCCATGAATCTCCTCCATGAATCTCCATGAATATCCATGAATCTCCATGAATCTCCACGAATCTCCATGAATCTCCATGAATCTCCATGGATCTCCATGAATCTCCTCCGAGAATCTCCATGAATCTCCTCCATGAATCTCCATGAATCTCCATGAATGTCCATAATTCTCCATGAATCTCCATGAATCTCCATGAATCTCCATGAATGTCCATAATTCTCCATGAATCTCCATGAATCTCCATGAATCTACATGAATCTCCATGAATATCCATGAATCTCCATGAATCTCCATGAATCTCCATGTATCTCCATGAATCTACATGAATCTCCATGAATCTCCATGAATGTCCTCGATGAATCTCCATGAATCTCCAAGAATCTCCTCCATGAATCTCCTCCATGAATCTCCATGAATATCCATGAATCTCCATGAATCTCCACGAATCTCCATGAATCTCCATGAATCTCCATGGATCTCCATGAATCTCCTCCGACAATCTCCATGAATCTCCTCCATGAATCTCCATGAATCTCCATGAATGTCCATAATTCTCCATGAATCTCCATGAATCTCCATGAATCTACATGAATCTCCATGAATCTCCATAAATCTCCATGAATCTCCGTGAATCTCCATGAATCTCGATGAATCTCCATGAATCTCCTCCATGAATCTCCATGAATCTCCAAGAATCTCCTCCATGAATCTCCATGAATCTCCATGAATCTCCATGAATCTCCATGAATCTCCATGAATCTCCATGAATCTCCATGACCTCCTGTATGAATCTCCATGAATCTCCATGAATCTCCATGGATCTCCTTGAATCTCCATGAATCTCCATCAACCTCCTCCATGAATCTCCATGAATCTCCTCCATTAATCTCCATGAATCACCTCCATGAATCTCCATGAATCTCCATGAATCTCCAATAATCAACTCGATGAATCTCCATGAATCTCCATGAATCTCCATGCATCTCCATGAATCTCCATGAATCTCCATCAACTTCCTCCATGAATCTCCATTAATCTCCTCCATGAATCTCCATGAATCACCTCCATGAATCTCCATGAATCTCCATGAATTTCCAAGAATCTCCATGAATGTCCATGAATCTCCTCCATGAATCTCCATGAATCTCCATGAATCTCCATGAATGTCCATAATTCTCCATGAATCTCCATGAATCTCCATGAATCTACATGAATCTCCATGAATCTCCATAAATCTCCATGAATCTCCGTGAATCTCCATGAATCTCGATGAATCTCCATGAATCTCCTCCATGAATCTCCATGAATCTCCAAGAATCTCCACCATGAATCTCCATGAATCTCCATGAATCTCCATGAATGTCCATAATTCTCCATGAATCTCCATGAATCTCCATGAATCTACATGAATCTCCATGAATCTCCATAAATCTCCATGAATCTCCGTGAATCTCCATGAATCTCGATGAATCTCCATGAATCTCCTCCATGAATCTCCATGAATCTCCAAGAATCTCCTCCATGAATCTCCATGAATCTCCATGAATCTCCATGAATCTCCATGAATCTCCATGAATCTCCATGAATCTCCATGACCTCCTGTATGAATCTCCATGAATCTCCATGAATCTCCATGGATCTCCTTGAATCTCCATGAATCTCCATCAACCTCCTCCATGAATCTCCATGAATCTCCTCCATTAATCTCCATGAATCACCTCCATGAATCTCCAATAATCAACTCGATGAATCTCCATGAATCTCCATGAATCTCCATGCATCTCCATGAATCTCCATGAATCTCCATCAACTTCCTCCATGAATCTCCATTAATCTCCTCCATGAATCTCCATGAATCACCTCCATGAATCTCCATGAATCTCCATGAATTTCCAAGAATCTCCATGAATGTCCATGAATCTCCTCCATGAATCTCCATGAATCTCCATGAATCTCCATGAATGTCCATAATTCTCCATGAATCTCCATGAATCTCCATGAATCTACATGAATCTCCATGAATCTCCATAAATCTCCATGAATCTCCGTGAATCTCCATGAATCTCGATGAATCTCCATGAATCTCCTCCATGAATCTCCATGAATCTCCAAGAATCTCCTCCATGAATCTCCATGAATCTCCATGAATCTCCATGAATCTCCATGAATCTCCATGCATCTCCATGAATCTCCATGAATCTCCATCAACTTCCTCCATGAATCTCCATTAATCTCCTCCATGAATCTCCATGAATCTCCTCCATGAATCTCCATGAATATCCATGAATCTCCATGAATCTCCACGAATCTCCATGAATCTCCATGAATCTCCATGGATCTCCATGAATCTCCTCCGAGAATCTCCATGAATCTCCTCCATGAATCTCCATGAATCTCCATGAATGTCCATAATTCTCCATGAATCTCCATGAATCTCCATGAATCTCCATGAATGTCCATAATTCTCCATGAATCTCCATGAATCTCCATGAATCTACATGAATCTCCATGAATATCCATGAATCTCCATGAATCTCCATGAATCTCCATGTATCTCCATGAATCTACATGAATCTCCATGAATCTCCATGAATGTCCTCGATGAATCTCCATGAATCTCCAAGAATCTCCTCCATGAATCTCCTCCATGAATCTCCATGAATATCCATGAATCTCCATGAATCTCCACGAATCTCCATGAATCTCCATGAATCTCCATGGATCTCCATGAATCTCCTCCGACAATCTCCATGAATCTCCTCCATGAATCTCCATGAATCTCCATGAATGTCCATAATTCTCCATGAATCTCCATGAATCTCCATGAATCTACATGAATCTCCATGAATCTCCATAAATCTCCATGAATCTCCGTGAATCTCCATGAATCTCGATGAATCTCCATGAATCTCCTCCATGAATCTCCATGAATCTCCAAGAATCTCCTCCATGAATCTCCATGAATCTCCATGAATCTCCATGAATCTCCATGAATCTCCATGAATCTCCATGAATCTCCATGACCTCCTGTATGAATCTCCATGAATCTCCATGAATCTCCATGAATGTCCATAATTCTCCATGAATCTCCATGAATCTCCATGAATCTACATGAATCTCCATGAATCTCCATAAATCTCCATGAATCTCCGTGAATCTCCATGAATCTCGATGAATCTCCATGAATCTCCTCCATGAATCTCCATGAATCTCCAAGAATCTCCTCCATGAATCTCCATGAATCTCCATGAATCTCCATGAATCTCCATGAATCTCCATGCATCTCCATGAATCTCCATGAATCTCCATCAACTTCCTCCATGAATCTCCATTAATCTCCTCCATGAATCTCCATGAATCACCTCCATGAATCTCCATGAATCTCCATGAATCTCCTCGATGAATCTCCATGAATCTTCATGAATCTCCTGATCCATGAACCTCTATGAATCTCCATGAGTCTCCATGAATATCCTCCATGAATCTCCATGAATCTCCATGAATGTCCATGAATCTCCTGCATGAATCTCCATGAATCTCCATGAATCTCCATGAATCTCCATGAATGTACATGAATCTCCTGCATGAATCTCCATGAATCTCCTCCATGAATCTCCATGAATTTCCAAGAATCTCCTCCATGAATCTCCATGAATCTCCTCCATGAATCTCCATGAATATCCATGAATCTCCATGAATCTCCACGAATCTCCATGAATCTCCATGAATCTCCATGGATCTCCATGAATCTCCTCCGAGAATCTCCATGAATCTCCTCCATGAATCTCCATGAATCTCCATGAATGTCCATAATTCTCCATGAATCTCCACGAATCTCCATGAATCTACATGAATCTCCATGAATCTCCATAAATCTCCATGAATCTCCGTGAATCTCCATGAATCTCGATGAATCTCCATGAATCTCCTCCATGAATCTCCATGAATCTCCAAGAATCTCCTCCATGAATCTCCATGAATCTCCATGAATCTCCATGAATCTCCATGAATCTCCATGAATCTCCATGACCTCCTGTATGAATCTCCATGAATCTCCATGAATCTCCATGGATCTCCATGAATCTCCATGAATCTCCACCAACCTCCTCCATGAATCTCCATGAATCTCCTCCATGAATCTCCATGAATCACCTCCATGAATCTCCATGAATCTCCATGAATCTCCAATAATCAACTCGATGAATCTCCATGAATCTCCATGAATCTCCATGCATCTCCATGAATCTCCATGAATCTCCATCAACTTCCTCCATGAATCTCCATTAATCTCCTCCATGAATCTCCATGAATCACCTCCATGAATCTCCATGAATCTCCATGAATTTCCAAGAATCTCCATGAATGTCCATGAATCTCCTCCATGAATCTCCATGAATCTCCATGAATATCCATGAATATCCATGAATCTCCTCCATGAATCTCCATGAATCACCTCCATGAATCTCCATGAATCTCCATGAATGTCCATGAATCTCCATGACTCTCCATGAATCTCCATGAATCTCCATGACTCTCCATGAATCTCCTTGAATCTCCATGAATCTCCATAAATCTCCATGAATCTCCGTGAATCTCCATGAATCTCCATGAATCTCCAAGAATCTCCTCCATGAATCTCCATGAATCTCCATGAATCTCCATGAATCTCCATGAATCTCCATGAGCTCCTGTATGAATCTCCACGAATCTCCATGAATCTCCATGCATCTCCATGAATCTCCATGAATCTCCATCAACTTCCTCCATGAATCTCCATTAATCTCCTCCATGAATCTCCATGAATAACCTCCATGAATCTCCATGAATCTCCATGAATCTCCTCGATGAATCTCCATGAATCTTCATGAATCTCCTGATCCATGAACCTCTATGAATCTCCATGAGTCTCCATGAATATCCTCCATGAATCTCCATGAATCTCCATGAATGTCCATGAATCTCCTGCATGAATCTCCATGAATCTCCATGAATCTCCATGAATGTACATGAATCTCCTGCATGAATCTCCATGAATCTCCTCCATGAATCTCCATGAATTTCCAAGAATCTCCTCCATGAATCTCCATGATTCTCCATGAATATCCATGAATCTCCATGAATCTCCACGAATCTCCATGAATCTCCATGAATCTCCATGGATCTCCATGAATCTCCTCCGAGAATCTCCATGAATCTCCTCCATGAATCTCCATGAATCTCCATGAATGTCCATAATTCTCCATGAATCTCCATGAATCTCCATGAATCTACATGAATCTCCATGAATCTCCATAAATCTCCATGAATCTCCGTGAATCTCCATGAATCTCGATGAATCTGCATGAATCTCCTCCATGAATCTCCATGAATCTCCAAGAATCTCCTCCATGAATCTCCATGAATCTCCATGAATCTCCATGAATCTCCATGAATCTCCAAGACCTCCTGTATGAATCTCCATGAATCTCCATGAATCTCCATGGATCTCCATGAATCTCCATGAATCTCCATCAACCTCCTCCATGAATCTCCATGAATCTCCTCCATGAATCTCCATGAATCTCCATGAATGTCCATAATTCTCCATGAATCTCCAAGAATCTCCTCCATGAATCTCCATGAATCTCCATGAATCTCCATGAATCTCCATGAATCTCCATGACCTCCTGTATGAATCTCCATGAATCTCCATGAATCTCCATGCATCTCCATGAATCTCCATGAATCTCCATCAACCTCCTCCATGAATCTCCATGAATCTCCTCCATGAATCTCCATGAATCACCTCCATGAATCTCCATGAATCTCCATGAATCTCCAATAATCAACTCGATGAATCTCCATGAATCTTCATGAATCTCCTGATCCATGAACCTCTATGAATTTCCATGAATCTCCATGAATCTCCATGGATCTCCATGAATCTCCTCCGAGAATTTCCATGAATCTCCTCCATGAATCTCCATGAATCTCCATGAATGTCCATAATTCTCCATGAATCTCCATGAATCTCCATGAATCTACATGAATCTCCATGAATCTCCATAAATCTCCATGAATCTCCGTGAATCTCCATGAATCTCGATGAATCTCCATGAATCTCCTCCATGAATCTCCATGAATCTCCAAGAATCTCCTCCATGAATCTCCATGAATCTCCATGAATCTCCATGAATCTCCATGAATCTCCATGCATCTCCATGAATCTCCATGAATCTCCATCAACTTCCTCCATGAATCTCCATTAATCTCCTCCATGAATCTCCATGAATCACCTCCATGAATCTCCATGAATCTCCATGAATCTCCATGAATCTCCTCGATGAATCTCCATGAATCTTCATGAATCTCCTGATCCATGAACCTCTATGAATCTCCATGAGTCTCCATGAATATCCTCCATGAATCTCCATGAATCTCCATGAATGTCCATGAATCTCCTGCATGAATCTCCATGAATCTCCATGAATCTCCATGAATCTCCATGAATGTACATGAATCTCCTGCATGAATCTCCATGAATCTCCTCCATGAATCTCCATGAATTTCCAAGAATCTCCTCCATGAATCTCCATGAATCTCCTCCATGAATCTCCATGAATATCCATGAATCTCCATGAATCTCCACGAATCTCCATGAATCTCCATGAATCTCCATGGATCTCCATGAATCTCCTCCGAGAATCTCCATGAATCTCCTCCATGAATCTCCATGAATCTCCATGAATGTCCATAATTCTCCATGAATCTCCATGAATCTCCATGAATCTACATGAATCTCCATGAATCTCCATAAATCTCCATGAATCTCCGTGAATCTCCATGAATCTCGATGAATCTCCATGAATCTCCTCCATGAATCTCCATGAATCTCCAAGAATCTCCTCCATGAATCTCCATGAATCTCCATGAATCTCCATGAATCTCCATGAATCTCCATGAATCTCCATGACCTCCTGTATGAATCTCCATGAATCTCCATGAATATCCATGGATCTCCATGAATCTCCATGAATCTCCATCAACCTCCTCCATGAATCTCCATGAATCTCCTCCATGAATCTCCATGAATCACCTCCATGAATCTCCATGAATCTCCATGAATCTCCAATAATCAACTCGATGAATCTCCATGAATCTCCATGAATCTCCATGCATCTCCATGAATCTCCATGAATCTCCATCAACTTCCTCCATGAATCTCCATTAATCTCCTCCATGAATCTCCATGAATCACCTCCATGAATCTCCATGAATCTCCATGAATTTCCAAGAATCTCCATGAATGTCCATGAATCTCCTCCATGAATCTCCATGAATCTCCATGAATATCCATGAATATCCATGAATCTCCTCCATGAATCTCCATGAATCACCTCCATGAATCTCCATGAATCTCCATGAATGTCCATGAATCTCCATGACTCTCCATGAATCTCCATGAATCTCCATGACTCTCCATGAATCTCCTTGAATCTCCATGAATCTCCATAAATGTCCATGAATCTCCGTGAATCTCCATGAATCTCCATGAATCTCCAAGAATCTCCTCCATGAATCTCCATGAATCTCCATGAATCTCCATGAATCTCCATGAGCTCCTGTATGAATCTCCACGAATCTCCATGAATCTCCATGCATCTCCATGAATCTCCATGAATCTCCATCAACTTCCTCCATGAATCTCCATTAATCTCCTCCATGAATCTCCATGAATAACCTCCATGAATCTCCATGAATCTCCATGAATCTCCTCGATGAATCTCCATGAATCTTCATGAATCTCCTGATCCATGAACCTCTATGAATCTCCATGAGTCTCCATGAATATCCTCCATGAATCTCCATGAATCTCCATGAATGTCCATGAATCTCCTGCATGAATCTCCATGAATCTCCATGAATCTCCATGAATGTACATGAATCTCCTGCATGAATCTCCATGAATCTCCTCCATGAATCTCCATGAATTTCCAAGAATCTCCTCCATGAATCTCCATGATTCTCCATGAATATCCATGAATCTCCATGAATCTCCACGAATCTCCATGAATCTCCATGAATCTCCATGGATCTCCATGAATCTCCTCCGAGAATCTCCATGAATCTCCTCCATGAATCTCCATGAATCTCCATGAATGTCCATAATTCTCCATGAATCTCCATGAATCTCCATGAATCTACATGAATCTCCATGAATCTCCATAAATCTCCATGAATCTCCGTGAATCTCCATGAATCTCGATGAATCTCCATGAATCTCCTCCATGAATCTCCATGAATCTCCAAGAATCTCCTCCATGAATCTCCATGAATCTCCATGAATCTCCATGAATCTCCATGAATCTCCATGACCTCCTGTATGAATCTCCATGAATCTCCATGAATCTCCATGGATCTCCATGAATCTCCATGAATCTCCATCAACCTCCTCCATGAATCTCCATGAATCTCCTCCATGAATCTCCATGAATCTCCATGAATGTCCATAATTCTCCATGAATCTCCAAGAATCTCCTCCATGAATCTCCATGAATCTCCATGAATCTCCATGAATCTCCATGAATCTCCATGACCTCCTGTATGAATCTCCATGAATCTCCATGAATCTCCATGCATCTCCATGAATCTCCATGAATCTCCATCAACCTCCTCCATGAATCTCCATGAATCTCCTCCATGAATCTCCATGAATCACCTCCATGAATCTCCATGAATCTCCATGAATCTCCAATAATCAACTCGATGAATCTCCATGAATCTTCATGAATCTCCTGATCCATGAACCTCTATGAATCTCCATGAATCTCCATGAATCTCCATGGATCTCCATGAATCTCCTCCGAGAATTTCCATGAATCTCCTCCGTGAATCTCCATGAATCTCGATGAATCTCCATGAATCTCCTCCATGAATCTCCATGAATCTCCAAGAATCTCCTCCATGAATCTCCATGAATCTCCATGAATCTCCATGAATCTCCATGAATCTCCATGCATCTCCATGAATCTCCATGAATCTCCATCAACCTCCTCCATGAATCTCCATGAATCTCCTCCATGAATCTCCATGAATCACCTCCATGAATCTCCATGAATCTCCATGAATCTCCAATAATCAACTCGATGAATCTCCATGAATCTTCATGAATCTCCTGATCCAGGAACCTCTATGAATCTCCATGAATCTCCATGAATCTCCATGGATCTCCATGAATCTCCTCCGAGAATTTCCATGAATCTCCTCCATGAATCTCCATGAATCTCCATGAATGTCCATAATTCTCCATGAATCTCCATGAATCTCCATGAATCTACATGAATCTCCATGAATCTCCATAAATCTCCATGAATCTCCGTGAATCTCCATGAATCTCGATGAATCTCCATGAATCTCCTCCATGAATCTCCATGAATCTCCAAGAATCTCCTCCATGAATCTCCATGAATCTCCATGAATCTCCATGAATCTCCATGAATCTCCATGCATCTCCATGAATCTCCATGAATCTCCATCAACTTCCTCCATGAATCTCCATTAATCTCCTCCATGAATCTCCATGAATCACCTCCATGAATCTCCATGAATCTCCATGAATCTCCTCGATGAATCTCCATGAATCTTCATGAATCTCCTGATCCATGAACCTCTATGAATCTCCATGAGTCTCCATGAATATCCTCCATGAATCTCCATGAATCTCCATGAATGTCCATGAATCTCCTGCATGAATCTCCATGAATCTCCATGAATCTCCATGAATCTCCATGAATGTACATGAATCTCCTGCATGAATCTCCATGAATCTCCTCCATGAATCTCCATGAATTTCCAAGAATCTCCTCCATGAATCTCCATGAATCTCCTCCATGAATCTCCATGAATCTCCACGAATCTCCATGAATCTCCACGAATCTCCATGAATCTCCATGAATCTCCATGGATCTCCATGAATCTCCTCCGAGAATCTCCATGAATCTCCTCCATGAATCTCCATGAATCTCCATGAATGTCCATAATTCTGCATGAATCTCCATGAATCTCCATGAATCTACATGAATCTCCATGAATCTCCATGAATTTCCAAGAATCTCCATGAATGTCCATGAATCTCCTCCATGAATCTCCATGAATCTCCATGAATATCCATGAATATCCATGAATCTCCTCCATGAATCTCCATGAATCACCTCCATGAATCTCCATGAATCTCCATGAATGTCCATGAATCTCCATGACTCTCCATGAATATCCATGAATCTCCATGACTCTCCATGAATCTCCTTGAATCTCCATGAATCTCCATAAATCTCCATGAATCTCCGTGAATCTCCATGAATCTCCATGAATCTCCAAGAATCTCCTCCATGAATCTCCATGAATCTCCATGAATCTCCTCCATGAATCTCCATGAATCTCCAAGAATCTCCTCCATGAATCTCCATGAATCTCCATGAATCTCAATGTATCTCCATGAATCTCCATGCATCTCCATGAATCTCCATGAATCTCCATCAACCTCCTCCATGAATCTCCATGAATCTCCATGAATCTCCATGGATCTCCATGAATCTCCTCCGAGAATCTCCATGAATCTCCTCCATGAATCTCCATGAATCTCCATGAATGTCCATAATTCTCCATGAATCTCCATGAATCTCCATGAATCTCCATGAATTTCCAATAATCTCCATGAATGTCCATGAATGTCCTCCATGAACCTCCATGTATCTCCATGAATATCCATGAATCTCCATGAATCTCCTCCATGAATCTCCATGAATCTCCAGGAATCTCCAGGAATCTTCATGAATCTCCTCCATGAATCTCCATGAATCTCCATGAATCTCCATGTATCTCCATGAATCTACATGAATCCCCATGAATCTCCATTAATCTCCATGAATCTCCTCGATGAATCTCCATGAATCTGCATGAATCTCCTGATCCATGAACCTCTATGAATCTCCATGAATCTCCATGAATATCCTCCATGAATCTCCATGAATCTCCTCCATGAATCTCCATGAATCTCCATGAATCTCCATGCATCTCCATGAATCTCCATGAATCTCCATGAACCTCCTCCATGAATCTCCATGAATCTCCATGAATATCCATGAATCTCCATGAATCTCCATGAATCTCCATGTATCTCCATGAATCTACATGAATCTCCATGAATCTCCATGAATGTCCTCGATGAATCTCCATGAATCTCCAAGAATCTCCTCCATGAATCTCCATGAATGTCCATGAATCTCCTCCATGAATCTCCATGAATCTCCATGAATATCCATGAATATCCATGAATCTCCTCCATGAATCTCCATGAATCACCTCCATGAATCGCCATGAATCTCCATGAATCTCCATGCATCTCCATGAATCTCCATGAATCTCCATCAACTTCCTCCATGAATCTCCATTAATCTCCTTCATGAATCTCCATGAATCTCCAAGAATCTCCTCCATGAATCTCCATGAATCTCCATGAATCTCCATGAATCTCCATGAATCTCCTCCATGAATCTCCATGAATCTCCATGAATCTCCATGCATCTCCATGAATCTCCATGAATCTCCATCAACCTCCTCCATGAATCTCCATGAATCTCCATGAATCTCCTCCATGAATCTCCATGAATCTCCAAGAATCTCCTCCATGAATCTCCATGAATCTCCATGAATCTCAATGTATCTCCATGAATCTCCATGCATCTCCATGAATCTCCATGAATCTCCATCAACCTCCTCCATGAATCTCCATGAATCTCCATGAATCTCCTCCATGAATCTCCATGAATCTCCATGAATCTCCACGAATCTCCATGAATCTCCATGAATCTCCATGGATCTCCATGAATCTCCTCCGAGAATCTCCATGAATCACCTCCATGAATCTCCATGAATCTCCATGAATCTCCTCGATGAATCTCCATGAATCTTCATGAATCTCCTGATCCATGAACCTCTATGAATCTCCATGAGTCTCCATGAATATCCTCCATGAATCTCCATGAATCTCCATGAATGTCCATGAATCTCCTGCATGAATCTCCATGAATCTCCATGAATCTCCATGAATGTACATGAATCTCCTGCATGAATCTCCATGAATCTCCTCCATGAATCTCCATGAATCTCCAAGAATCTCCTCCATGAATCTCCATGAATCTCCATGAATCTCAATGTATCTCCATGAATCTCCATGCATCTCCATGAATCTCCATGAATCTCCATCAACCTCCTCCATGAATCTCCATGAATCTCCATGAATCTCCTCCATGAATCTCCATGAATCTCCATGAATCTGCATGAATCTCCACGAATCTCCAGGAATCTCCATGAATCTCCATGGATCTCCATGAATCTCCTCCGAGAATCTCCATGAATCTCCTCCATGAATCTCCATGAATCTCCATGAATGTCCATAATTCTCCATGAATCTCCATGAATCTCCATGAATCTACATGAATCTCCATGAATCTCCATGAATGTCCTCGATGAATCTCCATGAATCTTCATGAATCTCCTGATCCATGAACCTCTATGAATCTCCATGAATCTCCATGAATGTCCTCCATGAATCTCCATGAATCTCCATGAATCTCCATGAATCTCCATCAACCTCCTCCATGAATCTCCATGAATCTCCATAAATCTGCTCCACGAATCTCCATGAATCTCCATGAATCTCCATGAATCTCCATGAATCTCCATGACCTCCTGTATGAATCTCCATGAATCTCCATGAATCTCCATGAATGTCCTCCATGAATCTCCATGAATCTCCATGAATTTCCAAGAATCTCCATGAATGTCCATGAATCTCCTCCATGAATCTCCATGAATCTCCATGAATATCCATGAATATCCATGAATCTCCTCCATGAATCTCCATGAATCACCTCCATGAATCTCCATGAATCTCCATGAATCTCCATGAATCGCCATGAATATCCATGAATCTCCATGAATCTCCATGAATCTCCATGTATCTTAATGAATCTACATGAATCTCCATGAATCTCCATGAATGTCCTCGATGAATCTCCATGAATCTTCATGAATCTCCTGATCCATGAACCTCTATGAATCTCCATGAATCTCCATGAATCTCCATGAATCTCCATGAATGTCCTCCATGAATCTCCATGAATCTCCATGAGTCTCCATGAATCTCCATGAATTTCCAAGAATCTCCATGAATGTCCATGAATCTCCTCCATGAATCTCCATGAATCTCCATGAATCTCCTCCATGAATCTCCATGAATCTCCAAGAATCTCCTCCATGAATCTCCATGAATCTCCATGAATCTCAATGTATCTCCATGAATCTCCATGCATCTCCATGAATCTCCATGAATCTCCATCAACCTCCTCCATGAATCTCCATGAATCTCCATGAATCTCCTCCATGAATCTCCATGAATCTCCATGAATCTCCATGAATCTCCACGAATCTCCATGAATCTCCATGAATCTCCATGGATCTCCATGAATCTCCTCCGAGAATCTCCATGAATCTAATCCATGAATCTCCATGAATCTCCATGAATGTCCATAATTCTCCATGAATCTCCATGAATCTCCATGAATCTCCATGAATTTCCAAGAATCTCCATGAATGTCCATGAATGTCCTCCATGAACCTCCATGTATCTCCATGAATATCCATGAATCTCCATGAATCTCCTCCATGAATCTCCATGAATCTCCATGAATCTCCAGGAATCTACATGAATCCCCATGAATCTCCATGAATCTCCATGAATCTCCTCGATGAATCTCCATGAATCTGCATGAATCTCCTGATCCATGAACCTCTATGAATCTCCATGAATCTCCATGAATATCCTCCATGAATCTCCATGAATCTCCTCCATGAATCTCCATGAATCTCCATGAATCTCCATGCATCTCCATGAATCTCCATGAATCTCCATGAACCTCCTCCATGAATCTCCATGTATCTCCATGAATCTACATGAATCTCCATGAATCTCCATGAATGTCCTCGATGAATCTCCATGAATCTCCAAGAATCTCCTCCATGAATCTCCATGTATCTCCATGAATCTCCATGAATCTCCAGGAATCTCTATGACCTCCTGTATGAATCTCCATGAATCTCCATGGATCTCCATGAATGTCCTCCATGAATCTCCATGAATCTCCATGAATTTCCAAGAATCTCCATGAATGTCCATGAATCTCCTCCATGAATCTCCATGAATCTCCATGAATATCCATGAATATCCATGAATCTCCTCCATGAATCTCCATGAATCACCTCCATGAATCTCCATGAATCTCCATGAATGTCCATGAATCTCCATGACTCTCCATGAATCTCCTTGAATCTACATGAATCTCCATAAATCTCCATGAATCTCCGTGAATCTCCATGAATCTCCATGAATCTCCAAGAATCTCCTCCATGAATCTCCATGAATCTCCATGAATCTCCATGACCTCCTGTATGAATCTCCATGAATCTCCATGAATCTCCATGAATGTCCTCCATGAATCTCCATGAATTTCCAAGACTCTCCATGAATGTCCATGAATCTCCTCCATGAGTCTCCATGAATCTCCATGAATCTCCATGAATATCCATGAATCTCCTCCATGAATCTAAATGAATCACCTCCATGAATCTCCATGAATCTCCATGAATCTCCATGCATCTCCATGAATCTCCATGAATCTCCATCAACTTCCTCCATGAATCTCCATTAATCTCCTCCATGAATCTCCATGGATAACCTCCATGAATCTCCATGAATCTCCATGAATCTCCTCGATGAATCTCCATGAATCTTCATGAATCTCCTGATCCATGAACCTCTATGAATCTCCATGAGTCTCCATGAATATCCTCCATGAATCTCCATGAATCTCCATGAATGTCCATGAATCTCCTGCATGAAACTCCATGAATCTCCATGAATCTCCATGAATGTACTTGAATCTCCTGCATGAATCTCCATGAATCTCCTCCATGAATCTCCATGAATCTCCAAGAATCTCCTCCATGAATCTCCATGAATCTCCATGAATCTCAATGTATCTCCATGAATCTCCATGCATCTCCATCAACCTCCTCCATGAATCTCCATCAACCTCCTCCATGAATCTCCATGAATCTCCATGAATCTCCTCCATGAATCTCCATGAATCTCCATGAATCTCCATGAATCTCCATGAATCTCGATGAATCTCCATGAATCTCCATGAATCTCCATGAATCTCCTCCATGAATCTCCATGAATCTCCATGAATCTCCATGAATCTCCATGAATCTCGATGAATCTCCATGAATCTCCATGAATCTCCTCCATGAATCTCCATGAATCTCCATGGATCTCCATGAATCTCCTCCGAGAATCTCCATGAATCTCCTCCATGAATCTCCATGAATCTCCATGAATGTCCATAATTCTCCATGAATCTCCATGAATCTCCATGAATCTCCATTAATCTCCATGAATCTCCTCGATGAATCTCCATGAATCTGCATGAATCTCCTGATCCATGAACCTCTATGAATCTCCATGAATCTCCATGAATATCCTCCATGAATCTCCATGAATCTCCTCCATGAATCTCCATGAATCTCCAAGAATCTCCTCCATGAATCTCCATGAATCTCCATGAATCTCAATGTATCTCCATGAATCTCCATGCATCTCCATGAATCTCCATGAATCTCCATCAACCTCCTCCATGAATCTCCATGAATCTCCATGAATCTCCATGGATCTCCATGAATCTCCTCCGAGAATCTCCATGAATCTCCTCCATGAATCTCCATGAATCTCCATGAATGTCCATAATTCTCCATGAATCTCCATGAATCTCCATGAATCTCCATGAATTTCCAATAATCTCCATGAATGTCCATGAATGTCCTCCATGAACCTCCATGTATCTCCATGAATATCCATGAATCTCCATGAATCTCCTCCATGAATCTCCATGAATCTCCAGGAATCTCCAGGAATCTTCATGAATCTCCTCCATGAATCTCCATGAATCTCCATGAATCTCCATGTATCTCCATGAATCTACATGAATCCCCATGAATCTCCATTAATCTCCATGAATCTCCTCGATGAATCTCCATGAATCTGCATGAATCTCCTGATCCATGAACCTCTATGAATCTCCATGAATCTCCATGAATATCCTCCATGAATCTCCATGAATCTCCTCCATGAATCTCCATGAATCTCCATGAATCTCCATGCATCTCCATGAATCTCCATGAATCTCCATGAACCTCCTCCATGAATCTCCATGAATCTCCATGAATATCCATGAATCTCCATGAATCTCCATGAATCTCCATGTATCTCCATGAATCTACATGAATCTCCATGAATCTCCATGAATGTCCTCGATGAATCTCCATGAATCTCCAAGAATCTCCTCCATGAATCTCCATGAATGTCCATGAATCTCCTCCATGAATCTCCATGAATCTCCATGAATATCCATGAATATCCATGAATCTCCTCCATGAATCTCCATGAATCACCTCCATGAATCTCCATGAATCTCCATGAATCTCCATGCATCTCCATGAATCTCCATGAATCTCCATCAACTTCCTCCATGAATCTCCATTAATCTCCTTCATGAATCTCCATGAATCTCCAAGAATCTCCTCCATGAATCTCCATGAATCTCCATGAATCTCCATGAATCTCCATGAATCTCCTCCATGAATCTCCATGAATCTCCATGAATCTCCATGCATCTCCATGAATCTCCATGAATCTCCATCAACCTCCTCCATGAATCTCCATGAATCTCCATGAATCTCCTCCATGAATCTCCATGAATCTCCAAGAATCTCCTCCATGAATCTCCATGAATCTCCATGAATCTCAATGTATCTCCATGAATCTCCATGCATCTCCATGAATCTCCATGAATCTCCATCAACCTCCTCCATGAATCTCCATGAATCTCCATGAATCTCCTCCATGAATCTCCATGAATCTCCATGAATCTCCACGAATCTCCATGAATCTCCATGAATCTCCATGGATCTCCATGAATCTCCTCCGAGAATCTCCATGAATCACCTCCATGAATCTCCATGAATCTCCATGAATCTCCTCGATGAATCTCCATGAATCTTCATGAATCTCCTGATCCATGAACCTCTATGAATCTCCATGAGTCTCCATGAATATCCTCCATGAATCTCCATGAATCTCCATGAATGTCCATGAATCTCCTGCATGAATCTCCATGAATCTCCATGAATCTCCATGAATGTACATGAATCTCCTGCATGAATCTCCATGAATCTCCTCCATGAATCTCCATGAATCTCCAAGAATCTCCTCCATGAATCTCCATGAATCTCCATGAATCTCAATGTATCTCCATGAATCTCCATGCATCTCCATGAATCTCCATGAATCTCCATCAACCTCCTCCATGAATCTCCATGAATCTCCATGAATCTCCTCCATGAATCTCCATGAATCTCCATGAATCTGCATGAATCTCCACGAATCTCCAGGAATCTCCATGAATCTCCATGGATCTCCATGAATCTCCTCCGAGAATCTCCATGAATCTCCTCCATGAATCTCCATGAATCTCCATGAATGTCCATAATTCTCCATGAATCTCCATGAATCTCCATGAATCTACATGAATCTCCATGAATCTCCATGAATGTCCTCGATGAATCTCCATGAATCTTCATGAATCTCCTGATCCATGAACCTCTATGAATCTCCATGAATCTCCATGAATGTCCTCCATGAATCTCCATGAATCTCCATGAATCTCCATGAATCTCCATCAACCTCCTCCATGAATCTCCATGAATCTCCATAAATCTGCTCCACGAATCTCCATGAATCTCCATGAATCTCCATGAATCTCCATGAATCTCCATGACCTCCTGTATGAATCTCCATGAATCTCCATGAATCTCCATGAATGTCCTCCATGAATCTCCATGAATCTCCATGAATTTCCAAGAATCTCCATGAATGTCCATGAATCTCCTCCATGAATCTCCATGAATCTCCATGAATATCCATGAATATCCATGAATCTCCTCCATGAATCTCCATGAATCACCTCCATGAATCTCCATGAATCTCCATGAATCTCCATGAATCGCCATGAATATCCATGAATCTCCATGAATCTCCATGAATCTCCATGTATCTTAATGAATCTACATGAATCTCCATGAATCTCCATGAATGTCCTCGATGAATCTCCATGAATCTTCATGAATCTCCTGATCCATGAACCTCTATGAATCTCCATGAATCTCCATGAATCTCCATGAATCTCCATGAATGTCCTCCATGAATCTCCATGAATCTCCATGAGTCTCCATGAATCTCCATGAATTTCCAAGAATCTCCATGAATGTCCATGAATCTCCTCCATGAATCTCCATGAATCTCCATGAATCTCCTCCATGAATCTCCATGAATCTCCAAGAATCTCCTCCATGAATCTCCATGAATCTCCATGAATCTCAATGTATCTCCATGAATCTCCATGCATCTCCATGAATCTCCATGAATCTCCATCAACCTCCTCCATGAATCTCCATGAATCTCCATGAATCTCCTCCATGAATCTCCATGAATCTCCATGAATCTCCATGAATCTCCACGAATCTCCATGAATCTCCATGAATCTCCATGGATCTCCATGAATCTCCTCCGAGAATCTCCATGAATCTAATCCATGAATCTCCATGAATCTCCATGAATGTCCATAATTCTCCATGAATCTCCATGAATCTCCATGAATCTCCATGAATTTCCAAGAATCTCCATGAATGTCCATGAATGTCCTCCATGAACCTCCATGTATCTCCATGAATATCCATGAATCTCCATGAATCTCCTCCATGAATCTCCATGAATCTCCATGAATCTCCAGGAATCTACATGAATCCCCATGAATCTCCATGAATCTCCATGAATCTCCTCGATGAATCTCCATGAATCTGCATGAATCTCCTGATCCATGAACCTCTATGAATCTCCATGAATCTCCATGAATATCCTCCATGAATCTCCATGAATCTCCTCCATGAATCTCCATGAATCTCCATGAATCTCCATGCATCTCCATGAATCTCCATGAATCTCCATGAACCTCCTCCATGAATCTCCATGTATCTCCATGAATCTACATGAATCTCCATGAATCTCCATGAATGTCCTCGATGAATCTCCATGAATCTCCAAGAATCTCCTCCATGAATCTCCATGTATCTCCATGAATCTCCATGAATCTCCAGGAATCTCTATGACCTCCTGTATGAATCTCCATGAATCTCCATGGATCTCCATGAATGTCCTCCATGAATCTCCATGAATCTCCATGAATTTCCAAGAATCTCCATGAATGTCCATGAATCTCCTCCATGAATCTCCATGAATCTCCATGAATATCCATGAATATCCATGAATCTCCTCCATGAATCTCCATGAATCACCTCCATGAATCTCCATGAATCTCCATGAATGTCCATGAATCTCCATGACTCTCCATGAATCTCCTTGAATCTACATGAATCTCCATAAATCTCCATGAATCTCCGTGAATCTCCATGAATCTCCATGAATCTCCAAGAATCTCCTCCATGAATCTCCATGAATCTCCATGAATCTCCATGACCTCCTGTATGAATCTCCATGAATCTCCATGAATCTCCATGAATGTCCTCCATGAATCTCCATGAATTTCCAAGACTCTCCATGAATGTCCATGAATCTCCTCCATGAGTCTCCATGAATCTCCATGAATCTCCATGAATATCCATGAATCTCCTCCATGAATCTAAATGAATCACCTCCATGAATCTCCATGAATCTCCATGAATCTCCATGCATCTCCATGAATCTCCATGAATCTCCATCAACTTCCTCCATGAATCTCCATTAATCTCCTCCATGAATCTCCATGGATAACCTCCATGAATCTCCATGAATCTCCATGAATCTCCTCGATGAATCTCCATGAATCTTCATGAATCTCCTGATCCATGAACCTCTATGAATCTCCATGAGTCTCCATGAATATCCTCCATGAATCTCCATGAATCTCCATGAATGTCCATGAATCTCCTGCATGAAACTCCATGAATCTCCATGAATCTCCATGAATGTACTTGAATCTCCTGCATGAATCTCCATGAATCTCCTCCATGAATCTCCATGAATCTCCAAGAATCTCCTCCATGAATCTCCATGAATCTCCATGAATCTCAATGTATCTCCATGAATCTCCATGCATCTCCATCAACCTCCTCCATGAATCTCCATCAACCTCCTCCATGAATCTCCATGAATCTCCATGAATCTCCTCCATGAATCTCCATGAATCTCCATGAATCTCCATGAATCTCCATGAATCTCGATGAATCTCCATGAATCTCCATGAATCTCCATGAATCTCCTCCATGAATCTCCATGAATCTCCATGAATCTCCATGAATCTCCATGAATCTCGATGAATCTCCATGAATCTCCATGAATCTCCTCCATGAATCTCCATGAATCTCCAAGAATCTCCTCCATGAATCTCCATGAATCTCCATGAATCTCCATGAATCTCCATGAATCTCCATGACCTCCTGTATGAATCTCCATGAATCTCCATGAATCTCCATGCATCTCCATGAATCTCCATGAATCTCCATCAACCTCCTCCATGAATCTCCATGAGTCTCCTCCATGAATCTCCATGAATCACCTCCATGAATCTCCATGAATCTCCAATAATCTCCTCGATGAATCTCCATGAATCTTCATGAATCTCCTGATCCATGAACCTCTATGAATCTCCATGAATCTCCATGAATATCCTCCATGAATCTCCATGAACCTCCATGAATGTCCATGAATCTCCTGCATGAATCTCCATGAATCTCCATGAATCTCCATGAATGTCCATGAATCTCCTGCATGAATCTCCATGAATCTTCATGAATCTCCTGATCCATGAATCTCTATGAATCCCCATGAATTTCCATGAATATCCTCCATGAATCTCCATGAATCTCCATGAATTTCCATGAATCTCCATGCATCGCCATGAATCTCCATGAATCTCCATGAACCTCCTCCATGAATCTCCATGAATCGCCATGAATATCCATGAATCTCCATCAATCTCCATGAATCTCCATGTATCTCCATGAATCTACATGAATCTCCGTGAATCTCCATGAATCTCCATTAATCTCCAAGAATCTCCTCCATGAATCTCCATGAATCTCCACGAATCTCCATGAATCTCCATGAATCTCCATGAGTTCCTGTATGAATCTCCATGAATCTCCATGAATCACCTCCATGAATCTCCATGAATCTCCATGAATTTCCAAGAATCTCCATGAATGTCCATGAATCTCCTCCATGAATCTCCATGTATCTCCATGAATATCCATGAATATCCATGAATCTCCATGAATCACCTCCATGAATCTCCATGAATCTCCATGAATGTCCATGAATCTCCATGACTCTCCATGAATCTCCTTGAATCTCCATGAGTCTCCATGAATATCCTCCATGAATCTCCATGAATCTCCATGAATGTCCATGAATCTCCTGCATGAATCTCCATGAATCTCCTCCATGAATCTCCATGAATCTCCAAGAATCTCCTCCATGAATCTCCATGAATCTCCTCCATGAATCTCCATGAATATCCATGAATCTCCATGAATCTCCATGAATCTCCATGGATCTCCATGAATCTCCTCCGAGAATCTCCATGAATCTCCTCCATGAATCTCCATGAATCTCCATGAATGTCCATAATTCTCCATGAATCTCCATGAATCTCCATGAATCTACATGAATCTCCATGAATCTCGATGAATCTCCATGAATCTCCATGAATCTCCAAGAATCTCCTCCATGAATCTCCATGAATCTCCATGAATCTCCATGACCTCCTGTATGAATCTCCATGAATCTCCATGAATCTCCATGCATCTCCATGAATCTCCATGAATCTCCATCAACCTCCTCCATGAATCTCCATGAATCTCCTCCATGAATCTCCATGAATCACCTCCATGAATCTCCATGAATCTCCATGAATCTCCAATAATCAACTCGATGAATCTCCATGAATCTTCATGAATCTCCTGATCCATGAACCTCTATGAATCTCCATGAATCTCCATGAATATCCTCCATGAATCTCCATGAATCTCCATGAATGTCCATGAATCTCCTGCATGAATCTCCATGAATCTCCATGAATCTCCATGAATCTCCATGAATCTCCTCGATGAATCTCCATGAATCTTCATGAATCTCCTGATCCATGAATCTCTATGAATCTCCATGAATTTCCATGAATATCCTCCATGAATCTCCATGAATCTCCATGAATCTCCATGAATTTCCATGAATCTCCATGCATCTCCATGAATCTCCATGAATCTCCATGAACCTCCTCCATGAATCTCCATGAATCGGCATGAATATCCATGAATCTCCATGAATCTCCATGAATCTCCATGTATCTCCATGAATCTACATGAATCTCCATGAATCTCCATGAATGTCCTCGATGAATCTCCATGAATCTCCATGCATCTCCATCAACCTCCTCCATGAATCTCCATCAACCTCCTCCATGAATCTCCATGAATCTCCATGAATCTCCTCCATGAATCTCCATGAATCTCCATGAATCTCCATGAATCTCCATGAATCTCGATGAATCTCCATGAATCTCCATGAATCTCCATGAATCTCCTCCATGAATCTCCATGAATCTCCATGAATCTCCATGAATCTCCATGAATCTCGATGAATCTCCATGAATCTCCATGAATCTCCTCCATGAATCTCCATGAATCTCCAAGAATCTCCTCCATGAATCTCCATGAATCTCCATGAATCTCCATGAATCTCCATGAATCTCCATGACCTCCTGTATGAATCTCCATGAATCTCCATGAATCTCCATGCATCTCCATGAATCTCCATGAATCTCCATCAACCTCCTCCATGAATCTCCATGAGTCTCCTCCATGAATCTCCATGAATCACCTCCATGAATCTCCATGAATCTCCATGAATCTCCAATAATCTTCTCGATGAATCTCCATGAATCTTCATGAATCTCCTGATCCATGAACCTCTATGAATCTCCATGAATCTCCATGAATATCCTCCATGAATCTCCATGAACCTCCATGAATGTCCATGAATCTCCTGCATGAATCTCCATGAATCTCCATGAATCTCCATGAATGTCCATGAATCTCCTGCATGAATCTCCATGAATCTTCATGAATCTCCATGAATCTCCATGAACCTCCTCCATGAATCTCCATGAATCGCCATGAATATCCATGAATCTCCATGAATTTCCATGAATCTCCATGCATCGCCATGAATCTCCATGAATCTCCATGAACCTCCTCCATGAATCTCCATGAATCGCCATGAATATCCATGAATCTCCATGAATCTCCATGAATCTCCATGTATCTCCATGAATCTACATGAATCTCCGTGAATCTCCATGAATCTCCATTAATCTCCAAGAATCTCCTCCATGAATCTCCATGAATCTCCACGAATCTCCATGAATCTCCATGAATCTCCATGAGTTCCTGTATGAATCTCCATGAATCTCCATGAATCTCCATGCATCTCCATGAATCTCCATGAATCTCCATCAACTTCCTCCATGAATCTCCATTAATCTCCTCCATGAATCTCCATGAATCACCTCCATGAATCTCCATGAATCTCCATGAATTTCCAAGAATCTCCATGAATGTCCATGAATCTCCTCCATGAATCTCCATGTATCTCCATGAATATCCATGAATATCCATGAATCTCCATGAATCACCTCCATGAATCTCCATGAATCTCCATGCATCTCCATGAATCTCCATGAATCTCCATCAACCTCCTCCATGAATCTCCATGAATCTCCATGAATCTCCTCCATGAATCTCCATGAATCTCCAAGAATCTCCTCCATGAATCTCCATGAATCTCCATGAATCTCAATGTATCTCCATGAATCTCCATGCATCTCCATGAATCTCCATGAATCTCCATCAACCTCCTCCATGAATCTCCATGAATCTCCATGAATCTCCTCCATGAATCTCCATGAATCTCCATGAATCTCCACGAATCTCCATGAATCTCCATGAATCTCCATGGATCTCCATGAATCTCCTCCGAGAATCTCCATGAATCACCTCCATGAATCTCCATGAATCTCCATGAATCTCCTCGATGAATCTCCATGAATCTTCATGAATCTCCTGATCCATGAACCTCTATGAATCTCCATGAGTCTCCATGAATATCCTCCATGAATCTCCATGAATCTCCATGAATGTCCATGAATCTCCTGCATGAATCTCCATGAATCTCCATGAATCTCCATGAATGTACATGAATCTCCTGCATGAATCTCCATGAATCTCCTCCATGAATCTCCATGAATCTCCAAGAATCTCCTCCATGAATCTCCATGAATCTCCATGAATCTCAATGTATCTCCATGAATCTCCATGCATCTCCATGAATCTCCATGAATCTCCATCAACCTCCTCCATGAATCTCCATGAATCTCCATGAATCTCCTCCATGAATCTCCATGAATCTCCATGAATCTGCATGAATCTCCACGAATCTCCAGGAATCTCCATGAATCTCCATGGATCTCCATGAATCTCCTCCGAGAATCTCCATGAATCTCCTCCATGAATCTCCATGAATCTCCATCAACCTCCTCCATGAATCTCCATGAATCTCCATGAATCTCCTCCATGAATCTCCATGAATCTCCATGAATCTCCATGAATCTCCACGAATCTGCATGAATCTCCATGAATCTCCATGAATCTCCATGAATCTACATGAATCTCCATGAATCTCCATGAATGTCCTCGATGAATCTCCATGAATCTTCATGAATCTCCTGATCCATGAACCTCTATGAATCTCCATGAATCTCCATGAATGTCCTCCATGAATCTCCATGAATCTCCATGAATCTCCATGAATCTCCATCAACCTCCTCCATGAATCTCCATGAATCTCCATAAATCTGCTCCACGAATCTCCATGAATCTCCATGAATCTCCATGAATCTCCATGAATCTCCATGACCTCCTGTATGAATCTCCATGAATCTCCATGAATCTCCATGAATGTCCTCCATGAATCTCCATGAATCTCCATGAATTTCCAAGAATCTCCATGAATGTCCATGAATCTCCTCCATGAATCTCCATGAATCTCCATGAATATCCATGAATATCCATGAATCTCCTCCATGAATCTCCATGAATCACCTCCATGAATCTCCATGAATCTCCATGAATCTCCATGAATCGCCATGAATATCCATGAATCTCCATGAATCTCCATGAATCTCCATGTATCTTAATGAATCTACATGAATCTCCATGAATCTCCATGAATGTCCTCGATGAATCTCCATGAATCTTCATGAATCTCCTGATCCATGAACCTCTATGAATCTCCATGAATCTCCATGAATCTCCATGAATCTCCATGAATGTCCTCCATGAATCTCCATGAATCTCCATGAGTCTCCATGAATCTCCATGAATTTCCAAGAATCTCCATGAATGTCCATGAATCTCCTCCATGAATCTCCATGAATCTCCATGAATCTCCTCCATGAATCTCCATGAATCTCCAAGAATCTCCTCCATGAATCTCCATGAATCTCCATGAATCTCAATGTATCTCCATGAATCTCCATGCATCTCCATGAATCTCCATGAATCTCCATCAACCTCCTCCATGAATCTCCATGAATCTCCATGAATCTCCTCCATGAATCTCCATGAATCTCCATGAATCTCCATGAATCTCCACGAATCTCCATGAATCTCCATGAATCTCCATGGATCTCCATGAATCTCCTCCGAGAATCTCCATGAATCTAATCCATGAATCTCCATGAATCTCCATGAATGTCCATAATTCTCCATGAATCTCCATGAATCTCCATGAATCTCCATGAATTTCCAAGAATCTCCATGAATGTCCATGAATGTCCTCCATGAACCTCCATGTATCTCCATGAATATCCATGAATCTCCATGAATCTCCTCCATGAATCTCCATGAATCTCCATGAATCTCCAGGAATCTACATGAATCCCCATGAATCTCCATGAATCTCCATGAATCTCCTCGATGAATCTCCATGAATCTGCATGAATCTCTTGATCCATGAACCTCTATGAATCTCCATGAATCTCACATGAATATCCTCCATGAATCTGCATGAATCTCCTCCATGAATCTCCATGAATCTCCATGAATCTCCATGCATCTCCATGAATCTCCATGAATCTCCATGAACCTCCTCCATGAATCTCCATGTATCTCCATGAATCTACATGAATCTCCATGAATCTCCATGAATGTCCTCGATGAATCTCCATGAATCTCCAAGAATCTCCTCCATGAATCTCCATGAATCTCCATGAATCTCCATGAATCTCCAGGAATCTCTATGACCTCCTGTATGAATCTCCATGAATCTCCATGATTCTCCATGAATGTCCTCCATGAATCTCCATGAATCTCCATGAATTTCCAAGAATCTCCATGAATGTCCATGAATCTCCTCCATGAATCTCCATGAATCTCCATGAATATCCATGAATATCCATGAATCTCCTCCATGAATCTCCATGAACCACCTCCATGAATCTCCATGAATCTCCATGAATGTCCATGAATCTCCATGACTCTCCATGAATCTCCTTGAATCTACATGAATCTCCATAAATCTCCATGAATCTCCGTGAATCTCCATGAATCTCCATGAATCTCCAAGAATCTCCTCCATGAATCTCCATGAATCTCCATGAATCTCCATGACCTCCTGTATGAATCTCCATGAATCTCCATGAATCTCCATGAATGTCCTCCATGAATCTCCATGAATTTCCAAGACTCTCCATGAATGTCCATGAATCTCCTCCATGAATCTCCATGAATCTCCATGAATCTCCATGAATATCCATGAATCTCCTCCATGAATCTAAATGAATCACCTCCATGAATCTCCATGAATCTCCATGAATCTCCATGCATCTCCATGAATCTCCATGAATCTCCATCAACTTCCTCCATGAATCTCCATTAATCTCCTCCATGAATCTCCATGGATAACCTCCATGAATCTCCATGAATCTCCATGAATCTCCTCGATGAATCTCCATGAATCTTCATGAATCTCCTGATCCATGAACCTCTATGAATCTCCATGAGTCTCCATGAATATCCTCCATGAATCTCCATGAATCTCCATGAATGTCCATGAATCTCCTGCATGAAACTCCATGAATCTCCATGAATCTCCATGAATGTACTTGAATCTCCTGCATGAATCTCCATGAATCTCCTCCATGAATCTCCATGAATCTCCAAGAATCTCCTCCATGAATCTCCATGAATCTCCATGAATCTCAATGTATCTCCATGAATCTCCATGCATCTCCATCAACCTCCTCCATGAATCTCCATCAACCTCCTCCATGAATCTCCATGAATCTCCATGAATCTCCTCCATGAATCTCCATGAATCTCCATGAATCTCCATGAATCTCCATGAATCTCGATGAATCTCCATGAATCTCCATGAATCTCCATGAATCTCCTCCATGAATCTCCATGAATCTCCATGAATCTCCATGAATCTCCATGAATCTCGATGAATCTCCATGAATCTCCATGAATCTCCTCCATGAATCTCCATGAATCTCCAAGAATCTCCTCCATGAATCTCCATGAATCTCCATGAATCTCCATGAATCTCCATGAATCTCCATGACCTCCTGTATGAATCTCCATGAATCTCCATGAATCTCCATGCATCTCCATGAATCTCCATGAATCTCCATCAACCTCCTCCATGAATCTCCATGAGTCTCCTCCATGAATCTCCATGAATCACCTCCATGAATCTCCATGAATCTCCAATAATCTCCTCGATGAATCTCCATGAATCTTCATGAATCTCCTGATCCATGAACCTCTATGAATCTCCATGAATCTTCATGAATATCCTCCATGAATCTCCATGAACCTCCATGAATGTCCATGAATCTCCTGCATGAATCTCCATGAATCTCCATGAATCTCCATGAATGTCCATGAATCTCCTGCATGAATCTCCATGAATCTTCATGAATCTCCTGATCCATGAATCTCTATGAATCCCCATGAATTTCCATGAATATCCTCCATGAATCTCCATGAATCTCCATGAATTTCCATGAATCTCCATGCATCGCCATGAATCTCCATGAATCTCCATGAACCTCCTCCATGAATCTCCATGAATCGCCATGAATATCCATGAATCTCCATGAATCTCCATGAATCTCCATGTATCTCCATGAATCTACATGAATCTCCGTGAATCTCCATGAATCTCCATTAATCTCCAAGAATCTCCTCCATGAATCTCCATGAATCTCCACGAATCTCCATGAATCTCCACGAATCTCCATGAATCTCCATGAATCTCCATGAGTTCCTGTATGAATCTCCATGAATCTCCATGAATCACCTCCATGAATCTCCATGAATCTCCATGAATTTCCAAGAATCTCCATGAATGTCCATGAATCTCCTCCATGAATCTCCATGTATCTCCATGAATATCCATGAATATCCATGAATCTCCATGAATCACCTCCATGAATCTCCATGAATCTCCATGAATGTCCATGAATCTCCATGACTCTCCATGAATCTCCTTGAATCTCCATGAGTCTCCATGAATATCCTCCATGAATCTCCATGAATCTCCATGAATGTCCATGAATCTCCTGCATGAATCTCCATGAATCTCCATGAATCTCCATGAATGTACATGAATCTCCTGCATGAATCTCCATGAATCTCCTCCATGAATCTCCATGAATCTCCAAGAATCTCCTCCATGAATCTCCATGAATCTCCTCCATGAATCTCCATGAATATCCATGAATCTCCATGAATCTCCATGAATCTCCATGGATCTCCATGAATCTCCTCCGAGAATCTCCATGAATCTCCTCCATGAATCTCCATGAATCTCCATGAATGTCCATAATTCTCCATGAATCTCCATGAATCTCCATGAATCTACATGAATCTCCATGAATCTCGATGAATCTCCATGAATCTCCATGAATCTCCAAGAATCTCCTCCATGAATCTCCATGAATCTCCATGAATCTCCATGACCTCCTGTATGAATCTCCATGAATCTCCATGAATCTCCATGCATCTCCATGAATCTCCATGAATCTCCATCAACCTCCTCCATGAATCTCCATGAATCTCCTCCATGAATCTCCATGAATCACCTCCATGAATCTCCATGAATCTCCATGAATCTCCAATAATCAACTCGATGAATCTCCATGAATCTTCATGAATCTCCTGATCCATGAACCTCTATGAATCTCCATGAATCTCCATGAATATCCTCCATGAATCTCCATGAATCTCCATGAATGTCCATGAATCTCCTGCATGAATCTCCATGAATCTCCATGAATCTCCATGAATCTCCATGAATCTCCTCGATGAATCTCCATGAATCTTCATGAATCTCCTGATCCATGAATCTCTATGAATCTCCATGAATTTCCATGAATATCCTCCATGAATCTCCATGAATCTCCATGAATCTCCATGAATTTCCATGAATCTCCATGCATCTCCATGAATCTCCATGAATCTCCATGAACCTCCTCCATGAATCTCCATGAATCGGCATGAATATCCATGAATCTCCATGAATCTCCATGAATCTCCATGTATCTCCATGAATCTACATGAATCTCCATGAATCTCCATGAATGTCCTCGATGAATCTCCATGAATCTCCATGCATCTCCATCAACCTCCTCCATGAATCTCCATCAACCTCCTCCATGAATCTCCATGAATCTCCATGAATCTCCTCCATGAATCTCCATGAATCTCCATGAATCTCCATGAATCTCCATGAATCTCGATGAATCTCCATGAATCTCCATGAATCTCCATGAATCTCCTCCATGAATCTCCATGAATCTCCATGAATCTCCATGAATCTCCATGAATCTCGATGAATCTCCATGAATCTCCATGAATCTCCTCCATGAATCTCCATGAATCTCCAAGAATCTCCTCCATGAATCTCCATGAATCTCCATGAATCTCCATGAATCTCCATGAATCTCCATGACCTCCTGTATGAATCTCCATGAATCTCCATGAATCTCCATGCATCTCCATGAATCTCCATGAATCTCCATCAACCTCCTCCATGAATCTCCATGAGTCTCCTCCATGAATCTCCATGAATCACCTCCATGAATCTCCATGAATCTCCATGAATCTCCAATAATCTCCTCGATGAATCTCCATGAATCTTCATGAATCTCCTGATCCATGAACCTCTATGAATCTCCATGAATCTCCATGAATATCCTCCATGAATCTCCATGAACCTCCATGAATGTCCATGAATCTCCTGCATGAATCTCCATGAATCTCCATGAATCTCCATGAATGTCCATGAATCTCCTGCATGAATCTCCATGAATCTTCATGAATCTCCATGAATCTCCATGAACCTCCTCCATGAATCTCCATGAATCGCCATGAATATCCATGAATCTCCATGAATTTCCATGAATCTCCATGCATCGCCATGAATCTCCATGAATCTCCATGAACCTCCTCCATGAATCTCCATGAATCGCCATGAATATCCATGAATCTCCATGAATCTCCATGAATCTCCATGTATCTCCATGAATCTACATGAATCTCCGTGAATCTCCATGAATCTCCATTAATCTCCAAGAATCTCCTCCATGAATCTCCATGAATCTCCACGAATCTCCATGAATTTCCAAGAATCTCCATGAATGTCCATGAATCTCCTCCATGAATCTCCATGTATCTCCATGAATATCCATGAATATCCATGAATCTCCATGAATCACCTCCATGAATCTCCATGAATCTCCATGAATGTCCATGAATCTCCATGACTCTCCATGAATCTCCTTGAATCTCCATGAGTCTCCATGAATATCCTCCATGAATCTCCATGAATCTCCATGAATGTCCATGAATCTCCTGCATGAATCTCCATGAATCTCCATGAATCTCCATGAATGTACATGAATCTCCTGCATGAATCTCCATGAATCTCCTCCATGAATCTCCATGAATCTCCAAGAATCTCCTCCATGAATCTCCATGAATCTCCTCCATGAATCTCCATGAATATCCATGAATCTCCATGAATCTCCATGAATCTCCATGGATCTCCATGAATCTCCTCCGAGAATCTCCATGAATCTCCTCCATGAATCTCCATGAATCTCCATGAATGTCCATAATTCTCCATGAATCTCCATGAATCTCCATGAATCTACATGAATCTCCATGAATCTCGATGAATCTCCATGAATCTCCATGAATCTCCAAGAATCTCCTCCATGAATCTCCCTGAATCTCCATGAATCTCCATGACCTCCTGTATGAATCTCCATGAATCTCCATGAATCTCCATGCATCTCCATGAATCTCCATGAATCTCCATCAACCTCCTCCATGAATCTTCATGAATCTCCTCCATGAATCTCCATGAATCACCTCCATGAATCTCCATGAATCTCCATGAATCTCCAATAATCAACTCGATGAATCTCCATGAATCTTCATGAATCTCCTGATCCATGAACCTCTATGAATCTCCATGAATATCCTCCATGAATCTCCATGAATCTCCATGAATGTCCATGAATCTCCTGCATGAATCTCCATGAATCTCCATGAATCTCCATGAATCTCCATGAATCTCCTCGATGAATCTCCATGAATCTTCATGAATCTCCTGATCCATGAATCTCTATGAATCTCCATGAATTTCCATGAATATCCTCCATGAATCTCCATGAATTTCCATGAATCTCCATGCATCTCCATGAATCTCCATGAATCTCCATGAACCTCCTCCATGAATCTCCATGAATCGCCATGAATATCCATGAATCTCCATGAATCTCCATGAATCTCCATGTATCTCCATGAATCTACATGAATCTCCATGAATCTCAATGAATGTCCTCGATGAATCTCCATGAATCTCCATGAATATCCATGAATCTCCTCCATGAATCTCCATGAATCACCTCCATGAATCTCCATGAATCTCCATGAATGTCCATGAATCTCCATGACTCTCCATGAATCTCCTTGAATCTACATGAATCTCCATAAATCTCCATGAATCTCCGTGAATCTCCATGAATCTCCATGAATCTCCAAGAATCTCCTCCATGAATCTCCATGAATCTCCATGAATCTCCATGAATCTCCATGACCTCCTGTATGAATCTCCATGAATCTCCATGAATCTCCATGAATGTCCTCCATGAATCTCCATGAATTTCCAAGAATCTCCATGAATGTCCATGAATCTCCACGAATCTCCATGAATCTCTATGAATTTCCATGAATCTCCATGTATCTCCATGAATCTCCATGTATCTCCATGAATCTCCATGAATATCCATGAATCTCCTCCATGAATCTCCATGAAAATCCATGAATATCCATGAATCTCCTCCATGAATCTCCACGAATCACCTCCATGAATCTCCATGAATCTCCATGAATATCCATGAATCTCCATGACTCTCCATGAACCTCCTCCGAGAATCTCCATGAATCACCTCCATGAATCTCCATGAATCTCCATGAATCTCCTCGATGAATCTCCATGAATCTTCATGAATCTCCATCAACCTCCTCAATGAATCTCCATGAATCTCCAAGAATCTCCTCCATGAATCTCCATGAATCTCCAAGAATCTCCTCCATGAATCTCCATGAATCTCCATGAATCTCCATGAATCTCCATGAATCTCGATGAATCTCCATGAATCTCCATGAATCTCCTCCATGAATCTCCATGAATCTCCAAGAATCTCCTCCATGAATCTCCATGAATCTCCATGAATCTCCTCCATGAATCTCCATGAATCTCCAAGAATCTCCTCCATGAATCTCCATGAATCTCCATGAATCTCCATGAATCTCCATCAACCTCCTCCATGAATCTCCATGAGTCTCCTCCATGAATCTCCATGAATCACCTCCATGAATCTCCATGAATCTCCATGAATCTCCAATAATCTCCTCGATGAATCTCCATGAATCTTCATGAATCTCCTGATCCATGAACCTCTATGAATCTCCATGAATCTCCATGAATATCCTCCATGAATCTCCATGAACCTCCATGAATGTCCATGAATCTCCTGCATGAATCTCCATGAATCTCCATGAATCTCCATGAATGTCCATGAATCTCCTGCATGAATCTCCATGAATCTTCATGAATCTCCATGAATCTCCATGAACCTCCTCCATGAATCTCCATGAATCGCCATGAATATCCATGAATCTCCATGAATTTCCATGAATCTCCATGCATCGCCATGAATCTCCATGAATCTCCATGAATCTCCATGAACCTCCTCCATGAATCTCCATGAATCGCCATGAATATCCATGAATCTCCATGAATCTCCATGAATCTCCATGTATCTCCATGAATCTACATGAATCTCCGTGAATCTCCATGAATCTCCATTAATCTCCAAGAATCTCCTCCATGAATCTCCATGAATCTCCACGAATCTCCATGAATCTCCATGAATCCCCATGAGTTCCTGTATGAATCTCCATGAATCTCCATGAATCTCCATGCATCTCCATGAATCTCCATGAATCTCCATCAACTTCCTCCATGAATCTCCATTAATCTCCTCCATGAATCTCCATGAATCACCTCCATGAATCTCCATGAATCTCCATGAATTTCCAAGAATCTCCATGAATGTCCATGAATCTCCTCCATGAATCTCCATGTATCTCCATGAATATCCATGAATATCCATGAATCTCCATGAATCACCTCCATGAATCTCCATGAATCTCCATGAATGTCCATGAATCTCCATGACTCTCCATGAATCTCCTTGAATCTCCATGAGTCTCCATGAATCTCCATGAATCTCCATGAATGTCCATGAATCTCCTGCATGAATCTCCATGAATCTCCATGAATCTCCATGAATGTACATGAATCTCCTGCATGAATCTCCATGAATCTCCTCCATGAATCTCCATGAATCTCCAAGAATCTCCTCCATGAATCTCCATGAATCTCCTCCATGAATCTCCATGAATATCCATGAATCTCCATGAATCTCCATGAATCTCCATGGATCTCCATGAATCTCCTCCGAGAATCTCCATGAATCTCCTCCATGAATCTCCATGAATCTCCATGAATGTCCATAATTCTCCATGAATCTCCATGAATCTCCATGAATCTACATGAATCTCCATGAATCTCGATGAATCTCCATGAATCTCCATGAATCTCCAAGAATCTCCTCCATGAATCTCCATGAATCTCCATGAATCTCCATGACCTCCTGTATGAATCTCCATGAATCTCCATGAATCTCCATGCATCTCCATGAATCTCCATGAATCTCCATCAACCTCCTCCATGAATCTCCATGAATCTCCTCCATGAATATCCATGAATCACCTCCATGAATCTCCATGAATCTCCATGAATCTCCAATAATCAACTCGATGAATCTCCATGAATCTTCATGAATCTCCTGATCCATGAACCTCTCTGAATCTCCATGAATATCCTCCATGAATCTCCATGAATCTCCATGAATGTCCATGAATCTCCTGCATGAATCTCCATGAATCTCCATGAATCTCCATGAATCTCCATGAATCTCCTCGATGAATCTCCATGAATCTTCATGAATCTCCTGATCCATGAATCTCTATGAATCTCCATGAATTTCCATGAATATCCTCCATGAATCTCCATGAATCTCCATGAATCTCCATGAATTTCCATGAATCTCCATGCATCTCCATGAATCTCCATGAATCTCCATGAACCTCCTCCATGAATCTCCATGAATCGCCATGAATATCCATGAATCTCCATGAATCTCCATGAATCTCCATGTATCTCCATGAATCTACATGAATCTCCATGAATCTCCATGAATGTCCTCGATGAATCTCCATGAATCTCCATGAATATCCATGAATCTCCTCCATGAATCTCCATGAATCACCTCCATGAATCTCCATGAATCTCCATGAATGTCCATGAATCTCCATGACTCTCCATGAATCTCCTTGAATCTACATGAATCTCCATAAATCTCCATGAATCTCCGTGAATCTCCATGAATCTCCATGAATCTCCATGAATCTCCATGAATCTCCATGAATCTCCATGACCTCCTGTATGAATCTCCATGAATCTCCATGAATCTCCATGAATGTCCTCCATGAATCTCCATGAATTTCCAAGAATCTCCATGAATGTCCATGAATCTCCACGAATCTCCATGAATCTCTATGAATTTCCATGAATCTCCATGTATCTCCATGAATCTCCATGTATCTCCATGAATCTCCATGAATATCCATGAATCTCCTCCATGAATCTCCATGAAAATCCATGAATATCCATGAATCTCCTCCATGAATCTCCACGAATCACCTCCATGAATCTCCATGAATCTCCATGAATATCCATGAATCTCCATGACTCTCCATGAACCTCCTCCGAGAATCTCCATGAATCACCTCCATGAATCTCCATGAATCTCCATGAATCTCCTCGATGAATCTCCATGAATCTTCATGAATCTCCATCAACCTCCTCCATGAATCTCCATGAATCTCCAAGAATCTCCTCCATGAATCTCCATGAATCTCCAAGAATCTCCTCCATGAATCTCCATGAATCTCCATGAATCTCAATGTATCTCCATGAATCTCCATGCATCTCCATGAATCTCCATGAATCTCCATCAACCTCCTCCATGAATCTCCATGAATCTCCATGAATCTCCTCCATGAATCTCCATGAATCTCCATGAATCTCCATGAATCTCCACGAATCTCCATGAGTATCCATGAATCTCCATGAATCTCCATGAATCTCCTTCATGAATCTCCATGAATCTCCAAGAATCTCCTCCATGAATCTCCATGAATCTCCATGAATCTCCATGAATCTCCATGAATCTCCACGAATCTCCATGAATCTCCATGCATCTCCATGAATCTCCATGAATCTCCATCAACCTCCTCCATGAATCTCCATGAATCTCCAAGAATCTCCTCCATGAATCTCCATGAATCTCCAAGAATCTCCTCCATGAATCTCCATGAATCTCCATGAATCTCAATGTATCTCCATGAATCTCCATGCATCTCCATGAATCTCCATGAATCTCCATCAACCTCCTCCATGAATCTCCATGAATCTCCATGAATCTCCTCCATGAATCTCCATGAATCTCCATGAATCTCCATGAATCTCCACGAATCTCCATGAATCTCCATGAATCTCCATGAATGTCCATGAATCTCCTGCATGAATCTCCATGAATCTCCATGAATCTCCATGAATCTCCATGAATCTCCTCGATGAATCTCCATGAATCTTCATGAATCTCCTGATCCATGAATCTCTATGAATCTCCATGAATTTCCATGAATATCCTCCATGAATCTCCATGAATCTCCATGAATCTCCATGAATTTCCATGAATCTCCATGCATCTCCATGAATCTCCATGAATCTCCATGAACCTCCTCCATGAATCTCCATGAATCGCCATGAATATCCATGAATCTCCATGAATCTCCATGAATCTCCATGTATCTCCATGAATCTACATGAATCTCCATGAATCTCCATGAATGTCCTCGATGAATCTCCATGAATCTTCATGAATCTCCTGATCCATGAATCTCTATGAATCTCCATGAATTTCCATGAATCTCCTCCATGAATCTCCATGAATCACCTCCATGAATCTCCATGAATCTCCATGAATATCCATGAATCTCCATGACTCTCCATGAACCTCCTCCGAGAATCTCCATGAATCACCTCCATGAATCTCCATGAATCTCCATGAATCTCCTCGATGAATCTCCATGAATCTTCATGAATCTCCATCAACCTCCTCCATGAATCTCCATGAATCTCCAAGAATCTCCTCCATGAATCTCCATGAATCTCCAAGAATCTCCTCCATGAATCTCCATGAATCTCCATGAATCTCAATGTATCTCCATGAATCTCCATGCATCTCCATGAATCTCCATGAATCTCCATCAACCTCCTCCATGAATCTCCATGAATCTCCATGAATCTCCTCCATGAATCTCCATGAATCTCCATGAATCTCCATGAATCTCCACGAATCTCCATGAATATCCATGAATCTCCATGAATCTCCATGAATCTCCTTCATGAATCTCCATGAATCTCCAAGAATCTCCTCCATGAATCTCCATGAATCTCCATGAATCTCCAAGAATCTCCTCCATGAATCTCCATGAATCTCCATGAATCTCAATGTATCTCCATGAATCTCCATGCATCTCCATGAATCTCCATGAATCTCCATCAACCTCCTCCATGAATCTCCATGAATCTCCATGAATCTCCTCCATGAATCTCCATGAATCTCCATGAATCTCCATGAATCTCCACGAATCTCCATGAATCTCCATGAATCTCCATGGATCTCCATGAACCTCCTCCGAGAATCTCCATGAATCACCTCCATGAATCTCCATGAATCTCCATGAATCTCCTCGATGAATCTCCATGAATCTTCATGAATCTCCTGATCCATGAACCTCTATGAATCTCCATGAGTCTCCATGAATATCCTCCATGAATCTCCATGAATCTCCATGAATGTCCATGAATCTCCTGCATGAATCTCCATGAATCTCCTCCATGAATCTCCATGAATCTCCATGAATCTCAATGTATCTCCATGAATCTCCATGCATCTCCATGAATCTCCATGAATCTCCATCAACCTCCTCCATGAATCTCCATGAATCTCCATGAATCTCCTCCATGAATCTCCATGAATCTCCATGAATCTGCATGAATCTCCACGAATCTCCATGAATCTCCATGAATCTCCATGGATCTCCATGAATCTCCTCCGAGAATCTCCATGAATCTCCTCCATGTATCTCCATGAATCTCCATGAATGTCCATAATTCTCCATGAATGTCCATGAATCTCCTACATGAATCTCCATGAATCTCCATGAATCTCCATGAATGTACATGAATCTCCTGCATGAATCTCCATGAATCTCCTCCATGAATCTTCATGAATCTCCAAGAATCTCCTCCATGAATCTCCATGAATCTCCATGAATCTCAATGTATCTCCATGAATCTCCATGCATCTCCATGAATCTCCATGAATCTCCATCAACCTCCTCCATGAATCTCCATGAATCTCCATGAATCTCCTCCATGAATCTCCATGAATCTCCATGAATCTCCATAAATCTCCACGAATCTCCATGAATCTCCATGAATCTCCATGAATCTCCATGGATCTCCATGAATCTCCATGAATCTCCATGAATCTCGATGAATCTCCATGAATCTCCTCCATGAATCTCCATGAATCTCCAAGAATCTCCTCCATGAATCTCCATGAATCTCCATGAATCTCCATGAATCTCCATGAATCTCCATGACCTCCTGTATGAATCTCCATGAATCTCCATGAATCTCCATGCATCTCCATGAATCTCCATGAATCTCCATCAACCTCCTCCATGAATCTCCATGAGTCTCCTCCATGAATCTCCATGAATCACCTCCATGAATCTCCATGAATCTCCATGAATCTCCAATAATCTCCTCGATGAATCTCCATGAATCTTCATGAATCTCCTGATCCATGAACCTCTATGAATCTCCATGAATCTCCATGAATATCCTCCATGAATCTCCATGAATCTCCTGCATGAATCTCCATGAATCTCCATGAATCTCCATGAATGTCCATGAATCTCCTGCATGAATCTCCATGAATCTTCATGAATCTCCTGATCCATGAATCTCTATGAATCTCCATGAATTTCCATGAATATCCTCCATGAATCTCCATGAATCTCCATGAATTTCCATGAATCTCCATGCATCGCCATGAATCTCCATGAATCTCCATGAACCTCCTCCATGAATCTCCATGAATCGCCATGAATATCCATGAATCTCCATGAATCTCCATGAATCTCCATGTATCTCCATGAATCTACATGAATCTCCGTGAATCTCCATGAATCTCCATTAATCTCCAAGAATCTCCTCCATGAATCTCCATGAATCTCCATGAATCTCCATGAATCTCCATGAGTTCCTGTATGAATCTCCATGAATCTCCTCCATGAATCTCCATGAATCTCCATGAATATCCATGAATATCCATGAATCTCCTCCATGAATCTCCATGAATCACCTCCATGAATCTCCATGAATCTCCATGAATGTCCATGAATCTCCATGACTCTCCATGAATCTCCTTGAATCTCCATGAATCTCCATTAATCTCCAAGAATCTCCTCCATGAATCTCCATGAATCTCCATGAATCTCCATGAATCTCCATGAGTTCCTGTATGAATCTCCATGAATCTCCTCCATGAATCTCCATGAATCTCCATGAATCTCGATGAATCTCCATGAATCTCCTCCATGAATCTCCATGAATCTCCAAGAATCTCCTCCATGAATCTCCATGAATCTCCATGAATCTCCATGAATCTCCATGAATCTCCATGACCTCCTGTATGAATCTCCATGAATCTCCATGAATCTCCATGCATCTCCATGAATCTCCATGAATCTCCATCAACCTCCTCCATGAATCTCCATGAGTCTCCTCCATGAATCTCCATGAATCACCTCCATGAATCTCCATGAATCTCCATGAATCTCCAATAATCTCCTCGATGAATCTCCATGAATCTTCATGAATCTCCTGATCCATGAACCTCTATGAATCTCCATGAATCTCCATGAATATCCTCCATGAATCTCCATGAATCTCCTGCATGAATCTCCATGAATCTCCATGAATCTCCATGAATGTCCATGAATCTCCTGCATGAATCTCCATGAATCTTCATGAATCTCCTGATCCATGAATCTCTATGAATCTCCATGAATTTCCATGAATATCCTCCATGAATCTCCATGAATCTCCATGAATTTCCATGAATCTCCATGCATCGCCATGAATCTCCATGAATCTCCATGAACCTCCTCCATGAATCTCCATGAATCGCCATGAATATCCATGAATCTCCATGAATCTCCATGAATCTCCATGTATCTCCATGAATCTACATGAATCTCCGTGAATCTCCATGAATCTCCATTAATCTCCAAGAATCTCCTCCATGAATCTCCATGAATCTCCATGAATCTCCATGAATCTCCATGAGTTCCTGTATGAATCTCCATGAATCTCCTCCATGAATCTCCATGAATCTCCATGAATATCCATGAATATCCATGAATCTCCTCCATGAATCTCCATGAATCACCTCCATGAATCTCCATGAATCTCCATGAATGTCCATGAATCTCCATGACTCTCCATGAATCTCCTTGAATCTCCATGAGTCTCCATGAATATCCTCCATGAATCTCCATGAATCTCCATGAATGTCCATGAATCTCCTGCATGAATCTCCATGAATCTCCATGAATCTCCATGAATGTACATGAATCTCCTGCATGAATCTCCATGAATCTCCTCCATGAATCCCCATGAATCTCCAAGAATCTCCTCCATGAATCTCCATGAATCTCCTCCATGAATCTCCATGAATCTCCATGAATCTCCATGAATCTCCATGACCTCCTGTATGAATCTCCATGAATCTCCATGAATCTCCATGCATCTCCATGAATCTCCATGAATCTCCATCAACCTCCTCCATGAATCTCCATGAATCTCCTCCATGAATCTCCATGAATCACCTCCATGAATCTCTATGAATCTCCATGAATCTCCAATAATCAACTCGATGAATCTCCATGAATCTTCATGAATCTCCTGATCCATGAACCTCTATGAATCTCCATGAATCTCCATGAATATCCTCCATGAATCTCCATGAATCTCCTGCATGAATCTCCATGAATCTCCATGAATCTCCATGAATGTCCATGAATCTCCTGCATGAATCTCCATGAATCTCCATGAATCTCCATGAATCTCTATGAATCTCCTCGATGAATCTCCATGAATCTTCATGAATCTCCTGATCCATGAATCTCTATGAATCTCCATGAATTTCCATGAATATCCTCCATGAATCTCCATGAATCTCCATGAATCTCCATGAATTTCCATGAATCTCCATGCATCTCCATGAATCTCCATGAATCTCCATGAACCTCCTCCATGAATCTCCATGAATCGCCATGAATATCCATGAATCTCCATGAATCTCCATGAATCTCCATGTATCTCCATGAATCTACATGAATCTCCATGAATCTCCATGAATGTCCTCGATGAATCTCCATGAATCTTCATGAATCTCCTGATCCATGAATCTCTATGAATCTCCATGAATTTCCATGAATATCCTCCATGAATCTCCATGAATCTCCATGAATCTCTATGAATTTCCATGAATCTCCATGTATCTCCATGAATCTCCATGTATCTCCATGAATCTCCATGAATTTCCAAGAATCTCCATGAATGTCCATGAATCTCCTCCATGAATCTCCATGAAAATCCATGAATATCCATGAATCTCCTCCATGAATCTCCATGAATCACCTCCATGAATCTCCATGAATCTCCATGAATGTCCATGAATCTCCATGACTCTCCATGAATCTCCTTGAATCTCCATGAATCTCCATAAATCTCCATGAATCTCGATGAATATCCATGAATCTCCATGAATCTCCATGAATCTCCTTCATGAATCTCCATGAATCTCCAAGAATCTCCTCCATGAATCTCCATGAATCTCCATGAATCTCCATGAATCTCCATGAATCTCCATGAATCTCCATGAATCTCCATGCATCTCCATGAATCTCCATGAATCTCCATCAACCTCCTCCATGAATCTCCATGAATCTCCATGAATCTCCTCCATGAATCTCCATGAATCTCCAAGAATCTCCTCCATGAATCTCCATGAATCTCCATGAATCTCAATGTATCTCCATGCATCTCCATGCATCTCCATGAATCTCCATGAATCTCCATCAACCTCCTCCATGAATCTCCATGAATCTCCATGAATCTCCTCCATGAATCTCCATGAATCTCCATGAATCTCCATGAATCTCCACGAATCTCCATGAATCTCCATGAATCTCCATGGATCTCCATGAACCTCCTCCGAGAATCTCCATGAATCACCTCTATGAATCTCCATGAATCTCCATGAATATCCTCCATGAATCTCCATGAATCTCCATGAATGTCCATGAATCTCCTGCATGAATCTCCATGAATCTCCATGAATCTCCATGAATGTCCATGAATCTCCTGCATGAATCTCCATGAATCTCCATGAATCTCCATGAATCTCTATGAATCTCCTCGATGAATCTCCATGAATCTTCATGAATCTCCTGATCCATGAATCTCTATGAATCTCCATGAATCTCCATTAATCTCCTCCATGAATCTCCATGAATCACCTCCATGAATCTCCATGAATCTCCATGAATCTCCATGAATTTCCAAGAATCTCCATGAATGTCCATGAATCTCCTCCATGAATCTCCATGTATCTCCATGAATATCCATGAATATCCATGAATCTCCATGAATCACCTCCATGAATCTCCATGAATCTCCATGAATGTCCATGAATCTCCATGACTCTCCATGAATCTCCTTGAATCTCCATGAGTCTCCATGAATCTCCATGAATCTCCATGAATGTCCATGAATCTCCTGCATGAATCTCCATGAATCTCCATGAATCTCCATGAATGTACATGAATCTCCTGCATGAATCTCCATGAATCTCCTCCATGAATCTCCATGAATCTCCAAGAATCTCCTCCATGAATCTCCATGAATCTCCTCCATGAATCTCCATGAATATCCATGAATCTCCATGAATCTCCATGAATCTCCATGGATCTCCATGAATCTCCTCCGAGAATCTCCATGAATCTCCTCCATGAATCTCCATGAATCTCCATGAATGTCCATAATTCTCCATGAATCTCCATGAATCTCCATGAATCTACATGAATCTCCATGAATCTCGATGAATCTCCATGAATCTCCAAGAATCTCCTCCATGAATCTCCATGAATCTCCATGAATCTCCATGACCTCCTGTATGAATCTCCATGAATCTCCATGAATCTCCATGCATCTCCATGAATCTCCATGAATCTCCATCAACCTCCTCCATGAATCTCCATGAATCTCCTCCATGAATATCCATGAATCACCTCCATGAATCTCCATGAATCTCCATGAATCTCCAATAATCAACTCGATGAATCTCCATGAATCTTCATGAATCTCCTGATCCATGAACCTCTCTGAATCTCCATGAATATCCTCCATGAATCTCCATGAATCTCCATGAATGTCCATGAATCTCCTGCATGAATCTCCATGAATCTCCATGAATCTCCATGAATCTCCATGAATCTCCTCGATGAATCTCCATGAATCTTCATGAATCTCCTGATCCATGAATCTCTATGAATCTCCATGAATTTCCATGAATATCCTCCATGAATCTCCATGAATCTCCATGAATCTCCATGAATTTCCATGAATCTCCATGCATCTCCATGAATCTCCATGAATCTCCATGAACCTCCTCCATGAATCTCCATGAATCGCCATGAATATCCATGAATCTCCATGAATCTCCATGAATCTCCATGTATCTCCATGAATCTACATGAATCTCCATGAATCTCCATGAATGTCCTCGATGAATCTCCATGAATCTCCATGAATATCCATGAATCTCCTCCATGAATCTCCATGAATCACCTCCATGAATCTCCATGAATCTCCATGAATGTCCATGAATCTCCATGACTCTCCATGAATCTCCTTGAATCTACATGAATCTCCATAAATCTCCATGAATCTCCGTGAATCTCCATGAATCTCCATGAATCTCCATGAATCTCCATGAATCTCCATGAATCTCCATGACCTCCTGTATGAATCTCCATGAATCTCCATGAATCTCCATGAATGTCCTCCATGAATCTCCATGAATTTCCAAGAATCTCCATGAATGTCCATGAATCTCCACGAATCTCCATGAATCTCTATGAATTTCCATGAATCTCCATGTATCTCCATGAATCTCCATGTATCTCCATGAATCTCCATGAATATCCATGAATCTCCTCCATGAATCTCCATGAAAATCCATGAATATCCATGAATCTCCTCCATGAATCTCCACGAATCACCTCCATGAATCTCCATGAATCTCCATGAATATCCATGAATCTCCATGACTCTCCATGAACCTCCTCCGAGAATCTCCATGAATCACCTCCATGAATCTCCATGAATCTCCATGAATCTCCTCGATGAATCTCCATGAATCTTCATGAATCTCCATCAACCTCCTCCATGAATCTCCATGAATCTCCAAGAATCTCCTCCATGAATCTCCATGAATCTCCAAGAATCTCCTCCATGAATCTCCATGAATCTCCATGAATCTCAATGTATCTCCATGAATCTCCATGCATCTCCATGAATCTCCATGAATCTCCATCAACCTCCTCCATGAATCTCCATGAATCTCCATGAATCTCCTCCATGAATCTCCATGAATCTCCATGAATCTCCATGAATCTCCACGAATCTCCATGAGTATCCATGAATCTCCATGAATCTCCATGAATCTCCTTCATGAATCTCCATGAATCTCCAAGAATCTCCTCCATGAATCTCCATGAATCTCCATGAATCTCCATGAATCTCCATGAATCTCCACGAATCTCCATGAATCTCCATGCATCTCCATGAATCTCCATGAATCTCCATCAACCTCCTCCATGAATCTCCATGAATCTCCAAGAATCTCCTCCATGAATCTCCATGAATCTCCAAGAATCTCCTCCATGAATCTCCATGAATCTCCATGAATCTCAATGTATCTCCATGAATCTCCATGCATCTCCATGAATCTCCATGAATCTCCATCAACCTCCTCCATGAATCTCCATGAATCTCCATGAATCTCCTCCATGAATCTCCTCCATGAATCTCCATGAATCTCCATGAATCTCCACGAATCTCCATGAATCTCCATGAATCTCCATGAATGTCCATGAATCTCCTGCATGAATCTCCATGAATCTCCATGAATCTCCATGAATCTCCATGAATCTCCTCGATGAATCTCCATGAATCTTCATGAATCTCCTGATCCATGAATCTCTATGAATCTCCATGAATTTCCATGAATATCCTCCATGAATCTCCATGAATCTCCATGAATCTCCATGAATTTCCATGAATCTCCATGCATCTCCATGAATCTCCATGAATCTCCATGAACCTCCTCCATGAATCTCCATGAATCGCCATGAATATCCATGAATCTCCATGAATCTCCATGAATCTCCATGTATCTCCATGAATCTACATGAATCTCCATGAATCTCCATGAATGTCCTCGATGAATCTCCATGAATCTTCATGAATCTCCTGATCCATGAATCTCTATGAATCTCCATGAATTTCCATGAATATCCTCCATGAATCTCCATGAATCTCCATGAATCTCTATGAATTTCCATGAATCTCCATGTATCTCCATGAATCTCCATGTATCTCCATGAATCTCCATGAATTTCCAAGAATCTCCATGAATGTCCATGAATCTCCTCCATGAATCTCCATGAAAATCCATGAATATCCATGAATCTCCTCCATGAATCTCCATGAATCACCTCCATGAATCTCCATGAATCTCCATGAATATCCATGAATCTCCATGACTCTCCATGAACCTCCTCCGAGAATCTCCATGAATCACCTCCATGAATCTCCATGAATCTCCATGAATCTCCTCGATGAATCTCCATGAATCTTCATGAATCTCCATCAACCTCCTCCATGAATCTCCATGAATCTCCAAGAATCTCCTCCATGAATCTCCATGAATCTCCAAGAATCTCCTCCATGAATCTCCATGAATCTCCATGAATCTCAATGTATCTCCATGAATCTCCATGCATCTCCATGAATCTCCATGAATCTCCATCAACCTCCTCCATGAATCTCCATGAATCTCCATGAATCTCCTCCATGAATCTCCATGAATCTCCATGAATCTCCATGAATCTCCACGAATCTCCATGAATATCCATGAATCTCCATGAATCTCCATGAATCTCCTTCATGAATCTCCATGAATCTCCAAGAATCTCCTCCATGAATCTCCATGAATCTCCATGAATCTCCAAGAATCTCCTCCATGAATCTCCATGAATCTCCATGAATCTCAATGTATCTCCATGAATCTCCATGCATCTCCATGAATCTCCATGAATCTCCATCAACCTCCTCCATGAATCTCCATGAATCTCCATGAATCTCCTCCATGAATCTCCATGAATCTCCATGAATCTCCATGAATCTCCACGAATCTCCATGAATCTCCATGAATCTCCATGGATCTCCATGAACCTCCTCCGAGAATCTCCATGAATCACCTCCATGAATCTCCATGAATCTCCATGAATCTCCTCGATGAATCTCCATGAATCTTCATGAATCTCCTGATCCATGAACCTCTATGAATCTCCATGAGTCTCCATGAATATCCTCCATGAATCTCCATGAATCTCCATGAATGTCCATGAATCTCCTGCATGAATCTCCATGAATCTCCTCCATGAATCTCCATGAATCTCCATGAATCTCAATGTATCTCCATGAATCTCCATGCATCTCCATGAATCTCCATGAATCTCCATCAACCTCCTCCATGAATCTCCATGAATCTCCATGAATCTCCTCCATGAATCTCCATCAATCTCCATGAATCTGCATGAATCTCCACGAATCTCCATGAATCTCCATGAATCTCCATGGATCTCCATGAATCTCCTCCGAGAATCTCCATGAATCTCCTCCATGTATCTCCATGAATCTCCATGAATGTCCATAATTCTCCATGAATGTCCATGAATCTCCTACATGAATCTCCATGAATCTCCATGAATCTCCATGAATGTACATGAATCTCCTGCATGAATCTCCATGAATCTCCTCCATGAATCTTCATGAATCTCCAAGAATCTCCTCCATGAATCTCCATGAATCTCCATGAATCTCAATGTATCTCCATGAATCTCCATGCATCTCCATGAATCTCCATGAATCTCCATCAACCTCCTCCATGAATCTCCATGAATCTCCATGAATCTCCTCCATGAATCTCCATGAATCTCCATGAATCTCCATAAATCTCCACGAATCTCCATGAATCTCCATGAATCTCCATGAATCTCCATGGATCTCCATGAATCTCCATGAATCTCCATGAATCTCGATGAATCTCCATGAATCTCCTCCATGAATCTCCATGAATCTCCAAGAATCTCATCCATGAATCTCCATGAATCTCCATGAATCTCCATGAATCTCCATGAATCTCCATGACCTCCTGTATGAATCTCCATGAATCTCCATGAATCTCCATGCATCTCCATGAATCTCCATGAATCTCCATCAACCTCCTCCATGAATCTCCATGAGTCTCCTCCATGAATCTCCATGAATCACCTCCATGAATCTCCATGAATCTCCATGAATCTCCAATAATCTCCTCGATGAATCTCCATGAATCTTCATGAATCTCCTGATCCATGAACCTCTATGAATCTCCATGAATCTCCATGAATATCCTCCATGAATCTCCATGAATCTCCTGCATGAATCTCCATGAATCTCCATGAATCTCCATGAATGTCCATGAATCTCCTGCATGAATCTCCATGAATCTTCATGAATCTCCTGATCCATGAATCTCTATGAATCTCCATGAATTTCCATGAATATCCTCCATGAATCTCCATGAATCTCCATGAATTTCCATGAATCTCCATGCATCGCCATGAATCTCCATGAATCTCCATGAACCTCCTCCATGAATCTCCATGAATCGCCATGAATATCCATGAATCTCCATGAATCTCCATGAATCTCCATGTATCTCCATGAATCTACATGAATCTCCGTGAATCTCCATGAATCTCCATTAATCTCCAAGAATCTCCTCCATGAATCTCCATGAATCTCCATGAATCTCCATGAATCTCCATGAGTTCCTGTATGAATCTCCATGAATCTCCTCCATGAATCTCCATGAATCTCCATGAATATCCATGAATATCCATGAATCTCCTCCATGAATCTCCATGAATCACCTCCATGAATCTCCATGAATCTCCATGAATGTCCATGAATCTCCATGACTCTCCATGAATCTCCTTGAATCTCCATGAGTCTCCATGAATATCCTCCATGAATCTCCATGAATCTCCATGAATGTCCATGAATCTCCTGCATGAATCTCCATGAATCTCCATGAATCTCCATGAATGTACATGAATCTCCTGCATGAATCTCCATGAATCTCATCCATGAATCCCCATGAATCTCCAAGAATCTCCTCCATGAATCTCCATGAATCTCCTCCATGAATCTCCATGAATCTCCATGAATCTCCATGAATCTCCATGACCTCCTGTATGAATCTCCATGAATCTCCATGAATCTCCATGCATCTCCATGAATCTCCATGAATCTCCATCAACCTCCTCCATGAATCTCCATGAATCTCCTCCATGAATCTCCATGAATCACCTCCATGAATCTCTATGAATCTCCATGAATCTCCAATAATCAACTCGATGAATCTCCATGAATCTTCATGAATCTCCTGATCCATGAACCTCTATGAATCTCCATGAATCTCCATGAATATCCTCCATGAATCTCCATGAATCTCCTGCATGAATCTCCATGAATCTCCATGAATCTCCATGAATGTCCATGAATCTCCTGCATGAATCTCCATGAATCTCCATGAATCTCCATGAATCTCTATGAATCTCCTCGATGAATCTCCATGAATCTTCATGAATCTCCTGATCCATGAATCTCTATGAATCTCCATGAATTTCCATGAATATCCTCCATGAATCTCCATGAATCTCCATGAATCTCCATGAATTTCCATGAATCTCCATGCATCTCCATGAATCTCCATGAATCTCCATGAACCTCCTCCATGAATCTCCATGAATCGCCATGAATATCCATGAATCTCCATGAATCTCCATGAATCTCCATGTATCTCCATGAATCTACATGAATCTCCATGAATCTCCATGAATGTCCTCGATGAATCTCCATGAATCTTCATGAATCTCCTGATCCATGAATCTCTATGAATCTCCATGAATTTCCATGAATATCCTCCATGAATCTCCATGAATCTCCATGAATCTCTATGAATTTCCATGAATCTCCATGTATCTCCATGAATCTCCATGTATCTCCATGAATCTCCATGAATTTCCAAGAATCTCCATGAATGTCCATGAATCTCCTCCATGAATCTCCATGAAAATCCATGAATATCCATGAATCTCCTCCATGAATCTCCATGAATCACCTCCATGAATCTCCATGAATCTCCATGAATGTCCATGAATCTCCATGACTCTCCATGAATCTCCTTGAATCTCCATGAATCTCCATAAATCTCCATGAATCTCGATGAATATCCATGAATCTCCATGAATCTCCATGAATCTCCTTCATGAATCTCCATGAATCTCCAAGAATCTCCTCCATGAATCTCCATGAATCTCCATGAATCTCCATGAATCTCCATGAATCTCCATGAATCTCCATGAATCTCCATGCATCTCCATGAATCTCCATGAATCTCCATCAACCTCCTCCATGAATCTCCATGAATCTCCATGAATCTCCTCCATGAATCTCCATGAATCTCCAAGAATCTCCTCCATGAATCTCCATGAATCTCCATGAATCTCAATGTATCTCCATGAATCTCCATGCATCTCCATGAATCTCCATGAATCTCCATCAACCTCCTCCATGAATCTCCATGAATCTCCATGAATCTCCTCCATGAATCTCCATGAATCTCCATGAATCTCCATGAATCTCCACGAATCTCCATGAATCTCCATGAATCTCCATGGATCTCCATGAACCTCCTCCGAGAATCTCCATGAATCACCTCCATGAATCTCCATGAATCTCCATGAATCTCCTCGATGAATCTCCATGAATCTTCATGAATCTCCTGATCCATGAACCTCTATGAATCTCCATGAGTCTCCATGAATATCCTCCATGAATCTCCATGAATCTCCATGAATGTCCATGAATCTCCTGCATGAATCTCCATGAATCTCCATGAATCTCCATGAATCTCCATGACCTCCTGTATGAATCTCCATGAATCTCCTCCGAGAATCTCCATGAATCTCCTCCATGAATCTCCATGAATCTCCATGAATGTCCATAATTCTCCATGAATCTCCATGAATCTCCATGAATCTACATGAATCTCCATGAATCTCGATGAATCTCCATGAATCTCCTCCATGAATCTCCATGAATCTCCAAGAATCTCCTCCATGAATCTCCATGAATCTCCATGAATCTCCATGAATCTCCATGAATCTCCATGACCTCCTGTATGAATCTCCATGAATCTCCATGAATCTCCATGCATCTCCATGAATCTCCATGAATCTCCATCAACCTCCTCCATGAATCTCCATGAATCTCCTCCATGAATCTCCATGAATCACCTCCATGAATCTCCATGAATCTCCATGAATCTCCAATAATCAACTCGATGAATCTCCATGAATCTTCATGAATCTCCGGATCCATGAACCTCTATGAATCTCCATGAATCTCCATGAATATCCTCCATGAATCTCCATGAATCTCCATGAATGTCCATGAATCTCCTGCATGAATCTCCATGAATCTCCATGAATCTCCATGAATGTCCATGAATCTCCTGCATGAATCTCCATGAATCTCCATGAATCTCCATGAATCTCTATGAATCTCCTCGATGAATCTCCATGAATCTTCATGAATCTCCTGATCCATGAATCTCTATGAATCTCCATGAATTTCCATGAATATCCTCCATGAATCTCCATGAATCTCCATGAATCTCCATGAATTTCCATGAATCTCCATGCATCTCCATGAATCTCCATGAATCTCCATGAACCTCCTCCATGAATCTCCATGAATCGCCATGAATATCCATGAATCTCCATGAATCTCCATGAATCTCCATGTATCTCCATGAATCTACATGAATCTCCATGAATCTCCATGAATGTCCTCGATGAATCTCCATGAATCTTCATGAATCTCCTGATCCATGAATCTCTATGAATCTCCATGAATTTCCATGAATATCCTCCATGAATCTCCATGAATCTCCATGAATCTCTATGAATTTCCATGAATCTCCATGTATCTCCATGAATCTCCATGTATCTCCATGAATCTCCATGAATTTCCAAGAATCTCCATGAATGTCCATGAATCTCCTCCATGAATCTCCATGAAAATCCATGAATATCCATGAATCTCCTCCATGAATCTCCATGAATCACCTCCATGAATCTCCATGAATCTCCATGAATGTCCATGAATCTCCATGACTCTCCATGAATCTCCTTGAATCTCCATGAATCTCCATAAATCTCCATGAATCTCGATGAATATCCATGAATCTCCATGAATCTCCATGAATCTCCTTCATGAATCTCCATGAATCTCCAAGAATCTCCTCCATGAATCTCCATGAATCTCCATGAATCTCCATGAATCTCCATGAATCTCCATGAATCTCCATGAATCTCCATGCATCTCCATGAATCTCCATGAATCTCCATCAACCTCCTCCATGAATCTCCATGAATCTCCATGAATCTCCTCCATGAATCTCCATGAATCTCCAAGAATCTCCTCCATGAATCTCCATGAATCTCCATGAATCTCAATGTATCTCCATGAATCTCCATGCATCTCCATGAATCTCCATGAATCTCCATCAACCTCCTCCATGAATCTCCATGAATCTCCATGAATCTCCTCCATGAATCTCCATGAATCTCCATGAATCTCCATGAATCTCCACGAATCTCCATGAATCTCCATGAATCTCCATGGATCTCCATGAATCTCCTCGATGAATCTCCATGAATCTTCATGAATCTCCTGATCCATGAACCTCTATGAATCTCCATGAGTCTCCATGAATATCCTCCATGAATCTCCATGAATCTCCATGAATGTACATGAATCTCCTGCATGAATCTCCATGAATCTCCTCCATGAATCTCCATGAATCTCCAAGAATCTCCTCCATGAATCTCCATGAATCTCCATGAATCTCAATGTATCTCCATGAATCTCCATGCATCTCCATGAATCTCGATGAATCTCCATCAACCTCCTCCATGAATCTCCATGAATCTCCATGAATCTCCATGGATCTCCATGAATCTCCTCCGAGAATCTCCATGAATCTCCTCCATGAATCTCCATGAATCTCCATGAATGTCCATAATTCTCCATGAATGTCCATGAATCTCCTGCATGAATCTCCATGAATCTCCATGAATCTCCATGAATGTACATGAATCTCCTGCATGAATCTCCATGAATCTCCTCCATGAATCTCCATGAATCTCCAAGAATCTCCTCCATGAATCTCCATGAATCTCCATGAATCTCAATGTATCTGCATGAATCTCCATGCATCTCCATGAATCTCCATGAATCTCCATCAACCTCCTCCATGAATCTCCATGAATCTCCATGAATCTCCTCCATGAATCTCCATGAATCTCCATGAATCTCCATGAATCTCCACGAATCTGCATGAATCTCCATGAATCTCCATGAATCTCCATGGATCTCCATGAATCTCCTCCGAGAATCTCCATGAATCTCCTCCATGAATCTCCATGAATCTCCATGAATGTCCATAATTCTCCATGAATCTCCATGAATCTCCATGAATCTACATGAATCTCCATGAATCTCCATGAATGTCCTCGATGAATCTCCATGAATCTTCATGAATCTCCTGATCCATGAACCTCTATGAATCTCCATGAATCTCCATGAATGTCCTCCATGAATCTCCATGAATCTCCATGAATCTCCATGAATCTCCATCAACCTCCTCCATGAATCTCCATGAATCTCCATGAATCTCCATGAATCTCCACGAATCTCCATGAATCTCCATGAATCTCCATAGATCTCCATGAATCTCCTCCGAGAATCTCCATGAATCTCCTCCATGAATCTCCATGAATCTCCATGAATGTCCATAATTCTCCATGAATCTCCATGAATCTCCATGAATCTCCATGAATTTCCAAGAATCTCCATGAATGCCCATGAATGTCCTCCATGAACCTCCATGTATCTCCATTAATATCCATGAATCTGCATGAATCTCCTCCATGAATCTCCATGAATCTCCAGGAATCTCCAGGAATCTTCATGAATCTCCTCCATGAAGCTCCATGAATCTCCATGAATCTCCATGTATCTCCATGAATCTACATGAATCCCCATGAATCTCCATGAATCTCCATGAATCTCCTCGATGAATCTCCATGAATCTGCATGAATCTCCTGATCCATGAACCTCTATGAATCTCCATGAATCTCCATGAATCTCCTCCATGAATCTCCATGAATCTCCATGAATCTCCATGAATCTCCACGAATCTCCATGAATCTCCATGAATCTCCATGGATCTCCATGAATCTCCTCGATGAATCTCCATGAATCTTCATGAATCTCCTGATCCATGAACCTCTATGAATCTCCATGAGTCTCCATGAATATCCTCCATGAATCTCCATGAATCTCCATGAATGTACATGAATCTCCTGCATGAATCTCCATGAATCTCCTCCATGAATCTCCATGAATCTCCAAGAATCTCCTCCATGAATCTCCATGAATCTCCATGAATCTCAATGTATCTCCATGAATCTCCATGCATCTCCATGAATCTCGATGAATCTCCATCAACCTCCTCCATGAATCTCCATGAATCTCCATGAATCTCCATGGATCTCCATGAATCTCCTCCGAGAATCTCCATGAATCTCCTCCATGAATCTCCATGAATCTCCATGAATGTCCATAATTCTCCACGAATGTCCATGAATCTCCTGCATGAATCTCCATGAATCTCCATGAATCTCCATGAATGTACATGAATCTCCTGCATGAATCTCCATGAATCTCCTCCATGAATCTCCATGAATCTCCAAGAATCTCCTCCATGAATCTCCATGAATCTCCATGAATCTCAATGTATCTCCATGAATCTCCATGCATCTCCATGAATCTCCATGAATCTCCATCAAACTCCTCCATGAATCTCCATGAATCTCCATGAATCTCCTCCATGAATCTCCATGAATCTCCATGAATCTCCATGAATCTCCACGAATCTGCATGAATCTCCATGAATCTCCATGAATCTCCATGGATCTCCATGAATCTCCTCCGAGAATCTCCATGAATCTCCTCCATGAATCTCCATGAATCTCCATGAATGTCCATAATTCTCCATGAATCTCCATGAATCTCCATGAATCTACATGAATCTCCATGAATCTCCATGAATGTCCTCGATGAATCTCCATGAATCTTCATGAATCTCCTGATCCATGAACCTCTATGAATCTCCATGAATCTCCATGAATGTCCTCCATGAATCTCCATGAATCTCCATGAATCTCCATGAATCTCCATCAACCTCCTCCATGAATCTCCATGAATCTCCATGAATCTCCATGAATCTCCACGAATCTCCATGAATCTCCATGAATCTCCATAGATCTCCATGAATCTCCTCCGAGAATCTCCATGAATCTCCTCCATGAATCTCCATGAATCTCCATGAATGTCCATAATTCTCCATGAATCTCCATGAATCTCCATGAATCTCCATGAATTTCCAAGAATCTCCATGAATGCCCATGAATGTCCTCCATGAACCTCCATGTATCTCCATTAATATCCATGAATCTGCATGAATCTCCTCCATGAATCTCCATGAATCTCCAGGAATCTCCAGGAATCTTCATGAATCTCCTCCATGAAGCTCCATGAATCTCCATGAATCTCCATGTATCTCCATGAATCTACATGAATCCCCATGAATCTCCATGAATCTCCATGAATCTCCTCGATGAATCTCCATGAATCTGCATGAATCTCCTGATCCATGAACCTCTATGAATCTCCATGAATCTCCATGAAT
>CAXARU010000062.1:0-307624 GCA_963971365.1 Lasioglossum villosulum
CAGTCCTTCGTGGAGCTCCAAAATGTTCTTGAGGCAAACATCACCTTTCGTCGATTCGCGTTCTATTATTACCGTTTCTGCCTCCGACACGTCAGAATAGTGTTCGTTGGTTATGGTCTCTGCGTCAGAGACATCGGAGAGGCTTTCTCGCGTGTCGTCCGCGTGATCGAATACGTCTGCGTCTGAGCCAGGCCCGATTGCCGGTCTCTACGTTAAGCGTAGATATTCTGCGCGTATTATTGAATTGTGAAATATGAATATAAATTTCAGTTAGCGATTATACTTACATTGGAATTAATGCTGGCTCGGGTACCACGGGTAGCCGTATTGTCCTGGATACGAAGGATATCGCCACTGCACGATCCTGTAGCGGAGAGGTACAGCAGGAGTGGTAATCCTCCGGATTTTTACCAAGTCTTTCCCTGACTTGGGAAAATCGCGCAGCGCTTCCGCGGAGAGTTTGTGCTTTGGCAGAATCCCAGGGCACACTCACAGTCCTTCGTGGAGCTCCAAAATGTTCTTGAGGCAAACATCACCTTTCGTCGATTCGCGTTCTATTATTACCGTTTCTGCCTCCGACACGTCAGAATAGTGTTCGTTGGTTATGGTCTCTGCGTCAGAGACATCGGAGAGGCTTTCTCGCGTGTCGTCCGCGTGATCGAATACGTCTGCGTCTGAGCCAGGCCCGATTGCCGGTCTCTACGTTAAGCGTAGATATTCTGCGCGTAGTAATGAATTGTGAAATATGAATATAAATGTAAGTTAGCGATTATCCTTACATTGGAATTAATGCTGGCTCGTGTACCACGGGTAGCCGTATTGTACTGGATACGAAGGATATCGCCACTGCACGATCCTGTAGCGGAGAGGTACAGCAGGAGTGGTAATCCTCCGGATTTTTACCAAGTCTTTCCCTGACTTGGGAAAATCGCGCAGCGCTTCCGCGGAGAGTTTGTGCTTTGGCAGAATCCCAGGGCACACTCACAGTCCTTCGTGGAGCTCCAAAATGTTCTTGAGGCAAACATCACCTTTCGTCGATTCGCGTTCTATTATTACCGTTTCTGCCTCCGACACGTCAGAATAGTGTTCGTTGGTTATGGTCTCTGCGTCAGAGACATCGGAGAGGCTTTCTCGCGTGTCGTCCGCGTGATCGAATACGTCTGCGTCTGAGCCAGGCCCGATTGCCGGTCTCTACGTTAAGCGTAGAGATTCTGCGCGTAGTAATGAATTGAGAAATATGAATATAAATGTAAGTTAGCGATTATACTCACATTGGAATTAATGCTGGCTCGTGTACCACGGGTAGCCGTATTGTCCTGGATACGAAGGATATCGCCACTGCACGATCCTGTAGCGGAGAGGTACAGCAGGAGTGGTGATCCACCGGATTCTTACCAAGTCTTTCCCTGACTTGGGAATATTGGGCAGCGCTTCCGCGGAGAGTATGTGCTATGGTAGAATCACTGGGCAGACTGATAATCCATCGTGGAGCTCCAAAATGTTCTTGAGGCAAACATTACCTTTCGCCGATTCGCGTTCTATTATTACCGTTTCTGCCTCCGACACGTCAGAATAGTGTTCGTTGGTTATGTGGTCTCTGCGTCAGAGACGTCGGAGAGGCTTTCTCGCGTGTCGTCCGCGTGATCGAATACGTCTGCGTCTGAGCCAGGCCCGAATGCCGGTCTCTACGTTAAGCGTAGATATTCTGCGCGTATTATTGAATTGTGAAATATGAATATAAATGTAAGTTAGCGATTATCCTTACATTGGAATTAATGCTGGCTCGGGTACCACGGGTAGCCGTATTGTACTGGATACGAAGGATATCGCCACTGCACGATCCTGTAGCGGAGAGGTACAGCAGGAGTGGTGATCCACCGGATTCTTACCAAGTCTTTCCCTGACTTGGGAAAATCGCGCAGCGCTTCCGCGGAGAGTTTGTGCTTTGGCAGAATCCCAGGGCACACTCACAGTCCTTCGTGGAGCTCCAAAATGTTCTTGAGGCAAACATCACCTTTCGTCGATTCGCGTTCTATTATTACCGTTTCTGCCTCCGACACGTCAGAATAGTGTTCGTTGGTTATGGTCTCTGCGTCAGAGACATCGGAGAGGCTTTCTCGCGTGTCGTCCGCGTGATCGAATACGTCTGCGTCCGAGCCAGGCCCGATTGCCGGTCTCTACGTTAAGCGTAGAGATTCTGCGCATAGTAATGAATTGAGAACTATGAATATAAATGTAAGTTAGCGATTATACTTACATTGGAATTAATGCTGCCTCTGGTACCACGGGTAGCCGTATTGTACTGGATACGAAGGATATCGCCACTGCACGATCCTGTAGCGGAGAGGTACAGCAGGAGTGGTGATCCACCGGATTCTTACCAAGTCTTTCCCTGACTTGGGAAAATCGCGCAGCGCTTCCGCGGAGAGTTTGTGCTTTGGCAGAATCCCAGGGCACACTCACAGTCCTTCGTGGAGCTCCAAAATGTTCTTGAGGCAAACATCACCTTTCGTCGATTCGCGTTCTATTATTACCGTTTCTGCCTCCGACACGTCAGAATAGTGTTCGTTGGTTATGGTCTCTGCGTCAGAGACATCGGAGAGGCTTTCTCGCGTGTCGTCCGCGTGATCGAATACGTCTGCGTCTGAGCCAGGCCCGATTGCCGGTCTCTACGTTAAGCGTAGAGATTCTGCGCGTAGTAATGAATTGAGAACTATGAATATAAATGTAAGTTAGCGATTATACTTACATTGGAATTAATGCTGCCTCTGGTACCACGGGTAGCCGTATTGTCCTGGATACGAAGGATATCGCCACTGCACGATCCTGTAGCGGAGAGGTACAGCAGGAGTGGTAATCCTCCGGATTCTTACCAAGTCTTTCCCTGACTTGGGAATATTGGGCAGCGCTTCCGCGGAGAGTATGTGCTATGGTAGAATCACTGGGCAGACTGATAATCCATCGTGGAGCTCCAAAATGTTCTTGAGGCAAACATTACCTTTCGCCGATTCGCGTTCTATTATTACCGTTTCTGCCTCCGACACGTCAGAATAGTGTTCGTTGGTTATGTGGTCTCTGCGTCAGAGACGTCGGAGAGGCTTTCTCGCGTGTCGTCCGCGTGATCGAATACGTCTGCGTCTGAGCCAGGCCCGAATGCCGGTCTCTACGTTAAGCGTAGAGATTGTGCGCGTAGTAATGAATTGAGAACTATGAATATAAATGTAAGTTAGCGATTATCCTTACATTGGAATTAATGCTGGCTCGGGTACCACGGGTAGCCGTATTGTACTGGATACGAAGGATATCGCCACTGCACGATCCTGTAGCGGAGAGGTACAGCAGGAGTGGTGATCCACCGGATTCTTACCAAGTCTTTCCCTGACTTGGGAATATCGGGCAGCGCTTCCGCGGAGAGTATGTGCTATGGTAGAATCACTGGGCAGACTGATAGTCCATCGTGGAGCTCCAAAATGTTCTTGAGGCAAACATCACCTTTCGTCGATTCGCGTTCTATTATTACCGTTTCTGCCTCCGACACGTCAGAATAGTGTTCGTTGGTTATGGTCTCTGCGTCAGAGACATCGGAGAGGCTTTCTCGCGTGTCGTCCGCGTGATCGAATACGTCTGCGTCTGAGCCAGGCCCGATTGCCGGTCTCTACGTTAAGCGTAGATATTCTGCGCGTATTATTGAATTGTGAAATATGAATATAAATTTCAGTTAGCGATTATACTTACATTGGAATTAATGCTGGCTCGGGTACCACGGGTAGCCGTATTGTCCTGGATACGAAGGATATCGCCACTGCACGATCCTGTAGCGGAGAGGTACAGCAGGAGTGGTAATCCTCCGGATTTTTACCAAGTCTTTCCCTGACTTGGGAAAATCGCGCAGCGCTTCCGCGGAGAGTTTGTGCTTTGGCAGAATCCCAGGGCACACTCACAGTCCTTCGTGGAGCTCCAAAATGTTCTTGAGGCAAACATCACCTTTCGTCGATTCGCGTTCTATTATTACCGTTTCTGCCTCCGACACGTCAGAATAGTGTTCGTTGGTTATGGTCTCTGCGTCAGAGACATCGGAGAGGCTTTCTCGCGTGTCGTCCGCGTGATCGAATACGTCTGCGTCTGAGCCAGGCCCGATTGCCGGTCTCTACGTTAAGCGTAGATATTCTGCGCGTAGTAATGAATTGTGAAATATGAATATAAATGTAAGTTAGCGATTATCCTTACATTGGAATTAATGCTGGCTCGTGTACCACGGGTAGCCGTATTGTACTGGATACGAAGGATATCGCCACTGCACGATCCTGTAGCGGAGAGGTACAGCAGGAGTGGTAATCCTCCGGATTTTTACCAAGTCTTTCCCTGACTTGGGAAAATCGCGCAGCGCTTCCGCGGAGAGTTTGTGCTTTGGCAGAATCCCAGGGCACACTCACAGTCCTTCGTGGAGCTCCAAAATGTTCTTGAGGCAAACATCACCTTTCGTCGATTCGCGTTCTATTATTACCGTTTCTGCCTCCGACACGTCAGAATAGTGTTCGTTGGTTATGGTCTCTGCGTCAGAGACATCGGAGAGGCTTTCTCGCGTGTCGTCCGCGTGATCGAATACGTCTGCGTCTGAGCCAGGCCCGATTGCCGGTCTCTACGTTAAGCGTAGAGATTCTGCGCGTAGTAATGAATTGAGAAATATGAATATAAATGTAAGTTAGCGATTATACTCACATTGGAATTAATGCTGGCTCGTGTACCACGGGTAGCCGTATTGTACTGGATACGAAGGATATCGCCACTGCACGATCCTGTAGCGGAGAGGTACAGCAGGAGTGGTGATCCACCGGATTCTTACCAAGTCTTTCCCTGACTTGGGAATATTGGGCAGCGCTTCCGCGGAGAGTATGTGCTATGGTAGAATCACTGGGCAGACTGATAATCCATCGTGGAGCTCCAAAATGTTCTTGAGGCAAACATTACCTTTCGCCGATTCGCGTTCTATTATTACCGTTTCTGCCTCCGACACGTCAGAATAGTGTTCGTTGGTTATGTGGTCTCTGCGTCAGAGACGTCGGAGAGGCTTTCTCGCGTGTCGTCCGCGTGATCGAATACGTCTGCGTCTGAGCCAGGCCCGAATGCCGGTCTCTACGTTAAGCGTAGATATTCTGCGCGTATTATTGAATTGTGAAATATGAATATAAATGTAAGTTAGCGATTATCCTTACATTGGAATTAATGCTGGCTCGGGTACCACGGGTAGCCGTATTGTACTGGATACGAAGGATATCGCCACTGCACGATCCTGTAGCGGAGAGGTACAGCAGGAGTGGTGATCCACCGGATTCTTACCAAGTCTTTCCCTGACTTGGGAATATCGGGCAGCGCTTCCGCGGAGAGTATGTGCTATGGTAGAATCACTGGGCAGACTGATAATCCATCGTGGAGCTCCAAAATGTTCTTGAGGCAAACATCACCTTTCGTCGATTCGCGTTCTATTATTACCGTTTCTGCCTCCGACACGTCAGAATAGTGTTCGTTGGTTATGGTCTCTGCGTCAGAGACATCGGAGAGGCTTTCTCGCGTGTCGTCCGCGTGATCGAATACGTCTGCGTCTGAGCCAGGCCCGATTGCCGGTCTCTACGTTAAGTGTAGATATTCTGCGCGTATTATTGAATTGTGAAATATGAATATAAATTTCAGTTAGCGATTATCCTTACATTGGAATGAATGCTGGCTCGGGTACCACGGGTAGCCGTATTGTACTGGATACGAAGGATATCGCCACTGCACGATCCTGTAGCGGAGAGGTACAGCAGGAGTGGTGATCCACCGGATTCTTACCAAGTCTTTCCCTGACTTGGGAAAATCGCGCAGCGCTTCCGCGGAGAGTTTGTGCTTTGGCAGAATCCCAGGGCACACTCACAGTCCTTCGTGGAGCTCCAAAATGTTCTTGAGGCAAACATCACCTTTCGTCGATTCGCGTTCTATTATTACCGTTTCTGCCTCCGACACGTCAGAATAGTGTTCTTTGGTTATGGTCTCTGCGTCAGAGACATCGGAGAGGCTTTCTCGCGTGTCGTCCGCGTGATCGAATACGTCTGCGTCTGAGCCAGGCCCGATTGCCGGTCTCTACGTTAAGCGTAGAGATTCTGCGCGTAGTAATGAATTGAGAAATATGAATATAAATGTAAGTTAGCGATTATACTTACATTGGAATTAATGCTGCCTCTGGTACCACGGGTAGCCGTATTGTACTGGATACGAAGGATATCGCCACTGCACGATCCTGTAGCGGAGAGGTACAGCAGGAGTGGTGATCCACCGGATTCTTACCAAGTCTTTCCCTGACTTGGGAAAATCGCGCAGCGCTTCCGCGGAGAGTTTGTGCTTTGGCAGAATCCCAGGGCACACTCACAGTCCTTCGTGGAGCTCCAAAATGTTCTTGAGGCAAACATCACCTTTCGTCGATTCGCGTTCTATTATTACCGTTTCTGCCTCCGACACGTCAGAATAGTGTTCGTTGGTTATGGTCTCTGCGTCAGAGACATCGGAGAGGCTTTCTCGCGTGTCGTCCGCGTGATCGAATACGTCTGCGTCTGAGCCAGGCCCGATTGCCGGTCTCTACGTTAAGCGTAGATATTCTGCGCGTATTATTGAATTGTGAAATATGAATATAAATTTCAGTTAGCGATTATCCTTACATTGGAATGAATGCTGGCTCGGGTACCACGGGTAGCCGTATTGTACTGGATACGAAGGATATCGCCACTGCACGATCCTGTAGCGGAGAGGTACAGCAGGAGTGGTGATCCACCGGATTCTTACCAAGTCTTTCCCTGACTTGGGAATATCGGGCAGCGCTTCCGCGGAGAGTATGTGCTATGGTAGAATCACTGGGCAGACTGATAATCCATCGTGGAGCTCCAAAATGTTCTTGAGGCAAACATCACCTTTCGTCGATTCACGTTCTATTATGACCGTTTCTGCCTCCGACACGTCAGAATAGTGTTCGTTGGTTATGGTCTCTGCGTCAGAGACATCGGAGAGGCTTTCTCGCGTGTCGTCCGCGTGATCGAATACGTCTGCGTCTGAGCCAGGCCCGATTGCCGGTCTCTACGTTAAGCGTAGAGATTCTGCGCGTAGTAATGAATTGAGAACTATGAATATAAATGTAAGTTAGCGATTATACTTACATTGGAATTAATGCTGCCTCTGGTACCACGGGTAGCCGTATTGTACTGGATACGAAGGATATCGCCACTGCACGATCCTGTAGCGGAGAGGTACAGCAGGAGTGGTGATCCACCGGATTCTTACCAAGTCTTTCCCTGACTTGGGAAAATCGCGCAGCGCTTCCGCGGAGAGTTTGTGCTTTGGCAGAATCCCAGGGCACACTGACGAACCTTCGTGGAGCTCCAAAATGTTCTTGAGGCAAACATCACCTTTCGTCGATTCGCGTTCTATTATTACCGTTTCTGCCTCCGACACGTCAGAATAGTGTTCGTTGGTTATGGTCTCTGCGTCAGAGACATCGGAGAGGCTTTCTCGCGTGTCGTCCGCGTGATCGAATACGTCTGCGTCTGAGCCAGGCCCGATTGCCGGTCTCTACGTTAAGCGTAGATATTCTGCGCGTATTATTGAATTGTGAAATATGAATATAAATTTCAGTTAGCGATTATCCTTACATTGGAATTAATGCTGGCTCGGGTACCACGGCTAGCCGTATTGTACTGGATACGAAGGATATCGCCACTGCACGATCCTGTAGCGGAGAGGTACAGCAGGAGTGGTGATCCACCGGATTCTTACCAAGTCTTTCCCTGACTTGGGAATATCGGGCAGCGCTTCCGCGGAGAGTATGTGCTATGGTAGAATCACTGGGCAGACTGATAATCCATCGTGGAGCTCCAAAATGTTCTTGAGGCAAACATCACCTTTCGTCGATTCGCGTTCTATTATTACCGTTTCTGCCTCCGACACGTCAGAATAGTGTTCGTTGGTTATGGTCTCTGCGTCAGAGACATCGGAGAGGCTTTCTCGCGTGTCGTCCGCGTGATCGAATATGTCTGCGTCTGAGCCAGGCCCGATTGCCGGTCTCTACGTTAAGCGTAGAGATTCTGCGCGTAGTAATGAATTGAGAAATATGAATATAAATGTAAGTTAGCGATTATACTCACATTGGAATTAATGCTGGCTCGTGTACCACGGGTAGCCGTATTGTACTGGATACGAAGGATATCGACACTGCACGATCCTGTAGCGGAGAGGTACAGCAGGAGTGGTGATCCACCGGATTCTTACCAAGTCTTTCCCTGACTTGGGAATATTGGGCAGCGCTTCCGCGGAGAGTATGTGCTATGGTAGAATCACTGGGCAGACTGATAATCCATCGTGGAGCTCCAAAATGTTCTTGAGGCAAACATTACCTTTCGCCGATTCGCGTTCTATTATTACCGTTTCTGCCTCCGACACGTCAGAATAGTGTTCGTTGGTTATGTGGTCTCTGCGTCAGAGACGTCGGAGAGGCTTTCTCGCGTGTCGTCCGCGTGATCGAATACGTCTGCGTCTGAGCCAGGCCCGAATGCCGGTCTCTACGTTAAGCGTAGAGATTGTGCGCGTAGTAATGAATTGAGAACTATGAATATAAATGTAAGTTAGCGATTATCCTTACATTGGAATTAATGCTGGCTCGGGTACCACGGGTAGCCGTATTGTACTGGATACGAAGGATATCGCCACTGCACGATCCTGTAGCGGAGAGGTACAGCAGGAGTGGTGATCCACCGGATTCTTACCAAGTCTTTCCCTGACTTGGGAATATCGGGCAGCGCTTCCGCGGAGAGTATGTGCTATGGTAGAATCACTGGGCAGACTGATAGTCCATCGTGGAGCTCCAAAATGTTCTTGAGGCAAACATCACCTTTCGTCGATTCGCGTTCTATTATTACCGTTTCTGCCTCCGACACGTCAGAATAGTGTTCGTTGGTTATGGTCTCTGCGTCAGAGACATCGGAGAGGCTTTCTCGCGTGTCGTCCGCGTGATCGAATACGTCTGCGTCTGAGCCAGGCCCGATTGCCGGTCTCTACGTTAAGCGTAGAGATTCTGCGCGTAGTAATGAATTGAGAAATATGAATATAAATGTAAGTTAGCGATTATACTTACATTGGAATTAATGCTGCCTCTGGTACCACGGGTAGCCGTATTGTACTGGATACGAAGGATATCGCCACTGCACGATCCTGTAGCGGAGAGGTACAGCAGGAGTGGTGATCCACCGGATTCTTACCAAGTCTTTCCCTGACTTGGGAAAATCGCGCAGCGCTTCCGCGGAGAGTTTGTGCTTTGGCAGAATCCCAGGGCACACTCACAGTCCTTCGTGGAGCTCCAAAATGTTCTTGAGGCAAACATCACCTTTCGTCGATTCGCGTTCTATTATTACCGTTTCTGCCTCCGACACGTCAGAATAGTGTTCGTTGGTTATGGTCTCTGCGTCAGAGACATCGGAGAGGCTTTCTCGCGTGTCGTCCGCGTGATCGAATACGTCTGCGTCTGAGCCAGGCCCGATTGCCGGTCTCTACGTTAAGCGTAGATATTCTGCGCGTATTATTGAATTGTGAAATATGAATATAAATTTCAGTTAGCGATTATCCTTACATTGGAATGAATGCTGGCTCGGGTACCACGGGTAGCCGTATTGTACTGGATACGAAGGATATCGCCACTGCACGATCCTGTAGCGGAGAGGTACAGCAGGAGTGGTGATCCACCGGATTCTTACCAAGTCTTTCCCTGACTTGGGAAAATCGCGCAGCGCTTCCGCGGAGAGTTTGTGCTTTGGCAGAATCCCAGGGCACACTCACAGTCCTTCGTGGAGCTCCAAAATGTTCTTGAGGCAAACATTACCTTTCGCCGATTCGCGTTCTATTATTACCGTTTCTGCCTCCGACACGTCAGAATAGTGTTCGTTGGTTATGTGGTCTCTGCGTCAGAGACGTCGGAGAGGCTTTCTCGCGTGTCGTCCGCGTGATCGAATACGTCTGCGTCTGAGCCAGGCCCGAATGCCGGTCTCTACGTTAAGCGTCGATATTCTGCGCGTATTATTGAATTGTGAAATATGAATATAAATGTAAGTTAGCGATTATCCTTACATTGGAATTAATGCTGGCTCGGGTACCACGGGTAGCCGTATTGTACTGGATACGAAGGATATCGCCACTGCACGATCCTGTAGCGGAGAGGTACAGCAGGAGTGGTGATCCACCGGATTCTTACCAAGTCTTTCCCTGACTTGGGAAAATCGCGCAGCGCTTCCGCGGAGAGTTTGTGCTTTGGCAGAATCCCAGGGCACACTGACAGTCCTTCGTGGAGCTCCAAAATGTTCTTGAGGCAAACATCACCTTTCGTCGATTCGCGTTCTATTATTACCGTTTCTGCCTCCGACACGTCAGAATAGTGTTCGTTGGTTATGGTCTCTGCGTCAGAGACATCGGAGAGGCTTTCTCGCGTGTCGTCCGCGTGATCGAATACGTCTGCGTCTGAGCCAGGCCCGAATGCCGGTCTCTACGTTAAGCGTAGATATTCTGCGCGTAGTAATGAATTGTGAAATATGAATATAAATGTAAGTTAGCGATTATCCTTACATTGGAATTAATGCTGGCTCGTGTACCACGGGTAGCCGTATTGTACTGGATACGAAGGATATCGCCACTGCACGATCCTGTAGCGGAGAGGTACAGCAGGAGTGGTGATCCACCGGATTCTTACCAAGTCTTTCCCTGACTTGGGAATATCGGGCAGCGCTTCCGCGGAGAGTATGTGCTATGGTAGAATCACTGGGCAGACTGATAATCCATCGTGGAGCTCCAAAATGTTCTTGAGGCAAACATCACCTTTCGTCGATTCACGTTCTATTATGACCGTTTCTGCCTCCGACACGTCAGAATAGTGTTCGTTGGTTATGGTCTCTGCGTCAGAGACATCGGAGAGGCTTTCTCGCGTGTCGTCCGCGTGATCGAATACGTCTGCGTCTGAGCCAGGCCCGATTGCCGGTCTCTACGTTAAGCGTAGAGATTCTGCGCGTAGTAATGAATTGAGAACTATGAATATAAATGTAAGTTAGCGATTATACTTACATTGGAATTAATGCTGCCTCTGGTACCACGGGTAGCCGTATTGTACTGGATACGAAGGATATCGCCACTGCACGATCCTGTAGCGGAGAGGTACAGCAGGAGTGGTGATCCACCGGATTCTTACCAAGTCTTTCCCTGACTTGGGAATATCGCGCAGCGCTTCCGCGGAGAGTTTGTGCTTTGGCAGAATCCCAGGGCACACTCACAGTCCTTCGTGGAGCTCCAAAATGTTCTTGAGGCAAACATCACCTTTCGTCGATTCGCGTTCTATTATTACCGTTTCTGCCTCCGACACGTCAGAATAGTGTTCGTTGGTTATGGTCTCTGCGTCAGAGACATCGGAGAGGCTTTCTCGCGTGTCGTCCGCGTGATCGAATACGTCTGCGTCTGAGCCAGGCCCGATTGCCGGTCTCTACGTTAAGCGTAGATATTCTGCGCGTATTATTGAATTGTGAAATATGAATATAAATTTCAGTTAGCGATTATCCTTACATTGGAATTAATGCTGGCTCGGGTACCACGGCTAGCCGTATTGTACTGGATACGAAGGATATCGCCACTGCACGATCCTGTAGCGGAGAGGTACAGCAGGAGTGGTGATCCACCGGATTCTTACCAAGTCTTTCCCTGACTTGGGAATATCGGGCAGCGCTTCCGCGGAGAGTATGTGCTATGGTAGAATCACTGGGCAGACTGATAATCCATCGTGGAGCTCCAAAATGTTCTTGAGGCAAACATTACCTTTCGCCGATTCGCGTTCTATTATTACCGTTTCTGCCTCCGACACGTCAGAATAGTGTTCGTTGGTTATGTGGTCTCTGCGTCAGAGACGTCGGAGAGGCTTTCTCGCGTGTCGTCCGCGTGATCGAATACGTCTGCGTCTGAGCCAGGCCCGAATGCCGGTCTCTACGTTAAGCGTAGATATTCTGCGCGTATTATTGAATTGTGAAATATGAATATAAATGTAAGTTAGCGATTATCCTTACATTGGAATTAATGCTGGCTCGGGTACCACGGGTAGCCGTATTGTACTGGATACGAAGGATATCGCCACTGCACGATCCTGTAGCGGAGAGGTACAGCAGGAGTGGTGATCCACCGGATTCTTACCAAGTCTTTCCCTGACTTGGGAAAATCGCGCAGCGCTTCCGCGGAGAGTTTGTGCTTTGGCAGAATCCCAGGGCACACTCACAGTCCTTCGTGGAGCTCCAAAATGTTCTTGAGGCAAACATCACCTTTCGTCGATTCGCGTTCTATTATTACCGTTTCTGCCTCCGACACGTCAGAATAGTGTTCGTTGGTTATGGTCTCTGCGTCAGAGACATCGGAGAGGCTTTCTCGCGTGTCGTCCGCGTGATCGAATACGTCTGCGTCTGAGCCAGGCCCGATTGCCGGTCTCTACGTTAAGCGTAGAGATTCTGCGCGTAGTAATGAATTGAGAACTATGAATATAAATGTAAGTTAGCGATTATACTTACATTGGAATTAATGCTGCCTCTGGTACCACGGGTAGCCGTATTGTCCTGGATACGAAGGATATCGCCACTGCACGATCCTGTAGCGGAGAGGTACAGCAGGAGTGGTAATCCTCCGGATTTTTACCAAGTCTTTCCCTGACTTGGGAAAATCGCGCAGGGCTTCCGCGGAGAGTTTGTGCTTTGGCAGAATCCCAGGGCACACTGACAGTCCTTCGTGGAGCTCCAAAATGTTCTTGAGGCAAACATCACCTTTCGTCGATTCGCGTTCTATTATTACCGTTTCTGCCTCCGACACGTCAGAATAGTGTTCGTTGGTTATGGTCTCTGCGTCAGAGACATCGGAGAGGCTTTCTCGCGTGTCGTCCGCGTGATCGAATACGTCTGCGTCTGAGCCAGGCCCGATTGCCGGTCTCTACGTTAAGCGTAGAGATTCTGCGCGTAGTAATGAATTGAGAAATATGAATATAAATGTAAGTTAGCGATTATACTTACATTGGAATTAATGCTGGCTCGGGTACCACAGGTAGCCGTATTGTACTGGATAGGAAGGATATCGCCACTGCACGATCCTGTAGCGGAGAGGTACAGCAGGAGTGGTAATCCTCCGGATTTTTACCAAGTCTTTCCCTGACTTGGGAAAATCGCGCAGCGCTTCCGCGGAGAGTTTGTGCTTTGGCAGAATCCCAGGGCACACTGACAGTCCTTCGTGGAGCTCCAAAATGTTCTTGAGGCAAACATCACCTTTCGTCGATTCGCGTTCTATTATTACCGTTTCTGCCTCCGACACGTCAGAATAGTGTTCGTTGGTTATGGTCTCTGCGTCAGAGACATCGGAGAGGCTTTCTCGCGTGTCGTCCGCGTGATCGAATACGTCTGCGTCTGAGCCAGGCCCGATTGCCGGTCTCTACGTTAAGCGTAGATATTCTGCGCGTATTATTGAATTGTGAAATATGAATATAAATTTCAGTTAGCGATTATACTTACATTGGAATTAATGCTGGCTCGGGTACCACGGGTAGCCGTATTGTACTGGATACGAAGGATATCGCCACTGCACGATCCTGTAGCGGAGAGGTACAGCAGGAGTGGTAATCCTCCGGATTTTTACCAAGTCTTTCCCTGACTTGGGAAAATCGCCCAGCGCTTCCGCGGAGAGTTTGTGCTTTGGCAGAATCCCAGGGCACACTCACAGTCCTTCGTGGAGCTCCAAAATGTTCTTGAGGCAAACATCACCTTTCGTCGATTCGCGTTCTATTATTACCGTTTCTGCCTCCGACACGTCAGAATAGTGTTCGTTGGTTATGGTCTCTGCGTCAGAGACATCGGAGAGGCTTTCTCGCGTGTCGTCCGCGTGATCGAATACGTCTGCGTCTGAGCCAGGCCCGATTGCCGGTCTCTACGTTAAGCGTAGAGATTCTGCGCGTAGTAATGAATTGAGAAATATGAATATAAATGTAAGTTAGCGATTATACTCACATTGGAATTAATGCTGGCTCGTGTACCACGGGTAGCCGTATTGTACTGGATACGAAGGATATCGCCACTGCACGATCCTGTAGCGGAGAGGTACAGCAGGAGTGGTGATCCACCGGATTCTTACCAAGTCTTTCCCTGACTTGGGAATATTGGGCAGCGCTTCCGCGGAGAGTATGTGCTATGGTAGAATCACTGGGCAGACTGATAATCCATCGTGGAGCTCCAAAATGTTCTTGAGGCAAACATTACCTTTCGCCGATTCGCGTTCTATTATTACCGTTTCTGCCTCCGACACGTCAGAATAGTGTTCGTTGGTTATGTGGTCTCTGCGTCAGAGACGTCGGAGAGGCTTTCTCGCGTGTCGTCCGCGTGATCGAATACGTCTGCGTCTGAGCCAGGCCCGAATGCCGGTCTCTACGTTAAGCGTAGATATTCTGCGCGTATTATTGAATTGTGAAATATGAATATAAATGTAAGTTAGCGATTATCCTTACATTGGAATTAATGCTGGCTCGGGTACCACGGGTAGCCGTATTGTACTGGATACGAAGGATATCGCCACTGCACGATCCTGTAGCGGAGAGGTACAGCAGGAGTGGTGATCCACCGGATTCTTACCAAGTCTTTCCCTGACTTGGGAATATCGGGCAGCGCTTCCGCGGAGAGTATGTGCTATGGTAGAATCACTGGGCAGACTGATAATCCATCGTGGAGCTCCAAAATGTTCTTGAGGCAAACATCACCTTTCGTCGATTCGCGTTCTATTATTACCGTTTCTGCCTCCGACACGTCAGAATAGTGTTCGTTGGTTATGGTCTCTGCGTCAGAGACATCGGAGAGGCTTTCTCGCGTGTCGTCCGCGTGATCGAATACGTCTGCGTCCGAGCCAGGCCCGATTGCCGGTCTCTACGTTAAGCGTAGAGATTCTGCGCGTAGTAATGAATTGAGAACTATGAATATAAATGTAAGTTAGCGATTATACTTACATTGGAATTAATGCTGCCTCTGGTACCACGGGTAGCCGTATTGTACTGGATACGAAGGATATCGCCACTGCACGATCCTGTAGCGGAGAGGTACAGCAGGAGTGGTGATCCACCGGATTCTTACCAAGTCTTTCCCTGACTTGGGAAAATCGCGCAGCGCTTCCGCGGAGAGTTTGTGCTTTGGCAGAATCCCAGGGCACACTCACAGTCCTTCGTGGAGCTCCAAAATGTTCTTGAGGCAAACATCACCTTTCGTCGATTCGCGTTCTATTATTACCGTTTCTGCCTCCGACACGTCAGAATAGTGTTCGTTGGTTATGGTCTCTGCGTCAGAGACATCGGAGAGGCTTTCTCGCGTGTCGTCCGCGTGATCGAATACGTCTGCGTCTGAGCCAGGCCCGATTGCCGGTCTCTACGTTAAGCGTAGAGATTCTGCGCGTAGTAATGAATTGAGAACTATGAATATAAATGTAAGTTAGCGATTATACTTACATTGGAATTAATGCTGCCTCTGGTACCACGGGTAGCCGTATTGTCCTGGATACGAAGGATATCGCCACTGCACGATCCTGTAGCGGAGAGGTACAGCAGGAGTGGTAATCCTCCGGATTCTTACCAAGTCTTTCCCTGACTTGGGAATATTGGGCAGCGCTTCCGCGGAGAGTATGTGCTATGGTAGAATCACTGGGCAGACTGATAATCCATCGTGGAGCTCCAAAATGTTCTTGAGGCAAACATTACCTTTCGCCGATTCGCGTTCTATTATTACCGTTTCTGCCTCCGACACGTCAGAATAGTGTTCGTTGGTTATGTGGTCTCTGCGTCAGAGACGTCGGAGAGGCTTTCTCGCGTGTCGTCCGCGTGATCGAATACGTCTGCGTCTGAGCCAGGCCCGAATGCCGGTCTCTACGTTAAGCGTAGAGATTGTGCGCGTAGTAATGAATTGAGAACTATGAATATAAATGTAAGTTAGCGATTATCCTTACATTGGAATTAATGCTGGCTCGGGTACCACGGGTAGCCGTATTGTACTGGATACGAAGGATATCGCCACTGCACGATCCTGTAGCGGAGAGGTACAGCAGGAGTGGTGATCCACCGGATTCTTACCAAGTCTTTCCCTGACTTGGGAATATCGGGCAGCGCTTCCGCGGAGAGTATGTGCTATGGTAGAATCACTGGGCAGACTGATAGTCCATCGTGGAGCTCCAAAATGTTCTTGAGGCAAACATCACCTTTCGTCGATTCGCGTTCTATTATTACCGTTTCTGCCTCCGACACGTCAGAATAGTGTTCGTTGGTTATGGTCTCTGCGTCAGAGACATCGGAGAGGCTTTCTCGCGTGTCGTCCGCGTGATCGAATACGTCTGCGTCTGAGCCAGGCCCGATTGCCGGTCTCTACGTTAAGCGTAGAGATTCTGCGCGTAGTAATGAATTGAGAAATATGAATATAAATGTAAGTTAGCGATTATACTTACATTGGAATTAATGCTGCCTCTGGTACCACGGGTAGCCGTATTGTACTGGATACGAAGGATATCGCCACTGCACGATCCTGTAGCGGAGAGGTACAGCAGGAGTGGTGATCCACCGGATTCTTACCAAGTCTTTCCCTGACTTGGGAAAATCGCGCAGCGCTTCCGCGGAGAGTTTGTGCTTTGGCAGAATCCCAGGGCACACTCACAGTCCTTCGTGGAGCTCCAAAATGTTCTTGAGGCAAACATCACCTTTCGTCGATTCGCGTTCTATTATTACCGTTTCTGCCTCCGACACGTCAGAATAGTGTTCGTTGGTTATGGTCTCTGCGTCAGAGACATCGGAGAGGCTTTCTCGCGTGTCGTCCGCGTGATCGAATACGTCTGCGTCTGAGCCAGGCCCGATTGCCGGTCTCTACGTTAAGTGTAGATATTCTGCGCGTATTATTGAATTGTGAAATATGAATATAAATTTCAGTTAGCGATTATCCTTACATTGGAATGAATGCTGGCTCGGGTACCACGGGTAGCCGTATTGTACTGGATACGAAGGATATCGCCACTGCACGATCCTGTAGCGGAGAGGTACAGCAGGAGTGGTGATCCACCGGATTCTTACCAAGTCTTTCCCTGACTTGGGAAAATCGCGCAGCGCTTCCGCGGAGAGTTTGTGCTTTGGCAGAATCCCAGGGCACACTCACAGTCCTTCGTGGAGCTCCAAAATGTTCTTGAGGCAAACATCACCTTTCGTCGATTCGCGTTCTATTATTACCGTTTCTGCCTCCGACACGTCAGAATAGTGTTCTTTGGTTATGGTCTCTGCGTCAGAGACATCGGAGAGGCTTTCTCGCGTGTCGTCCGCGTGATCGAATACGTCTGCGTCTGAGCCAGGCCCGATTGCCGGTCTCTACGTTAAGCGTAGAGATTCTGCGCGTAGTAATGAATTGAGAAATATGAATATAAATGTAAGTTAGCGATTATACTTACATTGGAATTAATGCTGCCTCTGGTACCACGGGTAGCCGTATTGTACTGGATACGAAGGATATCGCCACTGCACGATCCTGTAGCGGAGAGGTACAGCAGGAGTGGTGATCCACCGGATTCTTACCAAGTCTTTCCCTGACTTGGGAAAATCGCGCAGCGCTTCCGCGGAGAGTTTGTGCTTTGGCAGAATCCCAGGGCACACTCACAGTCCTTCGTGGAGCTCCAAAATGTTCTTGAGGCAAACATCACCTTTCGTCGATTCGCGTTCTATTATTACCGTTTCTGCCTCCGACACGTCAGAATAGTGTTCGTTGGTTATGGTCTCTGCGTCAGAGACATCGGAGAGGCTTTCTCGCGTGTCGTCCGCGTGATCGAATACGTCTGCGTCTGAGCCAGGCCCGATTGCCGGTCTCTACGTTAAGCGTAGATATTCTGCGCGTATTATTGAATTGTGAAATATGAATATAAATTTCAGTTAGCGATTATCCTTACATTGGAATGAATGCTGGCTCGGGTACCACGGGTAGCCGTATTGTACTGGATACGAAGGATATCGCCACTGCACGATCCTGTAGCGGAGAGGTACAGCAGGAGTGGTGATCCACCGGATTCTTACCAAGTCTTTCCCTGACTTGGGAATATCGGGCAGCGCTTCCGCGGAGAGTATGTGCTATGGTAGAATCACTGGGCAGACTGATAATCCATCGTGGAGCTCCAAAATGTTCTTGAGGCAAACATCACCTTTCGTCGATTCACGTTCTATTATGACCGTTTCTGCCTCCGACACGTCAGAATAGTGTTCGTTGGTTATGGTCTCTGCGTCAGAGACATCGGAGAGGCTTTCTCGCGTGTCGTCCGCGTGATCGAATACGTCTGCGTCTGAGCCAGGCCCGATTGCCGGTCTCTACGTTAAGCGTAGAGATTCTGCGCGTAGTAATGAATTGAGAACTATGAATATAAATGTAAGTTAGCGATTATACTTACATTGGAATTAATGCTGCCTCTGGTACCACGGGTAGCCGTATTGTACTGGATACGAAGGATATCGCCACTGCACGATCCTGTAGCGGAGAGGTACAGCAGGAGTGGTGATCCACCGGATTCTTACCAAGTCTTTCCCTGACTTGGGAAAATCGCGCAGCGCTTCCGCGGAGAGTTTGTGCTTTGGCAGAATCCCAGGGCACACTGACGAACCTTCGTGGAGCTCCAAAATGTTCTTGAGGCAAACATCACCTTTCGTCGATTCGCGTTCTATTATTACCGTTTCTGCCTCCGACACGTCAGAATAGTGTTCGTTGGTTATGGTCTCTGCGTCAGAGACATCGGAGAGGCTTTCTCGCGTGTCGTCCGCGTGATCGAATACGTCTGCGTCTGAGCCAGGCCCGATTGCCGGTCTCTACGTTAAGCGTAGATATTCTGCGCGTATTATTGAATTGTGAAATATGAATATAAATTTCAGTTAGCGATTATCCTTACATTGGAATTAATGCTGGCTCGGGTACCACGGCTAGCCGTATTGTACTGGATACGAAGGATATCGCCACTGCACGATCCTGTAGCGGAGAGGTACAGCAGGAGTGGTGATCCACCGGATTCTTACCAAGTCTTTCCCTGACTTGGGAATATCGGGCAGCGCTTCCGCGGAGAGTATGTGCTATGGTAGAATCACTGGGCAGACTGATAATCCATCGTGGAGCTCCAAAATGTTCTTGAGGCAAACATCACCTTTCGTCGATTCGCGTTCTATTATTACCGTTTCTGCCTCCGACACGTCAGAATAGTGTTCGTTGGTTATGGTCTCTGCGTCAGAGACATCGGAGAGGCTTTCTCGCGTGTCGTCCGCGTGATCGAATATGTCTGCGTCTGAGCCAGGCCCGATTGCCGGTCTCTACGTTAAGCGTAGAGATTCTGCGCGTAGTAATGAATTGAGAAATATGAATATAAATGTAAGTTAGCGATTATACTCACATTGGAATTAATGCTGGCTCGTGTACCACGGGTAGCCGTATTGTACTGGATACGAAGGATATCGACACTGCACGATCCTGTAGCGGAGAGGTACAGCAGGAGTGGTGATCCACCGGATTCTTACCAAGTCTTTCCCTGACTTGGGAATATTGGGCAGCGCTTCCGCGGAGAGTATGTGCTATGGTAGAATCACTGGGCAGACTGATAATCCATCGTGGAGCTCCAAAATGTTCTTGAGGCAAACATTACCTTTCGCCGATTCGCGTTCTATTATTACCGTTTCTGCCTCCGACACGTCAGAATAGTGTTCGTTGGTTATGTGGTCTCTGCGTCAGAGACGTCGGAGAGGCTTTCTCGCGTGTCGTCCGCGTGATCGAATACGTCTGCGTCTGAGCCAGGCCCGAATGCCGGTCTCTACGTTAAGCGTAGAGATTGTGCGCGTAGTAATGAATTGAGAACTATGAATATAAATGTAAGTTAGCGATTATCCTTACATTGGAATTAATGCTGGCTCGGGTACCACGGGTAGCCGTATTGTACTGGATACGAAGGATATCGCCACTGCACGATCCTGTAGCGGAGAGGTACAGCAGGAGTGGTGATCCACCGGATTCTTACCAAGTCTTTCCCTGACTTGGGAATATCGGGCAGCGCTTCCGCGGAGAGTATGTGCTATGGTAGAATCACTGGGCAGACTGATAGTCCATCGTGGAGCTCCAAAATGTTCTTGAGGCAAACATCACCTTTCGTCGATTCGCGTTCTATTATTACCGTTTCTGCCTCCGACACGTCAGAATAGTGTTCGTTGGTTATGGTCTCTGCGTCAGAGACATCGGAGAGGCTTTCTCGCGTGTCGTCCGCGTGATCGAATACGTCTGCGTCTGAGCCAGGCCCGATTGCCGGTCTCTACGTTAAGCGTAGAGATTCTGCGCGTAGTAATGAATTGAGAAATATGAATATAAATGTAAGTTAGCGATTATACTTACATTGGAATTAATGCTGCCTCTGGTACCACGGGTAGCCGTATTGTACTGGATACGAAGGATATCGCCACTGCACGATCCTGTAGCGGAGAGGTACAGCAGGAGTGGTGATCCACCGGATTCTTACCAAGTCTTTCCCTGACTTGGGAAAATCGCGCAGCGCTTCCGCGGAGAGTTTGTGCTTTGGCAGAATCCCAGGGCACACTCACAGTCCTTCGTGGAGCTCCAAAATGTTCTTGAGGCAAACATCACCTTTCGTCGATTCGCGTTCTATTATTACCGTTTCTGCCTCCGACACGTCAGAATAGTGTTCGTTGGTTATGGTCTCTGCGTCAGAGACATCGGAGAGGCTTTCTCGCGTGTCGTCCGCGTGATCGAATACGTCTGCGTCTGAGCCAGGCCCGATTGCCGGTCTCTACGTTAAGCGTAGATATTCTGCGCGTATTATTGAATTGTGAAATATGAATATAAATTTCAGTTAGCGATTATCCTTACATTGGAATGAATGCTGGCTCGGGTACCACGGGTAGCCGTATTGTACTGGATACGAAGGATATCGCCACTGCACGATCCTGTAGCGGAGAGGTACAGCAGGAGTGGTGATCCACCGGATTCTTACCAAGTCTTTCCCTGACTTGGGAAAATCGCGCAGCGCTTCCGCGGAGAGTTTGTGCTTTGGCAGAATCCCAGGGCACACTCACAGTCCTTCGTGGAGCTCCAAAATGTTCTTGAGGCAAACATTACCTTTCGCCGATTCGCGTTCTATTATTACCGTTTCTGCCTCCGACACGTCAGAATAGTGTTCGTTGGTTATGTGGTCTCTGCGTCAGAGACGTCGGAGAGGCTTTCTCGCGTGTCGTCCGCGTGATCGAATACGTCTGCGTCTGAGCCAGGCCCGAATGCCGGTCTCTACGTTAAGCGTCGATATTCTGCGCGTATTATTGAATTGTGAAATATGAATATAAATGTAAGTTAGCGATTATCCTTACATTGGAATTAATGCTGGCTCGGGTACCACGGGTAGCCGTATTGTACTGGATACGAAGGATATCGCCACTGCACGATCCTGTAGCGGAGAGGTACAGCAGGAGTGGTGATCCACCGGATTCTTACCAAGTCTTTCCCTGACTTGGGAAAATCGCGCAGCGCTTCCGCGGAGAGTTTGTGCTTTGGCAGAATCCCAGGGCACACTGACAGTCCTTCGTGGAGCTCCAAAATGTTCTTGAGGCAAACATCACCTTTCGTCGATTCGCGTTCTATTATTACCGTTTCTGCCTCCGACACGTCAGAATAGTGTTCGTTGGTTATGGTCTCTGCGTCAGAGACATCGGAGAGGCTTTCTCGCGTGTCGTCCGCGTGATCGAATACGTCTGCGTCTGAGCCAGGCCCGAATGCCGGTCTCTACGTTAAGCGTAGATATTCTGCGCGTAGTAATGAATTGTGAAATATGAATATAAATGTAAGTTAGCGATTATCCTTACATTGGAATTAATGCTGGCTCGTGTACCACGGGTAGCCGTATTGTACTGGATACGAAGGATATCGCCACTGCACGATCCTGTAGCGGAGAGGTACAGCAGGAGTGGTGATCCACCGGATTCTTACCAAGTCTTTCCCTGACTTGGGAATATCGGGCAGCGCTTCCGCGGAGAGTATGTGCTATGGTAGAATCACTGGGCAGACTGATAATCCATCGTGGAGCTCCAAAATGTTCTTGAGGCAAACATCACCTTTCGTCGATTCACGTTCTATTATGACCGTTTCTGCCTCCGACACGTCAGAATAGTGTTCGTTGGTTATGGTCTCTGCGTCAGAGACATCGGAGAGGCTTTCTCGCGTGTCGTCCGCGTGATCGAATACGTCTGCGTCTGAGCCAGGCCCGATTGCCGGTCTCTACGTTAAGCGTAGAGATTCTGCGCGTAGTAATGAATTGAGAACTATGAATATAAATGTAAGTTAGCGATTATACTTACATTGGAATTAATGCTGCCTCTGGTACCACGGGTAGCCGTATTGTACTGGATACGAAGGATATCGCCACTGCACGATCCTGTAGCGGAGAGGTACAGCAGGAGTGGTGATCCACCGGATTCTTACCAAGTCTTTCCCTGACTTGGGAATATCGCGCAGCGCTTCCGCGGAGAGTTTGTGCTTTGGCAGAATCCCAGGGCACACTCACAGTCCTTCGTGGAGCTCCAAAATGTTCTTGAGGCAAACATCACCTTTCGTCGATTCGCGTTCTATTATTACCGTTTCTGCCTCCGACACGTCAGAATAGTGTTCGTTGGTTATGGTCTCTGCGTCAGAGACATCGGAGAGGCTTTCTCGCGTGTCGTCCGCGTGATCGAATACGTCTGCGTCTGAGCCAGGCCCGATTGCCGGTCTCTACGTTAAGCGTAGATATTCTGCGCGTATTATTGAATTGTGAAATATGAATATAAATTTCAGTTAGCGATTATCCTTACATTGGAATTAATGCTGGCTCGGGTACCACGGCTAGCCGTATTGTACTGGATACGAAGGATATCGCCACTGCACGATCCTGTAGCGGAGAGGTACAGCAGGAGTGGTGATCCACCGGATTCTTACCAAGTCTTTCCCTGACTTGGGAATATCGGGCAGCGCTTCCGCGGAGAGTATGTGCTATGGTAGAATCACTGGGCAGACTGATAATCCATCGTGGAGCTCCAAAATGTTCTTGAGGCAAACATTACCTTTCGCCGATTCGCGTTCTATTATTACCGTTTCTGCCTCCGACACGTCAGAATAGTGTTCGTTGGTTATGTGGTCTCTGCGTCAGAGACGTCGGAGAGGCTTTCTCGCGTGTCGTCCGCGTGATCGAATACGTCTGCGTCTGAGCCAGGCCCGAATGCCGGTCTCTACGTTAAGCGTAGATATTCTGCGCGTATTATTGAATTGTGAAATATGAATATAAATGTAAGTTAGCGATTATCCTTACATTGGAATTAATGCTGGCTCGGGTACCACGGGTAGCCGTATTGTACTGGATACGAAGGATATCGCCACTGCACGATCCTGTAGCGGAGAGGTACAGCAGGAGTGGTGATCCACCGGATTCTTACCAAGTCTTTCCCTGACTTGGGAAAATCGCGCAGCGCTTCCGCGGAGAGTTTGTGCTTTGGCAGAATCCCAGGGCACACTCACAGTCCTTCGTGGAGCTCCAAAATGTTCTTGAGGCAAACATCACCTTTCGTCGATTCGCGTTCTATTATTACCGTTTCTGCCTCCGACACGTCAGAATAGTGTTCGTTGGTTATGGTCTCTGCGTCAGAGACATCGGAGAGGCTTTCTCGCGTGTCGTCCGCGTGATCGAATACGTCTGCGTCTGAGCCAGGCCCGATTGCCGGTCTCTACGTTAAGCGTAGAGATTCTGCGCGTAGTAATGAATTGAGAACTATGAATATAAATGTAAGTTAGCGATTATACTTACATTGGAATTAATGCTGCCTCTGGTACCACGGGTAGCCGTATTGTCCTGGATACGAAGGATATCGCCACTGCACGATCCTGTAGCGGAGAGGTACAGCAGGAGTGGTAATCCTCCGGATTTTTACCAAGTCTTTCCCTGACTTGGGAAAATCGCGCAGGGCTTCCGCGGAGAGTTTGTGCTTTGGCAGAATCCCAGGGCACACTGACAGTCCTTCGTGGAGCTCCAAAATGTTCTTGAGGCAAACATCACCTTTCGTCGATTCGCGTTCTATTATTACCGTTTCTGCCTCCGACACGTCAGAATAGTGTTCGTTGGTTATGGTCTCTGCGTCAGAGACATCGGAGAGGCTTTCTCGCGTGTCGTCCGCGTGATCGAATACGTTTGCGTCTGAGCCAGGCCCGAATGCCGGTCTCTACGTTAAGCGTAGATATTCTGCGCGTATTATTGAATTGTGAAATATGAATATAAATGTAAGTTAGCGATTATCCTTACATTGGAATTAATGCTGGCTCGGGTACCACGGGTAGCCGTATTGTACTGGATACGAAGGATATCGCCACTGCACGATCCTGTAGCGGAGAGGTACAGCAGGAGTGGTGATCCACCGGATTCTTACCAAGTCTTTCCCTGACTTGGGAATATCGGGCAGCGCTTCCGCGGAGAGTATGTGCTATGGTAGAATCACTGGGCAGACTGATAATCCATCGTGGAGCTCCAAAATGTTCTTGAGGCAAACATTACCTTTCGCCGATTCGCGTTCTATTATTACCGTTTCTGCCTCCGACACGTCAGAATAGTGTTCGTTGGTTATGGTCTCTGCGTCAGAGACATCGGAGAGGCTTTCTCGCGTGTCGTCCGCGTGATCGAATACGTCTGCGTCTGAGCCAGGCCCGAATGCCGGTCTCTACGTTAAGCGTTGATATTCTGCGCGTAGTAATGAATTGTGAAATATGAATATAAATGTAAGTTAGCGATTATCCTTACATTGGAATTAATGCTGCCTCTGGTACCACGGGTAGCCGTATTGTACTGGATACGAAGGATATCGCCACTGCACGATCCTGTAGCGGAGAGGTACAGCAGGAGTGGTGATCCACCGGATTCTTACCAAGTCTTTCCCTGACTTGGGAAAATCGCGCAGCGCTTCCGCGGAGAGTTTGTGCTTTGGCAGAATCCCAGGGCACACTCACAGTCCTTCGTGGAGCTCCAAAATGTTCTTGAGGCAAACATCACCTTTCGTCGATTCGCGTTCTATTATTACCGTTTCTGCCTCCGACACGTCAGAATAGTGTTCGTTGGTTATGGTCTCTGCGTCAGAGACATCGGAGAGGCTTTCTCGCGTATCGTCCGCGTGATCGAATACGTCTGCGTCTGAGCCAGGCCCGATTGCCGGTCTCTACGTTAAGCGTAGAGATTCTGCGCGTAGTAATGAATTGAGAACTATGAATATAAATGTAAGTTAGCGATTATACTTACATTGGAATTAATGCTGCCTCTGGTACCACGGGTAGCCGTATTGTCCTGGATACGAAGGATATCGCCACTGCACGATCCTGTAGCGGAGAGGTACAGCAGGAGTGGTAATCCTCCGGATTTTTACCAAGTCTTTCCCTGACTTGGGAAAATCGCGCAGCGCTTCCGCGGAGAGTTTGTGCTTTGGCAGAATCCCAGGGCACACTCACAGTCCTTCGTGGAGCTACAAAATGTTCTTGAGGCAAACATCACCTTTCGTCGATTCGCGTTCTATTATTACCGTTTCTGCCTCCGACACGTCAGAATAGTGTTCGTTGGTTATGGTCTCTGCGTCAGAGACATCGGAGAGGCTTTCTCGCGTGTCGTCCGCGTGATCGAATACGTCTGCGTCCGAGCCAGGCCCGATTGTCGGTCTCTACGTTAAGCGTAGAGATTCTGCGCGTAGTAATGAATTGAGAACTATGAATATAAATGTAAGTTAGCGATTATACTTACATTGGAATTAATGCTGCCTCTGGTACCACGGGTAGCCGTATTGTACTGGATACGAAGGATATCGCCACTGCACGATCCTGTAGCGGAGAGGTACAGCAGGAGTGGTGATCCACCGGATTCTTACCAAGTCTTTCCCTGACTTGGGAAAATCGCGCAGCGCTTCCGCGGAGAGTTTGTGCTTTGGCAGAATCCCAGGGCACACTCACAGTCCTTCGTGGAGCTCCAAAATGTTCTTGAGGCAAACATCACCTTTCGTCGATTCGCGTTCTATTATTACCGTTTCTGCCTCCGACACGTCAGAATAGTGTTCTTTGGTTATGGTCTCTGCGTCAGAGACATCGGAGAGGCTTTCTCGCGTGTCGTCCGCGTGATCGAATACGTCTGCGTCTGAGCCAGGCCCGATTGCCGGTCTCTACGTTAAGCGTAGAGATTCTGCGCGTAGTAATGAATTGAGAAATATGAATATAAATGTAAGTTAGCGATTATACTTACATTGGAATTAATGCTGCCTCTGGTACCACGGGTAGCCGTATTGTACTGGATACGAAGGATATCGCCACTGCACGATCCTGTAGCGGAGAGGTACAGCAGGAGTGGTGATCCACCGGATTCTTACCAAGTCTTTCCCTGACTTGGGAAAATCGCGCAGCGCTTCCGCGGAGAGTTTGTGCTTTGGCAGAATCCCAGGGCACACTCACAGTCCTTCGTGGAGCTCCAAAATGTTCTTGAGGCAAACATCACCTTTCGTCGATTCGCGTTCTATTATTACCGTTTCTGCCTCCGACACGTCAGAATAGTGTTCGTTGGTTATGGTCTCTGCGTCAGAGACATCGGAGAGGCTTTCTCGCGTGTCGTCCGCGTGATCGAATACGTCTGCGTCTGAGCCAGGCCCGATTGCCGGTCTCTACGTTAGCGTAGAGATTCTGCGCGTAGTAATGAATTGAGAAATATGAATATAAATGTAAGTTAGCGATTATACTTACATTGGAATTAATGCTGCCTCTGGTACCACGGGTAGCCGTATTGTACTGGATACGAAGGATATCGCCACTGCACGATCCTGTAGCGGAGAGGTACAGCAGGAGTGGTGATCCACCGGATTCTAACCAAGTCTTTCCCTGACTTGGGAAGATCGGGCAGCGCTTCCGCGGAGAGTATGTGCTATGGTAGAATCACTGGGCAGACTGATAATCCATCGTGGAGCTCCAAAATGTTCTTGAGGCAAACATCACCTTTCGTCGATTCGCGTTCTATTATTACTGTTTCTGCCTCCGACACGTCAGAATAGTGTTCGTTGGTTATGGTCTCTGCGTCAGAGACATCGGAGAGGCTTTCTCGCGTGTCGTCCGCGTGATCGAATACGTCTGCGTCTGAGCCAGGCCCGATTGCCGGTCTCTACGTTAAGCGTAGAGATTCTGCGCGTAGTAATGAATTGAGAACTATGAATATAAATGTAAGTTAGCGATTATACTTACATTGGAATTAATGCTGCCTCTGGTACCACGGGTAGCCGTATTGTACTGGATACGAAGGATATCGCCACTGCACGATCCTGTAGCGGAGAGGTACAGCAGGAGTGGTGATCCACCGGATTCTTACCAAGTCTTTCCCTGACTTGGGAATATCGGGCAGCGCTTCCGCGGAGAGTATGTGCTATGGTAGAATCACTGGGCAGACTGATAATCCATCGTGGAGCTCCAAAATGTTCTTGAGGCAAACATTACCTTTCGCCGATTCGCGTTCTATTATTACCGTTTCTGCCTCCGACACGTCAGAATAGTGTTCGTTGGTTATGTGGTCTCTGCGTCAGAGACGTCGGAGAGGCTTTCTCGCGTGTCGTCCGCGTGATCGAATACGTCTGCGTCTGAGCCAGGCCCGAATGCCGGTCTCTACGTTTAGCGTAGATATTCTGCGCGTATTATTGAATTGTGAAATATGAATATAAATGTAAGTTAGCGATTATCCTTACATTGGAATTAATGCTGGCACGGGTACCACGGGTAGCCGTATTGTACTGGATACGAAGGATATCGCCACTGCACGATCCTGTAGCGGAGAAGTACAGCAGGAGTGGTGATCCACCGGATTCTTACCAAGTCTTTCCCTGACTTGGGAAAATCGCGCAGCCCTTCCGCGGAGAGTTTGTGCTTAGGCAGAATCCCGGGGCACACTCACAGTTCTTCGTGGAGCTCCAAAATGTTCTTGAGGCAAACATCACCTTTCGTCGATTCGCGTTCTATTATTACCGTTTCTGCCTCCGACACGTCAGAATAGTGTTCGTTGGTTATGGTCTCTGCGTCAGAGACATCGGAGAGGCTTTCTCGCGTGTCGTCCGCGTGATCGAATACGTCTGCGTCTGAGCCAGGCCCGAATGCCGGTCTCTACGTTAAGCGTTGATATTCTGCGCGTAGTAATGAATTGTGAAATATGAATATAAATGTAAGTTAGCGATTATCCTTACATTGGAATTAATGCTGGCTCGTGTACCACGGGTAGCCGTATTGTACTGGATACGAAGGATATCGCCACTGCACGATCCTGTAGCGGAGAGGTACAGCAGGAGTGGTGATCCACCGGATTCTTACCAAGTCTTTCCCTGACTTGGGAATATCGGGCAGCGCTTCCGCGGAGAGTATGTGCTATGGTAGAATCACTGGGCAGACTGATAATCCATCGTGGAGCTCCAAAATGTTCTTGAGGCAAACATTACCTTTCGCCGATTCGCGTTCTATTATTACCGTTTCTGCCTCCGACACGTCAGAATAGTGTTCGTTGGTTATGTGGTCTCTGCGTCAGAGACGTCGGAGAGGCTTTCTCGCGTGTCGTCCGCGTGATCGAATACGTCTGCGTCTGAGCCAGGCCCGAATGCCGGTCTCTACGTTTAGCGTAGATATTCTGCGCGTATTATTGAATTGTGAAATATGAATATAAATGTAAGTTAGCGATTATCCTTACATTGGAATTAATGCTGGCACGGGTACCACGGGTAGCCGTATTGTACTGGATACGAAGGATATCGCCACTGCACGATCCTGTAGCGGAGAGGTACAGCAGGAGTGGTGATCCACCGGATTCTTACCAAGTCTTTCCCTGACTTGGGAAAATCGCGCAGCGCTTCCGCGGAGAGTTTGTGCTTAGGCAGAATCCCAGGGCACACTCACAGTCCTTCGTGGAGCTCCAAAATGTTCTTGAGGCAAACATCACCTTTCGTCGATTCGCGTTCTATTATTACCGTTTCTGCCTCCGACACGTCAGAATAGTGTTCGTTGGTTATGGTCTCTGCGTCAGAGACATCGGAGAGGCTTTCTCGCGTGTCGTCCGCGTGATCGAATACGTCTGCGTCTGAGCCAGGCCCGAATGCCGGTCTCTACGATAAGCGTAGATATTCTGCGCGTATTATTGAATTGTGAAATATGAATATAAATGTAAGTTAGCGATTATCCTTACATTGGAATTAATGCTGGCTCGGGTACCACGGGTAGCCGTATTGTACTGGATACGAAGGATATCGCCACTGCACGATCCTGTAGCGGAGAGGTACAGCAGGAGTGGTGATCCACCGGATTCTTACCAAGTCTTTCCCTGACTTGGGAAAATCGCGCAGCGCTTCCGCGGAGAGTTTGTGCTTTGGCAGAATCCCAGGGCACACTCACAGTCCTTCGTGGAGCTCCAAAATGTTCTTGAGGCAAACATCACCTTTCGTCGATTCGCGTTCTATTATTACCGTTTCTGCCTCCGACACGTCAGAATAGTGTTCGTTGGTTATGGTCTCTGCGTCAGAGACATCGGAGAGGCTTTCTCGCGTGTCGTCCGCGTGATCGAATACGTCTGCGTCTGAGCCAGGCCCGAATGCCGGTCTCTACGTTAAGCGTTGATATTCTGCGCGTAGTAATGAATTGTGAAATATGAATATAAATGTAAGTTAGCGATTATCCTTACATTGGAATTAATGCTGCCTCTGGTACCACGGGTAGCCGTATTGTACTGGATACGAAGGATATCGCCACTGCACGATCCTGTAGCGGAGAGGTACAGCAGGAGTGGTGATCCACCGGATTCTTACCAAGTCTTTCCCTGACTTGGGAAAATCTCGCAGCGCATCCGCGGAGAGTTTGTGCTTTGGCAGAATCCCAGGGCACACTCACAGTCCTTCGTGGAGCTCCAAAATGTTCTTGAGGCAAACATCACCTTTCGTCGATTCGCGTTCTATTATTACCGTTTCTGCCTCCGACACGTCAGAATAGTGTTCGTTGGTTATGGTCTCTGCGTCAGAGACATCGGAGAGGCTTTCTCGCGTATCGTCCGCGTGATCGAATACGTCTGCGTCTGAGCCAGGCCCGATTGCCGGTCTCTACGTTAAGCGTAGAGATTCTGCGCGTAGTAATGAATTGAGAACTATGAATATAAATGTAAGTTAGCGATTATACTTACATTGGAATTAATGCTGCCTCTGGTACCACGGGTAGCCGTATTGTCCTGGATACGAAGGATATCGCCACTGCACGATCCTGTAGCGGAGAGGTACAGCAGGAGTGGTAATCCTCCGGATTTTTACCAAGTCTTTCCCTGACTTGGGAAAATCGCGCAGCGCTTCCGCGGAGAGTTTGTGCTTTGGCAGAATCCCAGGGCACACTCACAGTCCTTCGTGGAGCTCCAAAATGTTCTTGAGGCAAACATCACCTTTCGTCGATTCGCGTTCTATTATTACCGTTTCTGCCTCCGACACGTCAGAATAGTGTTCGTTGGTTATGGTCTCTGCGTCAGAGACATCGGAGAGGCTTTCTCGCGTGTCGTCCGCGTGATCGAATACGTCTGCGTCTGAGCCAGGCCCGAATGCCGGTCTCTACGTTTATCGTAGATATTCTGCGCGTATTATTGAATTGTGAATTATGAATGTAAATTTCAGTTAGCGATTATCCTTACATTGGAATTAATGCTGGCTCGGGTACCACGGGTAGCCGTATTGTACTGGATACGAAGGATATCGCCACTGCACGATCCTGTAGCGGCGAGGTACAGCAGGAGTGGTGATCCACCGGATTCTTACCAAGTCTTTCCCTGACTTGGGAAAATCGCGCAGCGCTTCCGCGGAGATTTTGTGAGTAGGATATATAAGCCGGTTCTAGCACACCACTTATCATTGTGGGCAGATTCCTGCCTTACCGGCATTTTACCTTATAGCGCGAGCATATTTTTGCGGGGTGAGGGGGATTAGCTTAGAACACAACCATATTTTGCGGGGCGGGGTGAGGAGGGGGGATTACCTTATAACGCGAGCACATTTTTGCGGGGTGAGGGGGAGGGGGTTTTCTCATGGGTGGGTATTGCGTAAGCCCCCGTTCGTAGGCAAGGGGGAGGGGAAAGAGAGGGGGGATAATTTATTGTTGAAGTAATAGTTTAAATAAAGGACAGTTTCCTGGTACTGCGTTCAAGGTCAGTTTCCTGGTATTGCGCAAGCCCCCGTTCTTTGGTGGTATGCAATATGATACTTCCTGGGGAAGATAACAATTTATTGTTGAAGTAATAGTTTAAATAAAGGACAGTTTCCTGGTACTGCGTTCAAGGCCAGTTTCCTGGTATTGCGCAAGCCCCGTTCTTTGGTGAGGGAGGGGGGTTTTCGCGGGTATGTAATATGATACTTCCTGGGGAACACTGTTAATAACAATTTTACCGTTGAAATAATAGTTTAAATAACGAATATGGACTTTAAAGATGCTGAGCTCAGTGAACTCTCTTATCAAGTACAGTTTCCTGGTATAAGTCTCCGTGGGGAGGAGTACGATCACGGCTGGTATCGAGTTGTCAAAAACCGAGATATCTAGACGCGCTGTTTTGCTTATTCTTTTCCCTATCAGGCTTCTATAAGGTATCGTTTGACGGAGGCAATGATTAAGGTACCGTTTGACGGAGGCAATAATCTCTCGAGTTGTGTATCCGTAGTAGCAACGTCCTTTTCACAGCCGGTATGGAGTTGTCAAAACCGAGATATCTGGACACGCTGTTCCGCATAGTCTTTTCCCCTATCAGACTTTCGTAATCGGGCGAGTTGGGAGCGACGGCATCGTTTCAAAGGCCGGTGTCGAGTATACCACGCCTCGAGACGTTTGGGTGCATTCGTTTTATCGGTTCGCACGATTGAAACGTATACATTCGTGAGCGGAGATTTCATCGAACGACTTCTCTAATTTCGTGAGTTCGACGAACATCTTCTCTAATTTCGTGAGAAGAGATTTCGGGACATATTTTTCGGGAGGGGATACATGCATAAAAGAATGGGTGCTGCCGACGCTCTGGTCAATCTGAAAAAATGTTTGTAACTGCTGAACATGTGCAACACGTCATGGTGGACGAGGCAATGTCGCTCGGCGACACGATGGATTTGTTGGTAAGTACAGTGAAATATTATAAGCTATATTATTTATTATTGATTGATGTTTCATATTATAATTTTTTTTTTTTTTTTTTTTATGTTATTAACAGATTTTTGACTCTGATGAAGAGAGAGCGGCGTTTATACGCGGATGGCGGTACGCCATCCGCCGATACCATATCGAGGTCCAGGAATGGGACGAAGAATATATAACTGCGGTGCAGTTGATGTTTGAAAATGTGGTGAGTATGGTTAAAAATAATTTTATATATTTATTAATTTAAAAAATAATAATAATACATTACATTTTTTTTGTTTGTTTGTTTGCAGGCTCAACAGTGAAGATTTCTTTTTTTATTACATTAAAAAATAATTTTATAATTTTATATACTTTTTCAAAATAAATCGAGCATCGAGCATCAATCGATATCAATTATTAACCGTCCCTTTGCGCGCGATTATTGCATGCATTTTCAATATCACGTTCGGGCGACGATTCTTTCGCGATTCCGCAGGTATCCACACCACGAGGGTTTGGCGGAATTACATCAGGATCAACTCCGATCGGGACGTTGCCGCAGTCCAGCCCGCGGACGTACCCGCAGAATCTCGACCAGAAGCGATGCTCCGTCATGGGGTCATCATCATTTACCCATCGGCACAGACGTACACGGCACTCGAAGCATTCGACGCAGTCCTCGTCATCCAGATAGAAGAATCCAGCAGCGGCGAGTTTCTCCGGCTGAACGACGTGTGAGTAACGCCAATCTCGAAAACTTTGAAATCTGTCGCGTTCGAGACGGTAATCGGGTGGTGTTGCGTGATCGGCTGTTGCGACGGTTCCCTCGGATTTCGCGATCATTGTGATATTCTGTGTGTAAAATCAAACGTAAAAGGAGGTGTCGCGTCTGTGGTTTTGACGGGGGGGAAAATTCAAAGACGCGTTTTTATAACTGGCCCGTTTTTTTATAATCGTTGATCCATGCTAAAAATGTTTGTACTTCGCGTAGACAACAATGATAGGGTTTCGTTTTAACGTTTCTCGTCGGCTGCCAACAATGAAGTCTACACGGTTCGACAATTTCGTACACGGGATCTTGAACTAGCACGTCGTATTTCGGACAGTTAAAATCTTCCAAATTTATCGAGTTTATTCGCATTTTTCGAAGGATGTCTCTCTCGAAACATCCACCTTTGTAGGCTACGACGGGATTCGCGTAATCGCGCACAAAATTTCGTATAACTTCGAATACGTCGCGCTGTTGATATTTTTCATAGCCGAAATCTTTAAATGGAATCCCGTGCACGAAATTACTGACATACCAGGCAGACTTTTTGTCAGCGTCGGATAAACAACGAAAGTTTTTTCCCAAGCGAAATTCGGAAAGTTCGAACGAGCCGTCGCGACCGATTATGGCTAATTCTTTAAATATAAATTTTTTTTCCACAACGAATCCGTCCGCGTCAATGATGTGAGTAATTAGATCCATCTGAATAGATAAAGTTTTCGCTGGATTTTTGCATCGTCTTTCTTTAAAATTTTTTTTTTTTTTTATACTTACCGTTAAAGAAAAGGGGGAATGCGTGACCGGTCGGATGATAAGATCGCGATTGATACAGCGACTGCGATTGTTAACGTTTGCGGCGAACAATTTATACTTATACCCCCACCCTCATTTTATTGCGAGAGGGGGGATAATATTATTACTGTAATTGTTTTAACTGTGTGTATATATATATGTATGTATGTGTGTAAAAATTATTTCCAGCAGGTACTTTAAAAAATAAAATTATTTTAGAATATTTCTTTTCTATTTTATTATAAATTCCTTTTGCACAATTCCTATAATTTCCTAACTTCCAGATGGTATTTTAAAAATAAAAATTATTTGAAAATATTTCTTTTGTATTTTATTTTATTTTGTAAATTCCTTCCTTACAATTCCTTTCTTACAATTCCTATAGAATAAGAATGCGATTAAAGTAGAGAAATGATAAAGTATATTTTTTTTTTCGAACAATGTATTTTTATCGGTATAAGCGGCTTAAGTAATTTTTCGAACAATATTCGTTAATGGACTGTACTCCACGATGCGGTCGTGGATCATCAAGCAGTAGGCTGTTGTCGATGGCGGGACGTCGGTTCGACATTCGAATTCGATTCGCACGTCGACCGTAGCATTTTTTAGCGCTTCATTTTGTCGAGAACAATCGAGAACGATGAACGGGCCGTATCGCAGGAAATCCGTGACGTTGAGTAGCGCTTCGCCGTTTCCATAGTACGATTCTTGGAATTTTGCATACATGTCGTAGAGCAACGCGTATTTGCCTTTCTCGAAATCGATATTTAAATCGTCGTACGGATAGGTTTCCGAATTCAAGTAAAGCCGAATATTTGACAATGCGCAATGATCGAATCGCGTAGCCGTTTTCGCCAAGTTATTCTTTCGATTGGTTTGCAAAGCGAATATCACGTATCGCGGTTTTTCCATTTGCTGAGACGTTTTTATCGCCCATGTATGCTTGGTAGTCGTCTGTAGTAGAGGATATTCGTACAGATCCCACGATCGAAAACTCATGCCGATCGGTTTATCGCTGTCTAAAATATGTAACATGGACAGCTTGTGTATTTCTTCCAATGCAACGTGTGGCATTCGCCATTGAATTTTGTACAGATGCAGAATAGGTTTCGCGTTCTCGGAAGGACTGTGCAACGCGTTCACGTCGGTACGCGAGCGAATCAAAATCAATTCGTGTCGAGCATTTATCACAACGCGTTTGTAGTCTTCGCAGAAGCCTAATAAAACGCTCATAGGCACGCAAAAGTTGAAATGTATCGCAGCCGTGTCCGTTGCAGTCAGTTTCCGCTGATCATTGCCATACAGCCAGCCGGCGTTGGACAATGCATCGCTTCTCGTTCTGGACAGACTCACGTAATTCTTGAGAGTCGTCGTCGCACCGGGATTTCTGGACCGATCGATTTCCACTCCGTTCAATTCGTAGCGTATTTCCTCGAACATAAACGCAACGGCATTGCTCTCGAGAGTTGCCGTATCGATGCGTGATTCTCCTACTGCTCCAGCGGCTAATTGAAGTTGCCCCGGTAAACTAAGTTTTCCCTCAACGTATAGGAAGCTTTTACACGGGAGCGTGTACAGGTCTTGTTGTTGAATGGGTATCCTTATCTCATCGCTGTTTTCGAACGTCGTGTTGGCATACGGATTGTACGTGTGCAGTTCAATCTTCGTTATGCGATTGTCGAAGATCGGCGCTTCGGAGATGTTCAAAATATCGTCGGACATGATTTGTTTTCCTTTCACTTTTTAACAATAAATCCCAAAGATCGTAGATACTTGACGTTTTCAGCGGTTAATTTCTTACGAATCGATGACTTTACGTTTTTCTCAGCGGTTACTTTCTTGCGAATCAATGTGTTGCTGTTGCTGTTGCTTTTGCTGCTGGTGTTGTTGTTGTTGTTGTTCAACGTATAGAATGCCGTATTGTTATGAATTAGCATTGCTTCGACGCGCATGCAGTCGCACCGTGATTTCTTCACCTCGAAAATCGATCAAACGTCCGGATTGATCAACTATGCGGATCGTTAAATCGTCAATTGCTCGTGCAACGATCGGAAGGTAAATGACTTGCGCGGGCGTTTCCGACAATTTATACCCTGGTGGTACCTGAGGCGCGAATTCGTGTATCGTGTGAACGAGTTTACCGTTGTCGTACGATCCGGTGGTTACGTTGCATTCCACTCGTACGATATTCACGCTGATGATGTTCACAGGTGCGTTCGACGTATGCCACGCGTTCGGCGGTAAAACGCGATTCATGGAAAATCCGAGGATCGATCCCACGTTGCAAGGCTTTGCAAAGTTTATTCGATACTTGCTTATAATTTCACTTTTCATGGTGTTGGTGTTCGCTCGTAAGATCAGAGGATATTCGATATCGGAGGTGATGGACGACTCGTCAACATTTTTTGGAGGATATCGCGCGCATATTTCGCGTCTCAGGTACGCGTTTATCGCCTCCAATTCGTACGAGCCGTCGGGTATGACGATCTCCTCGTCTTTTTCGCCGAAATAGAATCGATTGTTTCCGATGTTTGCGCTGATGTTCGGTATCGTGTAATAAGTTTGCAAATCGAGCAACCCCAGCTCGTATTCGCCATTGCTCAGATCTATGGGTGGAAAGTGCTTGGACGACAGTACGCTGCTTCTTCCCGACAACGTGAACGTAAATGAATTTTTCGAATGCATCGTACAGAGTACAGAGAGAGAGAGAGAGAATTTATAACGTGGTTTTTCGGAGAAACTTCACACACAATTGTCCACACACGCTTTCGTCGTAGTTTTGAAAACGTTCGTGGTTATACAAGATGGTCGCGTTCGCACCGAAATAGCGAATCAACTCGATCGGCGGTCGAAGATTTCCAAAGCTATCAAAATATTTGACACGCGAGCCGCGTTTTATATAGGCGACCCAGTGCGTCCCCGGCCCACGACTATTATCTAGATTGACTATACCTCGCTCGTTTATCCACGCGCGCGGCGGCAAATCGTCACGCATAAAAACTCCGCGAAAGTATGGTAATCCTTTACAGATGCCCGTCAATTCGACATCTGTCGTCGTGTTGTCTTTCTTCGTTGTTTTTTTTTTTGCTTCTTCCCCCCTTTCAAACCTTTCCCATGCTTATACGGTGCGAGACGTAACCCGCGACCCTCCATGACTTGATTGTGTCGCTCCGCTTCTTGCAATTGTTTCTTCGCAGCTTTTGCATCGTTTATAACTTTGACTACTCCCGCGGCACCACCCGTCAATGCTCCTATGGCCGACAAAGCAGGCAACAACAACGGCAAAAATCCACCGCGTTTGGCGATCGGGAGAATTCGTTTTCCCGTTTTCTTTTTTCTCTTTTCACCTTTTTTCTTTATCAAACCCATGCCCAATTTCGTTTTAGCTTTCATGGTTGCGAACACTGCAGCCGCGGACACTTTCTCTCCCAACGCAGCGTCTCCGGACGTTAGTCGATGCAGCGCTCGATCCGCCAAAACGCGATCGGCCGCGTGACGATTTCCAAGGTCCTTGCACCGCGAATACGCTATATCGTGCTCGCGACAGGCCGCGTCCAACGGATTGATTCCCCGATCCCCACGAGCTAATCGCTTGGACAGTTTCGTACCGGGGCCGCAGAATTGATAACCAGGTATATGCAATTCGAACGGTAACGCGTTTATAGCTCTGTTTAAAATCCCCTTACCCGTATGCGGACCGAGACGTCGTCGCGAACGATGATTCGCGCGCATAAGCTATTTTTTCCGCTCTCTCTCTTTTAAAGAAAACGTGGGATCCTATTTTCTCTCTCTCGGAGGGGTGGAGGATGACTGATACCGACAGCGTTCGAGCTCTCGTATAAATACTGTCCACCCACCCTGCTCGTCGAATCAATCAGATCATGCGTTTCGTAAGACAATCTTTGGATATTCGCGTTCCAATGCGTCGCGCGTTCGACGATTGCGACGAGACGATGCGAAAACATGGATCACTGTTACCACGCACCGTACGATGCGTCATAAGCGGCCCGTCAGGATGCGGTAAAACGAACGTTATGATTAGCCTGTTGGAAAGCGTGAACGGACTACGATTCGCAAACGTTTACGTGTACTCGAAATCGTTGAACCAGCCAAAATATCAATACTTGAACAAACTGTTCTCATCCGTGGGGGAGGATGTAGGCTACTTCGCGTTCGCGGACAACGCCGACGTAATTCCCCCCGCAGATGCACGACCCGATTCGATATTCATCTTCGACGACGTGGCGTGCGACGAGCAGGATATCATGAGAGAGTATTTCGCGATGGGTAGACATTCGCACGTCGATTGCTTCTACCTGGGTCAGTCGTACGCGAGAATACCTAAACATTTAATTCGCGACAATGCCAATATGTTGATTCTGTTCAAACAGGATACCATGAACTTGCGTCACATTCATCAGGATCACGTAAATACCGATATGTCGTTCGAGACGTTTAGCGCGTTATGCGCGAATTGTTGGCGAAAGAAGTACGGATTTCTCGTAATCGATAAAGACAGCCCTGCGAATCACGGTCGTTACAGACGTGGATTTAATGAGTTTGTCGTACTGTAACGGGCACAGTTGTTCGGTAAGGGTTGTCGGTGCTGTATCGCGGTTGTAAATCTCTCTCTTGCGCTTCCAATCAAATATGTCGTCCCAAAAGGAAAAGAAGGAGAAGCTGCGAGCTTCGATCGCGAACGAAATAGCGAAGACCAGCGATACCATACGGAAAAAGTATTTGGCGTTGAAAGTTGGGAAAATGGCGACCGAGGAGAATTTGCAAGTGAATTTACGGCCGATCGTCGAACCGTTGAAACAGATAGTTCAAAATACGGCTACTGTCGATTCGGACGACAACGCGGATATAAAGGAAACGCCACCGCCGTCCCCCACTCCGCGAAGAAAAAGAAGATACCTGGATATTGGAGGAACACCACCATCCTCTACGAAGAAAAGGATGGTGGAGATCAACGAGCCTGCGACGGCGGTACCGCCACAGGATACCTACGAGTCATCGAGCCCGGCATCTTTGGAAATTTCGATGCGCGATATTTTTGAAAATCCTGAAACTCATCGAGAGGAAAATCAACATCTATCCGAGAATTTAGGACCGTTGGCGCGCGAGTATTTAAAAAATTTTTTCACCGGACCATCGATAAAATTTGACAACGTGTACGGAGTATATCCCCAAGACGATAAGCTGATGCTGGGAAATTCCACGTTCGACGTGGGCAGCAACGATGACGTCATCGTTGACGGGGTACGGTACGCGGGGACTCGCGGTCTTTACGAATTGATATTCAATAAACTGCCTGATGAGCGGCTGTACACCGAGGACGATAAGAACGCGTACAAAAAAATTCTCACTCTTACGAATGCGCATCGACGCGGGAATCAGCTAAAGGGAAACAGAGGTTACAAGTATAGGAAAATTATAGGACCGTTGTTTTCGTCGCGAGGTGGACGAGGGATTAATCTTCCAACTTTTATGCGCGTGACCGACCATCCGATCGATTACGTGCATTGGGACGATCCGAACGAACTCGTCGATCGTCTGAAATTGTTAACCGCTTCGAAGCACGCCGGTCATTCCAACCATGACAATGAAATAATGTCGATAATCGAGGAACTTCGCGAAGCCGGTATAATTATAAATTAAAGCGCGCGCGCGTTCGTCGAGTCAGTGACGAATGAAATGTCGATCGATGAAATTGTTACGGTTCGTAAAAATGCGTATTCGTCTTAATTGTTGCGAAACGAATCAAACGATATCCTCGGGAGGAGACGACGACGACGACGACAACGGCGAAAGCTGGAACTTGAAATTTCAAAGTCTAAGGATAAAACTGGATGAGATATTTCAGCGAATACTGTGCATCGAAGAGCAGGTAAAACGGTTGTCCAAACGATACGAGTTGTTGATAACTGAAGAAGAAGACTAACTCGAGCGAAAAAATGTCCATCAACAAATTTGGTATGGTGCTCCGAGAAGCGAACAAACACGAGTCGAATGTTTCTCCGATTTTCTATCCCGGCGTTTTTAAAAGTTATGTGCGCGATAACGCTATATGTTCGAACGACGATGCCACATTGTACGATGCGAAAGGTATGAGGATCGTACGCGTGGCGAATCCCGAGGCAAACGATCACGCCGCAACCAAACTATACGTGGACACGCTTAACGCGAAGCTCGAATCCGAGATCGTGAAAAAACTGATCAAAGAACTGGAAACCGCTAAAGAAACGATAAAGTCCGAAATACTGGCTACGATACAAGATGTTCGATACGATGCAAACGAAAATACGAAATCGACCGATTCACGCATCGACGAGGCGTTGAAGGAGGAGGAGGTATATGAAATAATAAGAATTTAATCGTGTAAAAGAAACGCGTCGACCGATATTGAGAGAGAGATCCATGGATAGATGTGCAACAGCCATACCGCATACCATACAACAGCCGTACCGTACAACAGCTGTACCTGTAGCTGTAGCTGTAGCTGTAGCTGTAGCTGTAGCTGTAGCTGTAGCTGTAGCTGTAGCTGTAGCTGTAGCTGTAGCTGTAGCTGTAGCTGTAGCTGTAGCTGTAGCTGTAGCTGTAGCTGTAGCTGTACCTGTACCTGTACCTGTACTGTGTGTCGCCACGAAAAGTATATATGGGAAACTCGAGAAAGTATACGCGCAGATACGTCGCGTCGAGTAGAGACAGCAAGAGACGTCGCTTTCAACGGTCGAATCAGTCATCAATTATTGGAGACGCGATTAAAAAGCGAATAATCGGATAAGATTACGACAATTACTCGACGATGAGTAAAAAGAACGTTGTGGAAGAGCTGCACGCTCAGGCGAGACGTTTTTACCCGCGTAGACGCGTGGTCGTGCGAGGTTTCGACGATCTTTGGCAAGCCGATATAGTCGACGTTCAAAAATACGCGCGAAAAAATCGTGGGTATCGATATATTCTCACGATAATCGATGTATTTAGCAAATACGCATGGGCGGTTCCTTTGAAGAGTAAAAATGCGCGCGACGTGTGCAATGCTTTCGCGTCGGCGTTGGAGAAGGACGGTAGAGCCCCGAACAACTTGCAGACCGACATGGGAAAAGAATTCTACAATGAAACGTTTCAAGACTATCTGAAGAGTCGCAACATCAACCTCTATTCCACGTTTAGCCCTATGAAAGCGTCCGTAGTGGAACGTTTCAATCGCACGCTGAAGAACAGCATGTGGAAATTTTTCTCGTTGAGCGGAAAATATCATTGGATCGATGAGCTCCCCACGTTGACCGAGAACTACAATAATCGAAAACATCGTACCATTCGTATGCGACCCGTTGACGTGAACCGTAAAAATGCCGGCCACCTTCTGTCCACCGTGTACCGCAAAGTGAAGATCGCTGGCCGCGCCAAATTTAAGCTCAATGATCGCGTGCGCGTTAGCAAGTTCAAAACCCTATTTGACAAAGGATACACACCGAACTGGTCAACCGAAATATTCAAGATTATCGCGGTGAAACGAACGAATCCTGTCACATACCTCTTGGCCGACGCGAAGGACAAACCCATCGCCGGAGGATTTTACGAACACGAGATACGCGCGACAAAATATCCTGACATATACTTAGTTGAAAAAATATTACGCAGGAAAGGAAATAACGTGTACGTAAAATGGTTGGGGATGGATGCGTCGCATAATTCATGGATACCTGAAACGAATATACTTTAATCGTATTTTTCTACTATCTTTATATGTAAGAGTTATGTTAATTAATTTTTTCTCTACTTTTAATTGTATTCTTTTATTCTATAGGAATTGTGAAAAATGTAATTTGCAATAAAATTTAAATAAACTTCTTACAGTCTAGTAATGTGTGTCGGCTAACTTTCCACCCTCGCCACAAGATGGGCTTATAGCGACGTTGTCCCTATCCTTTCTCGCTAGTACACGATCCGTCAACGATTTGTATATATACAGCCTCAACCACCTACTTCAGCAGAACTAAACTCCCCACCATGACTCAGGAACATGCGGATACTTGGACCCCGTTCGAATAATCAAACCGAGTCTGAAGAATCTCGTCTCATTCAAGAACAGCATCACACTTATCTTCTTCTTCTCGTCCAAGTCCTACTATTTAGTTTGGTCTGGTTACGGTTTAAGAATTACGCCTGGGTGATATTGATACTGTACGCGTGCCGCACGGCCTTGTCCTTCCCGTCCCTCAGGCAGCAGCAGCAGCAGACACTCCAAGTCGGTATAGATTACGAACGGTGCCTGGTCTTTGTTTGCGTAATTCTTAAACCGTAACCAGACCAAACTAAATAGTAGGACTTGGACGAGAAGAAGATAAGTGTGATGCTGTTCTTGAATGAGACGAGATTCTTCAGACTCGGATTGATTATTAAAACCGAGTCTCAAGAATCCACATGTTACTGAGTCAGGGTGGGGAGTTTAGTTTTGCCGAAGGATATAATAAACGGACAAAAGAGATATTCTCAAAATAATTTTATTTTTAAAAATAATGTATATACATTATAAACATACAAAAGAGATATTCTCAAATAATTTTATTTTAAAATAATGTACCGTTACAAAATACATTCCCAAATAATTTTCACACACACACACACACACACACACACACACACACACACACACACAACATTAATTTTTTAACCTATCTATTTTGCGCGAACGCCGCGATGATGTCGGCGCACGAAGCCGCCAGTTCGCAATCGATCAACGAACTTTGATCGAAAGATTCGCTCTCGACGATCGCTTTCACGATATTCTTCGCGTCGCTATCCTTTACCGTACCGACGAAATTCATGAATTTAGTAGTCACCGCGGGAACATTGTCGATCAGCCACGAATACATGTTGTACACGCAGAATTCTAGATTATACAAGTTATACATAGTTTTTTCCGTGATGTACAGAGCCACGAACCGATTCGACAATTTGACTAGAGTCATATCGTTACGATTAACTATTTGTAACGTTAAACCATCGCCCATTTTTCGGCACTGTTTCTGCGTAGACGATGAAACTAAATCGGAAATATACTCCTTCGTGCGTAACAGCTCTGTCCATGCATCCAGGAAAAATGTGATCTCGTTACCGCGGTTATCTCCTATAGCCAATTCCACGCAAATGTCATCGCCAACGCGCACACCAATCTCGAGATATTTGAAGTAATTCCCGGCTATGGAATATCTTCGGCTCAAGACCCTTGCGCTGCGCAAACTCCTCGGCGATTGCATCATCGATGATGTGGGCTGCTGTTGGGAAACCCTGCAACAGATTACAAAAATTAGACGTTTTTCTAAATTTCTTTTCTTCACAATTTTTTCATCTCTCTCTCTCTCTCTCTCTCTCTACTTACATATTATTTAGCCTTCTCTTTTTGCACGGCTCCTCGACGTTTGAACGCTCGGACGGATAGCGGTTGTACTGCATCTTGCGACGATTTTAGCGGTTGATCTGAAGCTTGACGCTCGGAATACGTCGTTTTATAGCATGTCTCCCTACCACTTCTATTTACAGATAAGATCATCAAAAATGGACGCATCCCCTCCCCGACAGTTCCAGACTTGCAATAATCTCCCTACCACTTCCTTTTCTTTTACGAGGGATATAAAATGACTTCTTAATCGATGCTGTAATGTCCCCAAGGAAGAGTATCCATAAAATTATTGCAAATATGACGCTTGTCGTCATGCGGACTCAACGCTAATTTCTTTTCAGACATCGAGTATACCTGATGCCGTACGGACACTATGCGATTACCGGTAACGCTCTTTTCCGTATGATTACGAAGGCATTCGACATAGTCGTCGAAACTTATATCCCGAGCGGTAACGTTTGTCCTGATACCTTTGATCTTTTTAGTATCCCGGTCACCGTGCACGCGAATCGCGTACATTTTCGAACGAAGCCCCACGAACTCGGTCATAATTTTACCGCCGTTCTCATCCTTCATTAACCCGAGCTGTTTATTGTTCGCGATCGGGACGCCGTAAACGTTGTTCGCGGCATAGTTACTGGTATCGTATCGATGGATATCGCGTTTCAACAGCGCCTCGTACGCGTCATCGCAAGCGATCTCGTATATCAGGCTGTCCGTGTCCGTGTACAGAATCTTACAATTTTGCTGGAATTTTGGCTGCATGTACTCGTAATGAAAGTTGTACAAATGAAATTTCGAAATATCTAATATGGACATGCCCACGTAGATTGGTTTGAAAAATTTAACGAGCATATTCTTCAGCTGAACTGCGACAAAGTCCTCGGAAAACACCGCACAGCTGTGAAAATTCGGTCTAGCTATCAATCGTTCGACGCCGTGTCTACCGCTCCATCGAGAAAGTAATTTCACGATCGTATGATTTCGAACGTTCTCCATAGTTTTTCCAAACACGGCATTGTTCATTAATTTGAATAAATTCTTCGAAAAATCATTGCTGGCGTTGGCGCGTAATTTCGTGTTCAAATCGATGTAACCGTGCAACCATCGCGACTGCCGAAACTCTAATATTCTATGTATTTTCCGCAATTTCAAATTATGCTTCAAACTTTGTTGGAGGTATCGGTAATGTACAACGTATCGTTCCTTATCGCGAAGCGTTGCCATCAACTTTTTCTGCTTACTCGAGTCGGTCGCCGTGTCGTGACTTGGACAAAACGGAAGATCCGCGTGAGCATCGTGAATTTCGCGCGGATACTCTAAATCCACCTCCAAAATGTATCCTACTGGACTATCGGCCGGAACGGATTCGACGTCGAAATTGTCCGCGTCCACCCATCGAAAGTCTCTGTGCGGCAGAGGTTGCGACATTGCCCAACCGTACAGATTATTCACGTCGAAATACATTAAGTAGGTGGACGGTTTGGTCGAGTCGTGCGTGGACATATATTTGTTGTTGGCGTGCGCATATCTGTGAGAACACTGGCTCAATCCGCCGCGTATTCCCCGCTCCACGAACAAAAGCATGTCAACGTCTGTCAACAACTCCAATTCGATCTTTGTCATTTTCAACATCACGTCCCACGCGAAACCGGGGAGCGTGTAATAATGCGCCGGATCGAGCTTGTAATTCTCGAGACAGTCGTCGCGAAAATTTTCAAAAACATCCGCCAACAACAGAACATCCAATTTTAAGTACAAATCGCTGTACTGTCCAAGCGTTTGTACAGCGAAACGCGACCAAACCGTATTCGCGTGAATGTAATCGACGTCGGATATCTCGCTACCGTACAACCGATTGTAAAATGCTTCGCGCGGCGGCAAACACGTGTCGTTTAATTTGTCGTACGACGTTAGATAGTCGTACGGAAAGACGCCTTTTCTGGTCAACAGTTTGAAATCGTCGCGGGAAAGATGCGCAAATTCACCTCGTACGATGCGTAATTTACTTTCGTCCAAGTATGACGACAGTTTGTCCAGACTCGAGTTCAAGAACTTGAACGAATCGATGAAGCGGAATTTCAAAAACTTTGCATGCTTTAACTCATCACCCTCGATATTTACGTTTTTCGTGAAAGAGATATACTTCTCTTTCGTCAATGGCAACACGTCTATCCGTCCCTCGAACGAGTTTGCTAATTCCTTGATGATGAAATGCGCGTCGTAGCCTGATAAATTATGGAAAACCACCGGTATCACGTACGAAGATTGATAGCTTAAATTGCATTCGTTATGAGCCGGACCGCGATACGCGCCCGTGAGATGACAATGATCGTGGACCCTCTTCTCGTCGGAAGTGTCGAACGGTTTCTCGCAGATGTGACAATGCGTGGCCGTACGAAAATTTAACTTTTCCGATTCGGTTAGCGGATTCATCGGTACCGTTTTGTCGAATATCGGCTGTAATTTACGACTGAGTTCGTACAACCTGTTCGCGAACCACGCGGCGGATCCCTCTTTATCGCGGTAAACCTGATACTCGCACAACGATTCGTCGTATCGGCAATGCATATAGTATCCTATGCTAAACGCGTGGTGATGTTGATACTGTACGCGTGCCGCGCGGTCTTGCCCTTCCCGTCCCTCGGGCAGCAGCAGGCACTCCAAGTCGGCATAGATTACGAACGGCGCCTGCTCCTTGTTTGTATAATTTTTGAACCGCAACCACTTGTCTTCTTCCGATATTGGAAGCATCAGCGCGCAATCGTTCATCCGTTCGCAGTCGACCGTATGAACGTCTAATCTCTCCGGCGTGGGAAAATATTGCAAGCATCTGCGGGAAGGGAAAAATCATGTCTTTTCCTTCAAACAATTAAAAAAAAAAAAAAATAAATGTAACTTACCGATCGCAAATATACTTCTGATGATTCCGCTTGCTAAGCTGCGACGAAACCAATCTTGACAAATTTCGTATGCACGCGAAATGGCCATGCGTCTTTGCAGCATTCTGTAGAAACAGCAGGTTGGCGTGTCTTCCCTCCCGTTTCTTCTCGGTCAAATGAAGCGTTACGCATTTCTTGCGCTTCCATTCGAACACGTTCACGGAAACGTCGTTTTCTCGTTCAAATTTCGGGATGTCTTTGAACAGCATGGGGGTTTGAAAACCTTCGGTTTTCGGAAGCACCTCTTTGTAGTGTGGATACGCCGACACGCGCGATGGATTTCTCTCGACCGGATAGAGACTTGCCACGATCGCCCAAAAAAAACATGCGTCGTCGTTGCTCTTCACGTTCACGACCGCTTTCTTCAACTGTATCGCTCGAGGTATGCTGCATGCGGCGGTGCAACCGGCTTGCAACGGTTGATATTTGCTAAAGTTGACGATCAAATGCAGTATCTTCGACAGCGCCCACCCGCTGTCTCGCTCTTGAAATTCCTCCATCGATGTCAAAATTGTAGGCACAACGTCTTTCTGGTACCACTGTCGTAGATTGCTCGTACGGAACAACGCAACGTTTCGCGTGCCGAAACTTTTCACGGAAACCTCGTTGGCGCGCTGCATGAATTCCGCCTCTAACGTTACGTTAACTTTCAGCGACGAATGCGCGTTTAAAAATTCCGTAACGCGTCCCGTAACTATTCGTTTCGCGTGTTGCAGAAATTGTTTCGGGTCGATGTGTTCGACGTTGATAACGATACCGCTCGATATGCGAGTTTTAAACGCCGACTCGATATCTTCCCAACGAAGCGTCGAGGCTCTCGCACCCCTGCGATCGTATAAACCTCTACCGACGCGCGACGAGGAAACACGATGATTCAACGAAACGTTCAAAGTCTTCATACGGCACATAGTCGATGTTAAGCTAAACTTCTCGCCCATCGACAATTTTTCCTTTGCACAGGATAGGTAATTGACGCAACACTGCAGAGACTCGATGTACGACCGATGCCATTCGCGATACTCGTCCATGGTTTTCACCAGCATCGACATGCGCGTCAAACACTTCAACATGTTTTTGCACGTTTCAATCATCTTGCCGCTTTTCCCCGCTGATACTTTTGTCACTGTAAACACTGTGTCCGCGAAACGATGCTGCTACTCCCAACTCGCGGGGATTAGAAAAGTCTCCAAATGTAATTACGCTTCGCAACCGACGATGCGACGTTCGCCCGTTTCAATGATGTCCAATATCGCGGATGGGGAATCGCGCGCAGGCCATTGCACGACAACTTGGCTAAATCTTTTCGTGTAAGCGAAACATACGCGACTCGTTACGTCGTTTCGCATTAAACGTTCCACCATCGATTTCTGCTCGATGGAGAAATGATTGCTCAAGTATGAATTTATAACGTGAGGCCAAGCTATATTTTTCAACGTTGGAGCAGTCATGCTCTCAGTTCCTCCCGATACGTTCATTCCGCACAAGTCCGTACGCGAAAATTGTCACGGTATAGTCTCGAATTCGAATAACTTTAACTCGGCAACGCTTGCCACGTTCGCGAATACTATGACAGCAGTCCTTCGCGTCCTATTTACTTATTGCTACCTCCTCACCCCCCACCAACTACAATGAAAGGGAGAAAGAAATGATAAGGACCGGACTGTGCGAAATGATGTGGTCAGATATCGCGACTCGATATCAGCCGCGAACGGATGTTGCTTAAGGATAATGAAAACGCTCCTCTTACATCTTGCATGATACGGATAAGAAAATAACGTTCTTCAAAGGAATGATAAGGAACGGACTGTGCGAAAATATGTGATCGAATATCACGGTTTGGCAACTCGGTATCAGCCGCGAACGGATGTTGCTACTAAGGACAACGAAAACACTCCTCTTACATCTTGCATGATATAGATAAGAAAATAATGTCTCACAGAGTTATCATATTTTATACCGCGAAACATGTTCGGACACGTCCAAGATTTCCTGGAAAAAGCAGTGTTCCTCAGGAAGTATCATATTACATTCCGCGAAAACCCCCCTCCCCTCGCCAAAGAACGGGGGCTTGCGCAATACCAGGAAACTGGCCTTGAACGCAGTACCAGGAAACTGTCCTTTATTTAAACTATTACTTCAACAATAAATTATCCCCCCTCTCTTTCCCCTCCCCCTTGCCTACGAACGGGGGGCTTACGCAATACCCACCCATGAGAAAACCCCCTCCCCCTCACCCCGCAAAAATGTGCTCGCGTTATAAGGTAATCCCCCCTCCTCACCCCGCCCCGCAAAATATGGTTGTGTTCTAAGCTAATCCCCCTCACCCCGCAAAAATATGCTCGCGCTATAAGGTAAAATGCCGGTAAGGCAGGAATCTGCCCACAATGATAAGTGGTGTGCTAGAACCGGCTTATATATCCTACTTTTGTGCTTTGGCAGAATCCCAGGGCACACTCACAGTCCTTCGTGGAGCTCCAAAATGTTCTTGAGGCAAACATCACCTTTCGTCGATTCGCGTTCTATTATTACCGTTTCTGCCTCCGACACGTCAGAATAGTGTTCGTTGGTTATGGTCTCTGCGTCAGAGACATCGGAGAGGCTTTCTCGCGTGTCGTCCGCGTGATCGAATACGTCTGCGTCTGAGCCAGGCCCGAATGCCGGTCTCTACGTTAAGCGTTGATATTCTGCGCGTAGTAATGAATTGTGAAATATGAATATAAATGTAAGTTAGCGATTATCCTTACATTGGAATTAATGCTGGCTCGTGTACCACGGGTAGCCGTATTGTACTGGATACGAAGGATATCGCCACTGCACGATCCTGTAGCGGAGAGGTACAGCAGGAGTGGTGATCCACCGGATTCTTACCAAGTCTTTCCCTGACTTGGGAATATCGGGCAGCGCTTCCGCGGAGAGTATGTGCTATGGTAGAATCACTGGGCAGACTGATAATCCATCGTGGAGCTCCAAAATGTTCTTGAGGCAAACATCACCTTTCGTCGATTCGCGTTCTATTATTACCGTTTCTGCCTCCGACACGTCAGAATAGTGTTCGTTGGTTATGGTCTCTGCGTCAGAGACATCGGAGAGGCTTTCTCGCGTATCGTCCGCGTGATTGAATACGTCTGCGTCTGAGCCAGGCCCGATTGCCGGTCTCTACGTTTAGCGTAGATATTCTGCGCGTATTATTGAATTGTGAAATATGAATATAAATGTAAGTTAGCGATTATCCTTACATTGGAATTAATGCTGGCTCGGGTACCACGGGTAGCCGTATTGTACTGGATACGAAGGATATCGCCACTGCACGATCCTGTAGCGGAGAGGTACAGCAGGAGTGGTGATCCACCGGATTCTTACCAAGTCTTTCCCTGACTTGGGAAAATCGCGCAGCGCTTCCGCGGAGAGTTTGTGCTTTGGCAGAATCCCAAGGCACACTCACAGTCCTTCGTGGAGCTCCAAAATGTTCTTGAGGCAAACATCACCTTTCGTCGATTCGCGTTCTATTATTACCGTTTCTGCCTCCGACACGTCAGAATAGTGTTCGTTGGTTATGGTCTCTGCGTCAGAGACATCGGAGAGGCTTTCTCGCGTGTCGTCCGCGTGATCGAATACGTCTGCGTCTGAGCCAGGCCCGAATGCCGGTCTCTACGTTAAGCGTTGATATTCTGCGCGTAGTAATGAATTGAGAACTATGAATATAAATGTAAGTTAGCGATTATACTTACATTGGAAGTAATGCTGCCTCTGGTACCACGGGTAGCCGTATTGTCCTGGATACGAAGGATATCGCCACTGCACGATCCTGTAGCGGAGAGGTACAGCAGGAGTGGTAATCCTCCGGATTTTTACCAAGTCTTTCCCTGACTTGGGAATATCGGGCAGCGCTTCCGCGGAGAGTATGTGCTATGGTAGAATCACTGGGCAGACTGATAATCCATCGTGGAGCTCCAAAATGTTCTTGAGGCAAATATTACCTTTCGCCGATTCGCGTTCTATTATTACCGTTTCTGCCTCCGACACGTCAGAATAGTGTTCGTTGGTTATGGTCTCTGCGTCAGAGACATCGGAGAGGCTTTCTCGCGTGTCGTCCGCGTGATCGAATACGTCTGCGTCTGAGCCAGGCCCGATTGCCGGTCTCTACGTTAAGCGTAGATATTCTGCGCGTATTATTGAATTGTGAAATATGAATATAAATTTCAGTTAGCGATTATCCTTACATTGGAATTAATGCTGGCTCGGGTACCACGGGTAGCCGTATTGTACTGGATACGAAGGATATCGCCACTGCACGATCCTGTAGCGGAGAGGTACAGCAGGAGTGGTGATCCACCGGATTCTTACCAAGTCTTTCCCTGACTTGGGAAAATCGCGCAGCGCTTCCGCGGAGAGTTTGTGCTTAGGCAGAATCCCAGGGCACACTCACAGTCCTTCGTGGAGCTCCAAAATGTTCTTGAGGCAAACATCACCTTTCGTCGATTCGCGTTCTATTATTACCGTTTCTGCCTCCGACACGTCAGAATAGTGTTCGTTGGTTATGGTCTCTGCGTCAGAGACATCGGAGAGGCTTTCTCGCGTGTCGTCCGCGTGATCGAATACGTCTGCGTCTGAGCCAGGCCCGATTGCCGGTCTCTACGTTAGCGTAGAGATTCTGCGCGTAGTAATGAATTGAGAAATATGAATATAAATGTAAGTTAGCGATTATACTTACATTGGAATTAATGCTGCCTCTGGTACCACGGGTAGCCGTATTGTACTGGATACGAAGGATATCGCCACTGCACGATCCTGTAGCGGAGAGGTACAGCAGGAGTGGTGATCCACCGGATTCTTACCAAGTCTTTCCCTGACTTGGGAATATCGGGCAGCGCTTCCGCGGAGAGTATGTGCTATGGTAGAATCACTGGGCAGACTGATAATCCATCGTGGAGCTCCAAAATGTTCTTGAGGCAAACATCACCTTTCGTCGATTCGCGTTCTATTATTACTGTTTCTGCCTCCGACACGTCAGAATAGTGTTCGTTGGTTATGGTCTCTGCGTCAGAGACATCGGAGAGGCTTTCTCGCGTGTCGTCCGCGTGATCGAATACGTCTGCGTCTGAGCCAGGCCCGATTGCCGGTCTCTACGTTAAGCGTAGAGATTCTGCGCGTAGTAATGAATTGAGAACTATGAATATAAATGTAAGTTAGCGATTATACTTACATTGGAATTAATGCTGCCTCTGGTACCACGGGTAGCCGTATTGTACTGGATACGAAGGATATCGCCACTGCACGATCCTGTAGCGGAGAGGTACAGCAGGAGTGGTAATCCTCCGGATTTTTACCAAGTCTTTCCCTGACTTGGGAAAATCGCGCAGCGCTTCCGCGGAGAGTTTGTGCTTTGGCAGAATCCCAGGGCACACTCACAGTCCTTCGTGGAGCTCCAAAATGTTCTTGAGGCAAACATCACCTTTCGTCGATTCGCGTTCTATTATTACCGTTTCTGCCTCCGACACGTCAGAATAGTGTTCGTTGGTTATGGTCTCTGCGTCAGAGACATCGGAGAGGCTTTCTCGCGTGTCGTCCGCGTGATCGAATACGTCTGCGTCTGAGCCAGGCCCGAATGCCGGTCTCTACGTTAAGCGTTGATATTCTGCGCGTAGTAATGAATTGTGAAATATGAATATAAATGTAAGTTAGCGATTATCCTTACATTGGAATTAATGCTGGCACGGGTACCACGGGTAGCCGTATTGTACTGGATACGAAGGATATCGCCACTGCACGATCCTGTAGCGGAGAGGTACAGCAGGAGTGGTAATCCTCCGGATTTTTACCAAGTCTTTCCCTGACTTGGGAAAATCGCGCAGCGCTTCCGCGGAGAGTTTGTGCTTTGGCAGAATCCCAGGGCACACTCACAGTCCTTCGTGGAGCTCCAAAATGTTCTTGAGGCAAACATCACCTTTCGTCGATTCGCGTTCTATTATTACCGTTTCTGCCTCCGACACGTCAGAATAGTGTTCGTTGGTTATGGTCTCTGCGTCAGAGACATCGGAGAGGCTTTCTCGCGTGTCGTCCGCGTGATCGAATACGTCTGCGTCTGAGCCAGGCCCGATTGCCGGTCTCTACGTTAAGCGTAGAGATTCTGCGCGTAGTAATGAATTGAGAACTATGAATATAAATGTAAGTTAGCGATTATACTTACATTGGAATTAATGCTGCCTCTGGTACCACGGGTAGCCGTATTGTCCTGGATACGAAGGATATCGCCACTGCACGATCCTGTAGCGGAGAGGTACAGCAGGAGTGGTAATCCTCCGGATTTTTACCAAGTCTTTCCCTGACTTGGGAAAATCGCGCAGCGCTTCCGCGGAGAGTTTGTGCTTTGGCAGAATCCCAGGGCACACTCACAGTCCTTCGTGGAGCTCCAAAATGTTCTTGAGGCAAACATCACCTTTCGTCGATTCGCGTTCTATTATTACCGTTTCTGCCTCCGACACGTCAGAATAGTGTTCGTTGGTTATGGTCTCTGCGTCAGAGACATCGGAGAGGCTTTCTCGCGTGTCGTCCGCGTGATCGAATATGTCTGCGTCTGAGCCAGGCCCGATTGCCGGTCTCTACGTTAAGCGTAGAGATTCTGCGCGTAGTAATGAATTGAGAAATATGAATATAAATGTAAGTTAGCGATTATACTCACATTGGAATTAATGCTGGCTCGTGTACCACGGGTAGCCGTATTGTACTGGATACGAAGGATATCGACACTGCACGATCCTGTAGCGGAGAGGTACAGCAGGAGTGGTGATCCACCGGATTCTTACCAAGTCTTTCCCTGACTTGGGAATATTGGGCAGCGCTTCCGCGGAGAGTATGTGCTATGGTAGAATCACTGGGCAGACTGATAATCCATCGTGGAGCTCCAAAATGTTCTTGAGGCAAACATTACCTTTCGCCGATTCGCGTTCTATTATTACCGTTTCTGCCTCCGACACGTCAGAATAGTGTTCGTTGGTTATGTGGTCTCTGCGTCAGAGACGTCGGAGAGGCTTTCTCGCGTGTCGTCCGCGTGATCGAATACGTCTGCGTCTGAGCCAGGCCCGAATGCCGGTCTCTACGTTAAGCGTAGAGATTGTGCGCGTAGTAATGAATTGAGAACTATGAATATAAATGTAAGTTAGCGATTATCCTTACATTGGAATTAATGCTGGCTCGGGTACCACGGGTAGCCGTATTGTACTGGATACGAAGGATATCGCCACTGCACGATCCTGTAGCGGAGAGGTACAGCAGGAGTGGTGATCCACCGGATTCTTACCAAGTCTTTCCCTGACTTGGGAAAATCGCGCAGCGCTTCCGCGGAGAGTTTGTGCTTTGGCAGAATCCCAGGGCACACTCACAGTCCTTCGTGGAGCTCCAAAATGTTCTTGAGGCAAACATCACCTTTCGTCGATTCGCGTTCTATTATTACCGTTTCTGCCTCCGACACGTCAGAATAGTGTTCGTTGGTTATGGTCTCTGCGTCAGAGACATCGGAGAGGCTTTCTCGCGTGTCGTCCGCGTGATCGAATACGTCTGCGTCTGAGCCAGGCCCGAATGCCGGTCTCTACGTTAAGCGTTGATATTCTGCGCATAGTAATGAATTGTGAAATATGAATATAAATGTAAGTTAGCGATTATCCTTACATTGGAATTAATGCTGGCTCGTGTACCACGGGTAGCCGTATTGTCCTGGATACGAAGGATATCGCCACTGCACGATCCTGTAGCGGAGAGGTACAGCAGGAGTGGTAATCCTCCGGATTTTTACAAAGTCTTTCCCTGACTTGGGAAAATCGCGCAGCGCTTCCGCGGAGAGTTTGTGCTTTGGCAGAATCCCAGGGCACACTCACAGTCCTTCGTGGAGCTCCAAAATGTTCTTGAGGCAAACATCACCTTTCGTCGATTCGCGTTCTATTATTACCGTTTCTGCCTCCGACACGTCAGAATAGTGTTCGTTGGTTATGGTCTCTGCGTCAGAGACATCGGAGAGGCTTTCTCGCGTATCGTCCGCGTGATCGAATACGTCTGCGTCTGAGCCAGGCCCGATTGCCGGTCTCTACGTTAAGCGTAGAGATTCTGCGCGTAGTAATGAATTGAGAACTATGAATATAAATGTAAGTTAGCGATTATACTTACATTGGAATTAATGCTGCCTCTGGTACCACGGGTAGCCGTATTGTACTGGATACGAAGGATATCGCCACTGTACGATCCTGTAGCGGAGAGGTACAGCAGGAGTGGTAATCCTCCGGATTTTTACCAAGTCTTTCCCTGACTTGGGAAAATCGCGCAGCGCTTCCGCGGAGAGTTTGTGCTTTGGCAGAATCCCAGGGCACACTCACAGTCCTTCGTGGAGCTCCAAAATGTTCTTGAGGCAAACATCACCTTTCGTCGATTCGCGTTCTATTATTACCGTTTCTGCCTCCGACACGTCAGAATAGTGTTCGTTGGTTATGGTCTCTGCGTCAGAGACATCGGAGAGGCTTTCTCGCGTGTCGTCGGCGTGATCGAATACGTCTGCGTCTGAGCCAGGCCCGAATGCCGGTCTCTACGTTAAGCGTTGATATTCTGCGCGTAGTAATGAATTGTGAAATATGAATATAAATGTAAGTTAGCGATTATCCTTACATTGGAATTAATGCTGGCTCGTGTACCACGGGTAGCCGTATTGTCCTGGATACGAAGGATATCGCCACTGCACGATCCTGTAGCGGAGAGGTACAGCAGGAGTGGTAATCCTCCGGATTTTTACAAAGTCTTTCCCTGACTTGGGAAAATCGCGCAGCGCTTCCGCGGAGAGTTTGTGCTTTGGCAGAATCCCAGGGCACACTCACAGTCCTTCGTGGAGCTCCAAAATGTTCTTGAGGCAAACATCACCTTTCGTCGATTCGCGTTCTATTATTACCGTTTCTGCCTCCGACACGTCAGAATAGTGTTCGTTGGTTATGGTCTCTGCGTCAGAGACATCGGAGAGGCTTTCTCGCGTGTCGTCCGCGTGATCGAATACGTCTGCGTCTGAGCCAGGCCCGAATGCCGGTCTCTACGTTAAGCGTTGATATTCTGCGCGTAGTAATGAATTGTGAAATATGAATATAAATGTAAGTTAGCGATTATCCTTACATTGGAATTAATGCTGGCTCGTGTACCACGGGTAGCCGTATTGTACTGGATACGAAGGATATCGCCACTGCACGATCCTGTAGCGGAGAGGTACAGCAGGAGTGGTGATCCACCGGATTCTTACCAAGTCTTTCCCTGACTTGGGAAAATCGCGCAGCGCTTCCGCGGAGAGTTTGTGCTTAGGCAGAATCCCAGGGCACACTCACAGTCCTTCGTGGAGCTCCAAAATGTTCTTGAGGCAAACATCACCTTTCGTCGATTCGCGTTCTATTATTACCGTTTCTGCCTCCGACACGTCAGAATAGTGTTCGTTGGTTATGGTCTCTGCGTCAGAGACATCGGAGTGGCTTTCTCGCGTGTCGTCCGCGTGATCGAATACGTCTGCGTCTGAGCCAGGCCCGAATGCCGGTCTCTACGTTAAGCGTTGATATTCTGCGCGTAGTAATGAATTGTGAAATATGAATATAAATGTAAGTTAGCGATTATCCTTACATTGGAATTAATGCTGGCTCGTGTACCACGGGTAGCCGTATTGTACTGGATACGAAGGATATCGCCACTGCACGATCCTGTAGCGGAGAGGTACAGCAGGAGTGGTGATCCACCGGATTCTTACCAAGTCTTTCCCTGACTTGGGAATATCGGGCAGCGCTTCCGCGGAGAGTATGTGCTATGGTAGAATCACTGGGCAGACTGATAATCCATCGTGGAGCTCCAAAATGTTCTTGAGGCAAACATTACCTTTCGCCGATTCGCGTTCTATTATTACCGTTTCTGCCTCCGACACGTCAGAATAGTGTTCGTTGGTTATGTGGTCTCTGCGTCAGAGACGTCGGAGAGGCTTTCTCGCGTGTCGTCCGCGTGATCGAATACGTCTGCGTCTGAGCCAGGCCCGAATGCCGGTCTCTACGTTTAGCGTAGATATTCTGCGCGTATTATTGAATTGTGAAATATGAATATAAATGTAAGTTAGCGATTATCCTTACATTGGAATTAATGCTGGCACGGGTACCACGGGTAGCCGTATTGTACTGGATACGAAGGATATCGCCACTGCACGATCCTGTAGCGGAGAGGTACAGCAGGAGTGGTAATCCTCCGGATTTTTACCAAGTCTTTCCCTGACTTGGGAAAATCGCGCAGCGCTTCCGCGGAGAGTATGTGCTATGGTAGAATCCCAGGGCACACTCACAGTCCTTCGTGGAGCTCCAAAATGTTCTTGAGGCAAACATTACCTTTCGCCGATTCGCGTTCTATTATTACCGTTTCTGCCTCCGACACGTCAGAATAGTGTTCGTTGGTTATGTGGTCTCTGCGTCAGAGACGTCGGAGAGGCTTTCTCGCGTGTCGTCCGCGTGATCGAATACGTCTGCGTCTGAGCCAGGCCCGAATGCCGGTCTCTACGTTTAGCGTAGATATTCTGCGCGTATTATTGAATTGTGAAATATGAATATAAATGTAAGTTAGCGATTATCCTTACATTGGAATTAATGCTGGCACGGGTACCACGGGTAGCCGTATTGTACTGGATACGAAGGATATCGCCACTGCACGATCCTGTAGCGGAGAGGTACAGCAGGAGTGGTAATCCTCCGGATTTTTACCAAGTCTTTCCCTGACTTGGGAAAATCGCGCAGCGCTTCCGCGGAGAGTTTGTGCTTTGGCAGAATCCCAGGGCACACTCACAGTCCTTCGTGGAGCTCCAAAATGTTCTTGAGGCAAACATCACCTTTCGTCGATTCGCGTTCTATTATTACCGTTTCTGCCTCCGACACGTCAGAATAGTGTTCGTTGGTTATGGTCTCTGCGTCAGAGACATCGGAGAGGCTTTCTCGCGTGTCGTCCGCGTGATCGAATACGTCTGCGTCTGAGCCAGGCCCGAATGCCGGTCTCTACGTTTAGCGTAGATATTCTGCGCGTATTATTGAATTGTGAAATATGAATATAAATGTAAGTTAGCGATTATCCTTACATTGGAATTAATGCTGGCACGGGTACCACGGGTAGCCGTATTGTACTGGATACGAAGGATATCGCCACTGCACGATCCTGTAGCGGAGAGGTACAGCAGGAGTGGTAATCCTCCGGATTTTTACCAAGTCTTTCCCTGACTTGGGAAAATCGCGCAGCGCTTCCGCGGAGAGTTTGTGCTTTGGCAGAATCCCAGGGCACACTCACAGTCCTTCGTGGAGCTCCAAAATGTTCTTGAGGCAAACATCACCTTTCGTCGATTCGCGTTCTATTATTACCGTTTCTGCCTCCGACACGTCAGAATAGTGTTCGATGGTTATGGTCTCTGCGTCAGAGACATCGGAGAGGCTTTCTCGCGTGTCGTCCGCGTGATCGAATACGTCTGCGTCTGAGCCAGGCCCGATTGCCGGTCTCTACGTTAAGCGTAGAGATTCTGCGCGTAGTAATGAATTGAGAACTATGAATATAAATGTAAGTTAGCGATTATACTTACATTGGAATTAATGCTGCCTCTGGTACCACGGGTAGCCGTATTGTCCTGGATACGAAGGATATCGCCACTGCACGATCCTGTAGCGGAGAGGTACAGCAGGAGTGGTAATCCTCCGGATTTTTACCAAGTCTTTCCCTGACTTGGGAAAATCGCGCAGCGCTTCCGCGGAGAGTTTGTGCTTTGGCAGAATCCCAGGGCACACTCACAGTCCTTCGTGGAGCTCCAAAATGTTCTTGAGGCAAACATCACCTTTCGTCGATTCGCGTTCTATTATTACCGTTTCTGCCTCCGACACGTCAGAATAGTGTTCGTTGGTTATGGTCTCTGCGTCAGAGACATCGGAGAGGCTTTCTCGCGTGTCGTCCGCGTGATCGAATACGTCTGCGTCTGAGCCAGGCCCGAATGCCGGTCTCTACGTTAAGCGTTGATATTCTGCGCGTAGTAATGAATTGTGAAATATGAATATAAATGTAAGTTAGCGATTATCCTTACATTGGAATTAATGCTGGCTCGTGTACCACGGGTAGCCGTATTGTACTGGATACGAAGGATATCGCCACTGCACGATCCTGTAGCGGAGAGGTACAGCAGGAGTGGTGATCCACCGGATTCTTACCAAGTCTTTCCCTGACTTGGGAAAATCGCGCAGCGCTTCCGCGGAGAGTTTGTGCTTAGGCAGAATCCCAGGGCACACTCACAGTCCTTCGTGGAGCTCCAAAATGTTCTTGAGGCAAACATCACCTTTCGTCGATTCGCGTTCTATTATTACCGTTTCTGCCTCCGACACGTCAGAATAGTGTTCGTTGGTTATGGTCTCTGCGTCAGAGACATCGGAGTGGCTTTCTCGCGTGTCGTCCGCGTGATCGAATACGTCTGCGTCTGAGCCAGGCCCGAATGCCGGTCTCTACGTTAAGCGTTGATATTCTGCGCGTAGTAATGAATTGTGAAATATGAATATAAATGTAAGTTAGCGATTATCCTTACATTGGAATTAATGCTGGCTCGTGTACCACGGGTAGCCGTATTGTACTGGATACGAAGGATATCGCCACTGCACGATCCTGTAGCGGAGAGGTACAGCAGGAGTGGTGATCCACCGGATTCTTACCAAGTCTTTCCCTGACTTGGGAATATCGGGCAGCGCTTCCGCGGAGAGTATGTGCTATGGTAGAATCACTGGGCAGACTGATAATCCATCGTGGAGCTCCAAAATGTTCTTGAGGCAAACATTACCTTTCGCCGATTCGCGTTCTATTATTACCGTTTCTGCCTCCGACACGTCAGAATAGTGTTCGTTGGTTATGTGGTCTCTGCGTCAGAGACGTCGGAGAGGCTTTCTCGCGTGTCGTCCGCGTGATCGAATACGTCTGCGTCTGAGCCAGGCCCGAATGCCGGTCTCTACGTTTAGCGTAGATATTCTGCGCGTATTATTGAATTGTGAAATATGAATATAAATGTAAGTTAGCGATTATCCTTACATTGGAATTAATGCTGGCACGGGTACCACGGGTAGCCGTATTGTACTGGATACGAAGGATATCGCCACTGCACGATCCTGTAGCGGAGAGGTACAGCAGGAGTGGTAATCCTCCGGATTTTTACCAAGTCTTTCCCTGACTTGGGAAAATCGCGCAGCGCTTCCGCGGAGAGTATGTGCTATGGTAGAATCCCAGGGCACACTCACAGTCCTTCGTGGAGCTCCAAAATGTTCTTGAGGCAAACATTACCTTTCGCCGATTCGCGTTCTATTATTACCGTTTCTGCCTCCGACACGTCAGAATAGTGTTCGTTGGTTATGTGGTCTCTGCGTCAGAGACGTCGGAGAGGCTTTCTCGCGTGTCGTCCGCGTGATCGAATACGTCTGCGTCTGAGCCAGGCCCGAATGCCGGTCTCTACGTTTAGCGTAGATATTCTGCGCGTATTATTGAATTGTGAAATATGAATATAAATGTAAGTTAGCGATTATCCTTACATTGGAATTAATGCTGGCACGGGTACCACGGGTAGCCGTATTGTACTGGATACGAAGGATATCGCCACTGCACGATCCTGTAGCGGAGAGGTACAGCAGGAGTGGTAATCCTCCGGATTTTTACCAAGTCTTTCCCTGACTTGGGAAAATCGCGCAGCGCTTCCGCGGAGAGTTTGTGCTTTGGCAGAATCCCAGGGCACACTCACAGTCCTTCGTGGAGCTCCAAAATGTTCTTGAGGCAAACATCACCTTTCGTCGATTCGCGTTCTATTATTACCGTTTCTGCCTCCGACACGTCAGAATAGTGTTCGTTGGTTATGGTCTCTGCGTCAGAGACATCGGAGAGGCTTTCTCGCGTGTCGTCCGCGTGATCGAATACGTCTGCGTCTGAGCCAGGCCCGAATGCCGGTCTCTACGTTTAGCGTAGATATTCTGCGCGTATTATTGAATTGTGAAATATGAATATAAATGTAAGTTAGCGATTATCCTTACATTGGAATTAATGCTGGCACGGGTACCACGGGTAGCCGTATTGTACTGGATACGAAGGATATCGCCACTGCACGATCCTGTAGCGGAGAGGTACAGCAGGAGTGGTAATCCTCCGGATTTTTACCAAGTCTTTCCCTGACTTGGGAAAATCGCGCAGCGCTTCCGCGGAGAGTTTGTGCTTTGGCAGAATCCCAGGGCACACTCACAGTCCTTCGTGGAGCTCCAAAATGTTCTTGAGGCAAACATCACCTTTCGTCGATTCGCGTTCTATTATTACCGTTTCTGCCTCCGACACGTCAGAATAGTGTTCGATGGTTATGGTCTCTGCGTCAGAGACATCGGAGAGGCTTTCTCGCGTGTCGTCCGCGTGATCGAATACGTCTGCGTCTGAGCCAGGCCCGATTGCCGGTCTCTACGTTAAGCGTAGAGATTCTGCGCGTAGTAATGAATTGAGAACTATGAATATAAATGTAAGTTAGCGATTATACTTACATTGGAATTAATGCTGCCTCTGGTACCACGGGTAGCCGTATTGTCCTGGATACGAAGGATATCGCCACTGCACGATCCTGTAGCGGAGAGGTACAGCAGGAGTGGTAATCCTCCGGATTTTTACCAAGTCTTTCCCTGACTTGGGAAAATCGCGCAGCGCTTCCGCGGAGAGTTTGTGCTTTGGCAGAATCCCAGGGCACACTCACAGTCCTTCGTGGAGCTCCAAAATGTTCTTGAGGCAAACATCACCTTTCGTCGATTCGCGTTCTATTATTACCGTTTCTGCCTCCGACACGTCAGAATAGTGTTCGTTGGTTATGGTCTCTGCGTCAGAGACATCGGAGAGGCTTTCTCGCGTGTCGTCCGCGTGATCGAATATGTCTGCGTCTGAGCCAGGCCCGATTGCCGGTCTCTACGTTAAGCGTAGAGATTCTGCGCGTAGTAATGAATTGAGAAATATGAATATAAATGTAAGTTAGCGATTATACTCACATTGGAATTAATGCTGGCTCGTGTACCACGGGTAGCCGTATTGTACTGGATACGAAGGATATCGACACTGCACGATCCTGTAGCGGAGAGGTACAGCAGGAGTGGTGATCCACCGGATTCTTACCAAGTCTTTCCCTGACTTGGGAATATTGGGCAGCGCTTCCGCGGAGAGTATGTGCTATGGTAGAATCACTGGGCAGACTGATAATCCATCGTGGAGCTCCAAAATGTTCTTGAGGCAAACATTACCTTTCGCCGATTCGCGTTCTATTATTACCGTTTCTGCCTCCGACACGTCAGAATAGTGTTCGTTGGTTATGTGGTCTCTGCGTCAGAGACGTCGGAGAGGCTTTCTCGCGTGTCGTCCGCGTGATCGAATACGTCTGCGTCTGAGCCAGGCCCGAATGCCGGTCTCTACGTTAAGCGTAGAGATTGTGCGCGTAGTAATGAATTGAGGACTATGAATATAAATGTAAGTTAGCGATTATCCTTACATTGGAATTAATGCTGGCTCGGGTACCACGGGTAGCCGTATTGTACTGGATACGAAGGATATCGCCACTGCACGATCCTGTAGCGGAGAGGTACAGCAGGAGTGGTGATCCACCGGATTCTTACCAAGTCTTTCCCTGACTTGGGAAAATCGCGCAGCGCTTCCGCGGAGAGTTTGTGCTTTGGCAGAATCCCAGGGCACACTCACAGTCCTTCGTGGAGCTCCAAAATGTTCTTGAGGCAAACATCACCTTTCGTCGATTCGCGTTCTATTATTACCGTTTCTGCCTCCGACACGTCAGAATAGTGTTCGTTGGTTATGGTCTCTGCGTCAGAGACATCGGAGAGGCTTTCTCGCGTGTCGTCCGCGTGATCGAATACGTCTGCGTCTGAGCCAGGCCCGAATGCCGGTCTCTACGTTAAGCGTTGATATTCTGCGCGTAGTAATGAATTGTGAAATATGAATATAAATGTAAGTTAGCGATTATCCTTACATTGGAATTAATGCTGGCTCGTGTACCACGGGTAGCCGTATTGTCCTGGATACGAAGGATATCGCCACTGCACGATCCTGTAGCGGAGAGGTACAGCAGGAGTGGTAATCCTCCGGATTTTTACAAAGTCTTTCCCTGACTTGGGAAAATCGCGCAGCGCTTCCGCGGAGAGTTTGTGCTTTGGCAGAATCCCAGGGCACACTCACAGTCCTTCGTGGAGCTCCAAAATGTTCTTGAGGCAAACATCACCTTTCGTCGATTCGCGTTCTATTATTACCGTTTCTGCCTCCGACACGTCAGAATAGTGTTCGTTGGTTATGGTCTCTGCGTCAGAGACATCGGAGAGGCTTTCTCGCGTATCGTCCGCGTGATCGAATACGTCTGCGTCTGAGCCAGGCCCGATTGCCGGTCTCTACGTTAAGCGTAGAGATTCTGCGCGTAGTAATGAATTGAGAACTATGAATATAAATGTAAGTTAGCGATTATACTTACATTGGAATTAATGCTGCCTCTGGTACCACGGGTAGCCGTATTGTACTGGATACGAAGGATATCGCCACTGTACGATCCTGTAGCGGAGAGGTACAGCAGGAGTGGTAATCCTCCGGATTTTTACCAAGTCTTTCCCTGACTTGGGAAAATCGCGCAGCGCTTCCGCGGAGAGTTTGTGCTTTGGCAGAATCCCAGGGCACACTCACAGTCCTTCGTGGAGCTCCAAAATGTTCTTGAGGCAAACATCACCTTTCGTCGATTCGCGTTCTATTATTACCGTTTCTGCCTCCGACACGTCAGAATAGTGTTCGTTGGTTATGGTCTCTGCGTCAGAGACATCGGAGAGGCTTTCTCGCGTGTCGTCCGCGTGATCGAATACGTCTGCGTCTGAGCCAGGCCCGAATGCCGGTCTCTACGTTAAGCGTTGATATTCTGCGCGTAGTAATGAATTGTGAAATATGAATATAAATGTAAGTTAGCGATTATCCTTACATTGGAATTAATGCTGGCTCGTGTACCACGGGTAGCCGTATTGTCCTGGATACGAAGGATATCGCCACTGCACGATCCTGTAGCGGAGAGGTACAGCAGGAGTGGTAATCCTCCGGATTTTTACAAAGTCTTTCCCTGACTTGGGAAAATCGCGCAGCGCTTCCGCGGAGAGTTTGTGCTTTGGCAGAATCCCAGGGCACACTCACAGTCCTTCGTGGAGCTCCAAAATGTTCTTGAGGCAAACATCACCTTTCGTCGATTCGCGTTCTATTATTACCGTTTCTGCCTCCGACACGTCAGAATAGTGTTCGTTGGTTATGGTCTCTGCGTCAGAGACATCGGAGAGGCTTTCTCGCGTGTCGTCCGCGTGATCGAATACGTCTGCGTCTGAGCCAGGCCCGAATGCCGGTCTCTACGTTAAGCGTTGATATTCTGCGCGTAGTAATGAATTGTGAAATATGAATATAAATGTAAGTTAGCGATTATCCTTACATTGGAATTAATGCTGGCTCGTGTACCACGGGTAGCCGTATTGTACTGGATACGAAGGATATCGCCACTGCACGATCCTGTAGCGGAGAGGTACAGCAGGAGTGGTGATCCACCGGATTCTTACCAAGTCTTTCCCTGACTTGGGAAAATCGCGCAGCGCTTCCGCGGAGAGTTTGTGCTTAGGCAGAATCCCAGGGCACACTCACAGTCCTTCGTGGAGCTCCAAAATGTTCTTGAGGCAAACATCACCTTTCGTCGATTCGCGTTCTATTATTACCGTTTCTGCCTCCGACACGTCAGAATAGTGTTCGTTGGTTATGGTCTCTGCGTCAGAGACATCGGAGAGGCTTTCTCGCGTGTCGTCCGCGTGATCGAATACGTCTGCGTCTGAGCCAGGCCCGAATGCCGGTCTCTACGTTAAGCGTTGATATTCTGCGCGTAGTAATGAATTGTGAAATATGAATATAAATGTAAGTTAGCGATTATCCTTACATTGGAATTAATGCTGGCTCGTGTACCACGGGTAGCCGTATTGTACTGGATACGAAGGATATCGCCACTGCACGATCCTGTAGCGGAGAGGTACAGCAGGAGTGGTGATCCACCGGATTCTTACCAAGTCTTTCCCTGACTTGGGAATATCGGGCAGCGCTTCCGCGGAGAGTATGTGCTATGGTAGAATCACTGGGCAGACTGATAATCCATCGTGGAGCTCCAAAATGTTCTTGAGGCAAACATTACCTTTCGCCGATTCGCGTTCTATTATTACCGTTTCTGCCTCCGACACGTCAGAATAGTGTTCGTTGGTTATGTGGTCTCTGCGTCAGAGACGTCGGAGAGGCTTTCTCGCGTGTCGTCCGCGTGATCGAATACGTCTGCGTCTGAGCCAGGCCCGAATGCCGGTCTCTACGTTTAGCGTAGATATTCTGCGCGTATTATTGAATTGTGAAATATGAATATAAATGTAAGTTAGCGATTATCCTTACATTGGAATTAATGCTGGCACGGGTACCACGGGTAGCCGTATTGTACTGGATACGAAGGATATCGCCACTGCACGATCCTGTAGCGGAGAGGTACAGCAGGAGTGGTAATCCTCCGGTTTTTTACCAAGTCTTTCCCTGACTTGGGAAAATCGCGCAGCGCTTCCGCGGAGAGTTTGTGCTTTGGCAGAATCCCAGGGCACACTCACAGTCCTTCGTGGAGCTCCAAAATGTTCTTGAGGCAAACATCACCTTTCGTCGATTCGCGTTCTATTATTACCGTTTCTGCCTCCGACACGTCAGAATAGTGTTCGTTGGTTATCGTCTCTGCGTCAGAGACATCGGAGAGCCTTTCTCGCGTGTCGTCCGCGTGATCGAATACGTCTGCGTCTGAGCCAGGCCCGATTGCCGGTCTCTACGTTAAGCGTAGAGATTCTGCGCGTAGTAATGAATTGAGAACTATGAATATAAATGTAAGTTAGCGATTATACTTACATTGGAATTAATGCTGCCTCTGGTACCACGGCTAGCCGTATTGTCCTGGATACGAAGGATATCGCCACTGCACGATCCTGTAGCGGAGAGGTACAGCAGGAGTGGTAATCCTCCGGATTTTTACCAAGTCTTTCCCTGACTTGGGAAAATCGCGCAGCGCTTCCGCGGAGAGTTTGTGCTTTGGCAGAATCCCAGGGCACACTCACAGTCCTTCGTGGAGCTCCAAAATGTTCTTGAGGCAAACATCACCTTTCGTCGATTCGCGTTCTATTATTACCGTTTCTGCCTCCGACACGTCAGAATAGTGTTCGTTGGTTATGGTCTCTGCGTCAGAGACATCGGAGAGGCTTTCTCGCGTGTCGTCCGCGTGATCGAATACGTCTGCGTCTGAGCCAGGCCCGAATGCCGGTCTCTACGTTAAGCGTTGATATTCTGCGCGTAGTAATGAATTGTGAAATATGAATATAAATGTAAGTTAGCGATTATCCTTACATTGGAATTAATGCTGGCTCGTGTACCACGGGTAGCCGTATTGTACTGGATACGAAGGATATCGCCACTGCACGATCCTGTAGCGGAGAGGTACAGCAGGAGTGGTGATCCACCGGATTCTTACCAAGTCTTTCCCTGACTTGGGAAAATCGCGCAGCGCTTCCGCGGAGAGTTTGTGCTTAGGCAGAATCCCAGGGCACACTCACAGTCCTTCGTGGAGCTCCAAAATGTTCTTGAGGCAAACATCACCTTTCGTCGATTCGCGTTCTATTATTACCGTTTCTGCCTCCGACACGTCAGAATAGTGTTCGTTGGTTATGGTCTCTGCGTCAGAGACATCGGAGAGGCTTTCTCGCGTGTCGTCCGCGTGATCGAATACGTCTGCGTCTGAGCCAGGCCCGAATGCCGGTCTCTACGTTAAGCGTTGATATTCTGCGAGTATTATTGAATTGTGAAATATGAATATAAATGTAAGTTAGCGATTATCCTTACATTGGAATTAATGCTGGCTCGTGTACCACGGGTAGCCGTATTGTCCTGGATACGAAGGATATCGCCACTGCACGATCCTGTAGCGGAGAGGTACAGCAGGAGTGGTAATCCTCCGGATTTTTACAAAGTCTTTCCCTGACTTGGGAAAATCGCGCAGCGCTTCCGCGGAGAGTTTGTGCTTTGGCAGAATCCCAGGGCACACTCACAGTCCTTCGTGGAGCTCCAAAATGTTCTTGAGGCAAACATCACCTTTCGTCGATTCGCGTTCTATTATTACCGTTTCTGCCTCCGACACGTCAGAATAGTGTTCGTTGGTTATGGTCTCTGCGTCAGAGACATCGGAGAGGCTTTCTCGCGTGTCGTCCGCGTGATCGAATACGTCTGCGTCTGAGCCAGGCCCGAATGCCGGTCTCTACGTTAAGCGTTGATATTCTGCGCGTAGTAATGAATTGTGAAATATGAATATAAATGTAAGTTAGCGATTATACTTACATTGGAATTAATGCTGCCTCTGGTACCACGGGTAGCCGTATTGTACTGGATACGAAGGATATCGCCACTGCACGATCCTGTAGCGGAGAGGTACAGCAGGAGTGGTGATCCACCGGATTCTTACCAAGTCTTTCCCTGACTTGGGAAAATCGCGCAGCGCTTCCGCGGAGAGTTTGTGCTTTGGCAGAATCCCAGGGCACACTCACAGTCCTTCGTGGAGCTCCAAAATGTTCTTGAGGCAAACATCACCTTTCGTCGATTCGCGTTCTATTATTACCGTTTCTGCCTCCGACACGTCAGAATAGTGTTCGTTGGTTATGGTCTCTGCGTCAGAGACATCGGAGAGGCTTTCTCGCGTGTCGTCCGCGTGATCGAATACGTCTGCGTCTGAGCCAGGCCCGATTGCCGGTCTCTACGTTAAGCGTAGATATTCTGCGCGTATTATTGAATTGTGAAATATGAATATAAATTTCAGTTAGCGATTATCCTTACATTGGAATTAATGCTGGCTCGGGTACCACGGGTAGCCGTATTGTACTGGATACGAAGGATATCGCCACTGCACGATCCTGTAGCGGAGAGGTACAGCAGGAGTGGTGATCCACCGGATTCTTACCAAGTCTTTCCCTGACTTGGGAATATCGGGCAGCGCTTCCGCGGAGAGTATGTGCTATGGTAGAATCACTGGGCAGACTGATAATCCATCGTGGAGCTCCAAAATGTTCTTGAGGCAAACATCACCTTTCGTCGATTCGCGTTCTATTATTACTGTTTCTGCCTCCGACACGTCAGAATAGTGTTCGTTGGTTATGGTCTCTGCGTCAGAGACATCGGAGAGGCTTTCTCGCGTGTCGTCCGCGTGATCGAATACGTCTGCGTCTGAGCCAGGCCCGATTGCCGGTCTCTACGTTAAGCGTAGAGATTCTGCGCGTAGTAATGAATTGAGAACTATGAATATAAATGTAAGTTAGCGATTATACTTACATTGGAATTAATGCTGCCTCTGGTACCACGGGTAGCCGTATTGTACTGGATACGAAGGATATCGCCACTGCACGATCCTGTAGCGGAGAGGTACAGCAGGAGTGGTAATCCTCCGGATTTTTACCAAGTCTTTCCCTGACTTGGGAAAATCGCGCAGCGCTTCCGCGGAGAGTTTGTGCTTTGGCAGAATCCCAGGGCACACTCACAGTCCTTCGTGGAGCTCCAAAATGTTCTTGAGGCAAACATCACCTTTCGTCGATTCGCGTTCTATTATTACCGTTTCTGCCTCCGACACGTCAGAATAGTGTTCGTTGGTTATGGTCTCTGCGTCAGAGACATCGGAGAGGCTTTCTCGCGTGTCGTCCGCGTGATCGAATACGTCTGCGTCTGAGCCAGGCCCGAATGCCGGTCTCTACGTTAAGCGTTGATATTCTGCGCGTAGTAATGAATTGTGAAATATGAATATAAATGTAAGTTAGCGATTATCCTTACATTGGAATTAATGCTGGCTCGTGTACCACGGGTAGCCGTATTGTACTGGATACGAAGGATATCGCCACTGCACGATCCTGTAGCGGAGAGGTACAGCAGGAGTGGTGATCCACCGGATTCTTACCAAGTCTTTCCCTGACTTGGGAATATCGGGCAGCGCTTCCGCGGAGAGTATGTGCTATGGTAGAATCACTGGGCAGACTGATAATCCATCGTGGAGCTCCAAAATGTTCTTGAGGCAAACATTACCTTTCGCCGATTCGCGTTCTATTATTACCGTTTCTGCCTCCGACACGTCAGAATAGTGTTCGTTGGTTATGTGGTCTCTGCGTCAGAGACGTCGGAGAGGCTTTCTCGCGTGTCGTCCGCGTGATCGAATACGTCTGCGTCTGAGCCAGGCCCGAATGCCGGTCTCTACGTTTAGCGTAGATATTCTGCGCGTATTATTGAATTGTGAAATATGAATATAAATGTAAGTTAGCGATTATCCTTACATTGGAATTAATGCTGGCACGGGTACCACGGGTAGCCGTATTGTACTGGATACGAAGGATATCGCCACTGCACGATCCTGTAGCGGAGAGGTACAGCAGGAGTGGTAATCCTCCGGATTTTTACCAAGTCTTTCCCTGACTTGGGAAAATCGCGCAGCGCTTCCGCGGAGAGTTTGTGCTTTGGCAGAATCCCAGGGCACACTCACAGTCCTTCGTGGAGCTCCAAAATGTTCTTGAGGCAAACATCACCTTTCGTCGATTCGCGTTCTATTATTACCGTTTCTGCCTCCGACACGTCAGAATAGTGTTCGTTGGTTATGGTCTCTGCGTCAGAGACATCGGAGAGGCTTTCTCGCGTGTCGTCCGCGTGATCGAATACGTCTGCGTCTGAGCCAGGCCCGATTGCCGGTCTCTACGTTAAGCGTAGAGATTCTGCGCGTAGTAATGAATTGAGAACTATGAATATAAATGTAAGTTAGCGATTATCCTTACATTGGAATTAATGCTGGCTCGTGTACCACGGGTAGCCGTATTGTACTGGATACGAAGGATATCGCCACTGCACGATCCTGTAGCGGAGAGGTACAGCAGGAGTGGTGATCCACCGGATTCTTACCAAGTCTTTCCCTGACTTGGGAATATCGGGCAGCGCTTCCGCGGAGAGTATGTGCTATGGTAGAATCACTGGGCAGACTGATAATCCATCGTGGAGCTCCAAAATGTTCTTGAGGCAAACATTACCTTTCGCCGATTCGCGTTCTATTATTACCGTTTCTGCCTCCGACACGTCAGAATAGTGTTCGTTGGTTATGTGGTCTCTGCGTCAGAGACGTCGGAGAGGCTTTCTCGCGTGTCGTCCGCGTGATCGAATACGTCTGCGTCTGAGCCAGGCCCGAATGCCGGTCTCTACGTTAAGCGTAGAGATTCTGCGCGTAGTAATGAATTGAGAACTATGAATATAAATGTAAGTTAGCGATTATACTTACATTGGAATTAATGCTGCCTCTGGTACCACGGGTAGCCGTATTGTACTGGATACGAAGGATATCGCCACTGTACGATCCTGTAGCGGAGAGGTACAGCAGGAGTGGTAATCCTCCGGATTTTTACCAAGTCTTTCCCTGACTTGGGAAAATCGCGCAGCGCTTCCGCGGAGAGTTTGTGCTTTGGCAGAATCCCAGGGCACACTCACAGTCCTTCGTGGAGCTCCAAAATGTTCTTGAGGCAAACATCACCTTTCGTCGATTCGCGTTCTATTATTACCGTTTCTGCCTCCGACACGTCAGAATAGTGTTCGTTGGTTATGGTCTCTGCGTCAGAGACATCGGAGAGGCTTTCTCGCGTGTCGTCCGCGTGATCGAATACGTCTGCGTCTGAGCCAGGCCCGAATGCCGGTCTCTACGTTAAGCGTTGATATTCTGCGCGTAGTAATGAATTGTGAAATATGAATATAAATGTAAGTTAGCGATTATCCTTACATTGGAATTAATGCTGGCTCGTGTACCACGGGTAGCCGTATTGTCCTGGATACGAAGGATATCGCCACTGCACGATCCTGTAGCGGAGAGGTACAGCAGGAGTGGTAATCCTCCGGATTTTTACAAAGTCTTTCCCTGACTTGGGAAAATCGCGCAGCGCTTCCGCGGAGAGTTTGTGCTTTGGCAGAATCCCAGGGCACACTCACAGTCCTTCGTGGAGCTCCAAAATGTTCTTGAGGCAAACATCACCTTTCGTCGATTCGCGTTCTATTATTACCGTTTCTGCCTCCGACACGTCAGAATAGTGTTCGTTGGTTATGGTCTCTGCGTCAGAGACATCGGAGAGGCTTTCTCGCGTGTCGTCCGCGTGATCGAATACGTCTGCGTCTGAGCCAGGCCCGAATGCCGGTCTCTACGTTAAGCGTTGATATTCTGCGCGTAGTAATGAATTGTGAAATATGAATATAAATGTAAGTTAGCGATTATCCTTACATTGGAATTAATGCTGGCTCGTGTACCACGGGTAGCCGTATTGTACTGGATACGAAGGATATCGCCACTGCACGATCCTGTAGCGGAGAGGTACAGCAGGAGTGGTGATCCACCGGATTCTTACCAAGTCTTTCCCTGACTTGGGAAAATCGCGCAGCGCTTCCGCGGAGAGTTTGTGCTTAGGCAGAATCCCAGGGCACACTCACAGTCCTTCGTGGAGCTCCAAAATGTTCTTGAGGCAAACATCACCTTTCGTCGATTCGCGTTCTATTATTACCGTTTCTGCCTCCGACACGTCAGAATAGTGTTCGTTGGTTATGGTCTCTGCGTCAGAGACATCGGAGAGGCTTTCTCGCGTGTCGTCCGCGTGATCGAATACGTCTGCGTCTGAGCCAGGCCCGAATGCCGGTCTCTACGTTAAGCGTTGATATTCTGCGCGTAGTAATGAATTGTGAAATATGAATATAAATGTAAGTTAGCGATTATCCTTACATTGGAATTAATGCTGGCTCGTGTACCACGGGTAGCCGTATTGTACTGGATACGAAGGATATCGCCACTGCACGATCCTGTAGCGGAGAGGTACAGCAGGAGTGGTGATCCACCGGATTCTTACCAAGTCTTTCCCTGACTTGGGAATATCGGGCAGCGCTTCCGCGGAGAGTATGTGCTATGGTAGAATCACTGGGCAGACTGATAATCCATCGTGGAGCTCCAAAATGTTCTTGAGGCAAACATTACCTTTCGCCGATTCGCGTTCTATTATTACCGTTTCTGCCTCCGACACGTCAGAATAGTGTTCGTTGGTTATGTGGTCTCTGCGTCAGAGACGTCGGAGAGGCTTTCTCGCGTGTCGTCCGCGTGATCGAATACGTCTGCGTCTGAGCCAGGCCCGAATGCCGGTCTCTACGTTTAGCGTAGATATTCTGCGCGTATTATTGAATTGTGAAATATGAATATAAATGTAAGTTAGCGATTATCCTTACATTGGAATTAATGCTGGCACGGGTACCACGGGTAGCCGTATTGTACTGGATACGAAGGATATCGCCACTGCACGATCCTGTAGCGGAGAGGTACAGCAGGAGTGGTAATCCTCCGGATTTTTACCAAGTCTTTCCCTGACTTGGGAAAATCGCGCAGCGCTTCCGCGGAGAGTTTGTGCTTTGGCAGAATCCCAGGGCACACTCACAGTCCTTCGTGGAGCTCCAAAATGTTCTTGAGGCAAACATCACCTTTCGTCGATTCGCGTTCTATTATTACCGTTTCTGCCTCCGACACGTCAGAATAGTGTTCGTTGGTTATCGTCTCTGCGTCAGAGACATCGGAGAGCCTTTCTCGCGTGTCGTCCGCGTGATCGAATACGTCTGCGTCTGAGCCAGGCCCGATTGCCGGTCTCTACGTTAAGCGTAGAGATTCTGCGCGTAGTAATGAATTGAGAACTATGAATATAAATGTAAGTTAGCGATTATACTTACATTGGAATTAATGCTGCCTCTGGTACCACGGGTAGCCGTATTGTACTGGATACGAAGGATATCGCCACTGTACGATCCTGTAGCGGAGAGGTACAGCAGGAGTGGTAATCCTCCGGATTTTTACCAAGTCTTTCCCTGACTTGGGAAAATCGCGCAGCGCTTCCGCGGAGAGTTTGTGCTTTGGCAGAATCCCAGGGCACACTCACAGTCCTTCGTGGAGCTCCAAAATGTTCTTGAGGCAAACATCACCTTTCGTCGATTCGCGTTCTATTATTACCGTTTCTGCCTCCGACACGTCAGAATAGTGTTCGTTGGTTATGGTCTCTGCGTCAGAGACATCGGAGAGGCTTTCTCGCGTGTCGTCCGCGTGATCGAATACGTCTGCGTCTGAGCCAGGCCCGAATGCCGGTCTCTACGTTAAGCGTTGATATTCTGCGCGTAGTAATGAATTGTGAAATATGAATATAAATGTAAGTTAGCGATTATCCTTACATTGGAATTAATGCTGGCTCGTGTACCACGGGTAGCCGTATTGTCCTGGATACGAAGGATATCGCCACTGCACGATCCTGTAGCGGAGAGGTACAGCAGGAGTGGTAATCCTCCGGATTTTTACAAAGTCTTTCCCTGACTTGGGAAAATCGCGCAGCGCTTCCGCGGAGAGTTTGTGCTTTGGCAGAATCCCAGGGCACACTCACAGTCCTTCGTGGAGCTCCAAAATGTTCTTGAGGCAAACATCACCTTTCGTCGATTCGCGTTCTATTATTACCGTTTCTGCCTCCGACACGTCAGAATAGTGTTCGTTGGTTATGGTCTCTGCGTCAGAGACATCGGAGAGGCTTTCTCGCGTGTCGTCCGCGTGATCGAATACGTCTGCGTCTGAGCCAGGCCCGAATGCCGGTCTCTACGTTAAGCGTTGATATTCTGCGCGTAGTAATGAATTGTGAAATATGAATATAAATGTAAGTTAGCGATTATCCTTACATTGGAATTAATGCTGGCTCGTGTACCACGGGTAGCCGTATTGTACTGGATACGAAGGATATCGCCACTGCACGATCCTGTAGCGGAGAGGTACAGCAGGAGTGGTGATCCACCGGATTCTTACCAAGTCTTTCCCTGACTTGGGAAAATCGCGCAGCGCTTCCGCGGAGAGTTTGTGCTTAGGCAGAATCCCAGGGCACACTCACAGTCCTTCGTGGAGCTCCAAAATGTTCTTGAGGCAAACATCACCTTTCGTCGATTCGCGTTCTATTATTACCGTTTCTGCCTCCGACACGTCAGAATAGTGTTCGTTGGTTATGGTCTCTGCGTCAGAGACATCGGAGAGGCTTTCTCGCGTGTCGTCCGCGTGATCGAATACGTCTGCGTCTGAGCCAGGCCCGAATGCCGGTCTCTACGTTAAGCGTTGATATTCTGCGCGTAGTAATGAATTGTGAAATATGAATATAAATGTAAGTTAGCGATTATCCTTACATTGGAATTAATGCTGGCTCGTGTACCACGGGTAGCCGTATTGTACTGGATACGAAGGATATCGCCACTGCACGATCCTGTAGCGGAGAGGTACAGCAGGAGTGGTGATCCACCGGATTCTTACCAAGTCTTTCCCTGACTTGGGAATATCGGGCAGCGCTTCCGCGGAGAGTATGTGCTATGGTAGAATCACTGGGCAGACTGATAATCCATCGTGGAGCTCCAAAATGTTCTTGAGGCAAACATTACCTTTCGCCGATTCGCGTTCTATTATTACCGTTTCTGCCTCCGACACGTCAGAATAGTGTTCGTTGGTTATGTGGTCTCTGCGTCAGAGACGTCGGAGAGGCTTTCTCGCGTGTCGTCCGCGTGATCGAATACGTCTGCGTCTGAGCCAGGCCCGAATGCCGGTCTCTACGTTTAGCGTAGATATTCTGCGCGTATTATTGAATTGTGAAATATGAATATAAATGTAAGTTAGCGATTATCCTTACATTGGAATTAATGCTGGCACGGGTACCACGGGTAGCCGTATTGTACTGGATACGAAGGATATCGCCACTGCACGATCCTGTAGCGGAGAGGTACAGCAGGAGTGGTAATCCTCCGGATTTTTACCAAGTCTTTCCCTGACTTGGGAAAATCGCGCAGCGCTTCCGCGGAGAGTTTGTGCTTTGGCAGAATCCCAGGGCACACTCACAGTCCTTCGTGGAGCTCCAAAATGTTCTTGAGGCAAACATCACCTTTCGTCGATTCGCGTTCTATTATTACCGTTTCTGCCTCCGACACGTCAGAATAGTGTTCGTTGGTTATCGTCTCTGCGTCAGAGACATCGGAGAGCCTTTCTCGCGTGTCGTCCGCGTGATCGAATACGTCTGCGTCTGAGCCAGGCCCGATTGCCGGTCTCTACGTTAAGCGTAGAGATTCTGCGCGTAGTAATGAATTGAGAACTATGAATATAAATGTAAGTTAGCGATTATACTTACATTGGAATTAATGCTGCCTCTGGTACCACGGCTAGCCGTATTGTCCTGGATACGAAGGATATCGCCACTGCACGATCCTGTAGCGGAGAGGTACAGCAGGAGTGGTAATCCTCCGGATTTTTACCAAGTCTTTCCCTGACTTGGGAAAATCGCGCAGCGCTTCCGCGGAGAGTTTGTGCTTTGGCAGAATCCCAGGGCACACTCACAGTCCTTCGTGGAGCTCCAAAATGTTCTTGAGGCAAACATCACCTTTCGTCGATTCGCGTTCTATTATTACCGTTTCTGCCTCCGACACGTCAGAATAGTGTTCGTTGGTTATGGTCTCTGCGTCAGAGACATCGGAGAGGCTTTCTCGCGTGTCGTCCGCGTGATCGAATACGTCTGCGTCTGAGCCAGGCCCGAATGCCGGTCTCTACGTTAAGCGTTGATATTCTGCGCGTAGTAATGAATTGTGAAATATGAATATAAATGTAAGTTAGCGATTATCCTTACATTGGAATTAATGCTGGCTCGTGTACCACGGGTAGCCGTATTGTACTGGATACGAAGGATATCGCCACTGCACGATCCTGTAGCGGAGAGGTACAGCAGGAGTGGTGATCCACCGGATTCTTACCAAGTCTTTCCCTGACTTGGGAAAATCGCGCAGCGCTTCCGCGGAGAGTTTGTGCTTAGGCAGAATCCCAGGGCACACTCACAGTCCTTCGTGGAGCTCCAAAATGTTCTTGAGGCAAACATCACCTTTCGTCGATTCGCGTTCTATTATTACCGTTTCTGCCTCCGACACGTCAGAATAGTGTTCGTTGGTTATGGTCTCTGCGTCAGAGACATCGGAGAGGCTTTCTCGCGTGTCGTCCGCGTGATCGAATACGTCTGCGTCTGAGCCAGGCCCGAATGCCGGTCTCTACGTTAAGCGTTGATATTCTGCGCGTATTATTGAATTGTGAAATATGAATATAAATGTAAGTTAGCGATTATCCTTACATTGGAATTAATGCTGGCTCGTGTACCACGGGTAGCCGTATTGTACTGGATACGAAGGATATCGCCACTGCACGATCCTGTAGCGGAGAGGTACAGCAGGAGTGGTGATCCACCGGATTCTTACCAAGTCTTTCCCTGACTTGGGAATATCGGGCAGCGCTTCCGCGGAGAGTATGTGCTATGGTAGAATCACTGGGCAGACTGATAATCCATCGTGGAGCTCCAAAATGTTCTTGAGGCAAACATCACCTTTCGTCGATTCGCGTTCTATTATTACCGTTTCTGCCTCCGACACGTCAGAATAGTGTTCGTTGGTTATGGTCTCTGCGTCAGAGACATCGGAGAGGCTTTCTCGCGTGTCGTCCGCGTGATCGAATACGTCTGCGTCTGAGCCAGGCCCGATTGCCGGTCTCTACGTTAGCGTAGAGATTCTGCGCGTAGTAATGAATTGAGAAATATGAATATAAATGTAAGTTAGCGATTATACTTACATTGGAATTAATGCTGCCTCTGGTACCACGGGTAGCCGTATTGTACTGGATACGAAGGATATCGCCACTGCACGATCCTGTAGCGGAGAGGTACAGCAGGAGTGGTGATCCACCGGATTCTTACCAAGTCTTTCCCTGACTTGGGAAAATCGCGCAGCGCTTCCGCGGAGAGTTTGTGCTTTGGCAGAATCCCAGGGCACACTCACAGTCCTTCGTGGAGCTCCAAAATGTTCTTGAGGCAAACATCACCTTTCGTCGATTCGCGTTCTATTATTACCGTTTCTGCCTCCGACACGTCAGAATAGTGTTCGTTGGTTATGGTCTCTGCGTCAGAGACATCGGAGAGGCTTTCTCGCGTGTCGTCCGCGTGATCGAATACGTCTGCGTCTGAGCCAGGCCCGATTGCCGGTCTCTACGTTAAGCGTAGATATTCTGCGCGTATTATTGAATTGTGAAATATGAATATAAATTTCAGTTAGCGATTATCCTTACATTGGAATTAATGCTGGCTCGGGTACCACGGCTAGCCGTATTGTACTGGATACGAAGGATATCGCCACTGCACGATCCTGTAGCGGAGAGGTACAGCAGGAGTGGTGATCCACCGGATTCTTACCAAGTCTTTCCCTGACTTGGGAATATCGGGCAGCGCTTCCGCGGAGAGTATGTGCTATGGTAGAATCACTGGGCAGACTGATAATCCATCGTGGAGCTCCAAAATGTTCTTGAGGCAAACATTACCTTTCGTCGATTCGCGTTCTATTATTACCGTTTCTGCCTCCGACACGTCAGAATAGTGTTCGTTGGTTATGTGGTCTCTGCGTCAGAGACGTCGGAGAGGCTTTCTCGCGTGTCGTCCGCGTGATCGAATACGTCTGCGTCTGAGCCAGGCCCGAATGCCGGTCTCTACGTTAAGCGTCGATATTCTGCGCGTAGTAATGAATTGAGAACTATGAATATAAATGTAAGTTAGCGATTATACTTACATTGGAATTAATGCTGCCTCTGGTACCACGGGTAGCCGTATTGTCCTGGATACGAAGGATATCGCCACTGCACGATCCCGTAGCGGAGAGGTAGAGCAGGAGTGGTAATCCTCCGGATTTTTACCAAGTCTTTCCCTGACTTGGGAAAATCGCGCAGCGCTTCCGCGGAGAGTTTGTGCTTTGGCAGAATCCCAGGGCACACTCACAGTCCTTCGTGGAGCTCCAAAATGTTCTTGAGGCAAACATCACCTTTCGTCGATTCGCGTTCTATTATTACCGTTTCTGCCTCCGACACGTCAGAATAGTGTTCGTTGGTTATGGTCTCTCCGTCAGAGACATCGGAGAGGCTTTCTCGCGTGTCGTCCGCGTGATCGAATACGTCTGCGTCTGAGCCAGGCCCGAATGCCGGTCTCTACGTTAAGCGTTGATATTCTGCGCGTAGTAATGAATTGTGAAATATGAATATAAATGTAAGTTAGCGATTATCCTTACATTGGAATTAATGCTGGCTCGTGTACCACGGGTAGCCGTATTGTACTGGATGCGAAGGATATCGCCACTGCACGATCCTGTAGCGGAGAGGTACAGCAGGAGTGGTGATCCACCGGATTCTTACCAAGTCTTTCCCTGACTTGGGAATATCGGGCAGCGCTTCCGCGGAGAGTATGTGCTATGGTAGAATCACTGGGCAGACTGATAATCCATCGTGGAGCTCCAAAATGTTCTTGAGGCAAACATTACCTTTCGCCGATTCGCGTTCTATTATTACCGTTTCTGCCTCCGACACGTCAGAATAGTGTTCGTTGGTTATGGTCTCTGCGTCAGAGACATCGGAGAGGCTTTCTCGCGTGTCGTCCGCGTGATCGAATACGTCTGCGTCTGAGCCAGGCCCGATTGCCGGTCTCTACGTTAAGCGTAGATATTCTGCGCGTATTATTGAATTGTGAAATATGAATATAAATTTCAGTTAGCGATTATCCTTACATTGGAATTAATGCTGGCTCGGGTACCACGGGTAGCCGTATTGTACTGGATACGAAGGATATCGCCACTGCACGATCCTGTAGCGGAGAGGTACAGCAGGAGTGGTGATCCACCGGATTCTTACCAAGTCTTTCCCTGACTTGGGAATATCGGGCAGCGCTTCCGCGGAGAGTATGTGCTATGGTAGAATCACTGGGCAGACTGATAATCCATCGTGGAGCTCCAAAATGTTCTTGAGGCAAACATCACCTTTCGTCGATTCGCGTTCTATTATTACTGTTTCTGCCTCCGACACGTCAGAATAGTGTTCGTTGGTTATGGTCTCTGCGTCAGAGACATCGGAGAGGCTTTCTCGCGTGTCGTCCGCGTGATCGAATACGTCTGCGTCTGAGCCAGGCCCGATTGCCGGTCTCTACGTTAAGCGTAGAGATTCTGCGCGTAGTAATGAATTGAGAACTATGAATATAAATGTAAGTTAGCGATTATACTTACATTGGAATTAATGCTGCCTCTGGTACCACGGGTAGCCGTATTGTACTGGATACGAAGGATATCGCCACTGCACGATCCTGTAGCGGAGAGGTACAGCAGGAGTGGTAATCCTCCGGATTTTTACCAAGTCTTTCCCTGACTTGGGAAAATCGCGCAGCGCTTCCGCGGAGAGTTTGTGCTTTGGCAGAATCCCAGGGCACACTCACAGTCCTTCGTGGAGCTCCAAAATGTTCTTGAGGCAAACATCACCTTTCGTCGATTCGCGTTCTATTATTACCGTTTCTGCCTCCGACACGTCAGAATAGTGTTCGTTGGTTATGGTCTCTGCGTCAGAGACATCGGAGAGGCTTTCTCGCGTGTCGTCCGCGTGATCGAATACGTCTGCGTCTGAGCCAGGCCCGAATGCCGGTCTCTACGTTAAGCGTTGATATTCTGCGCGTAGTAATGAATTGTGAAATATGAATATAAATGTAAGTTAGCGATTATCCTTACATTGGAATTAATGCTGGCTCGTGTACCACGGGTAGCCGTATTGTACTGGATGCGAAGGATATCGCCACTGCACGATCCTGTAGCGGAGAGGTACAGCAGGAGTGGTGATCCACCGGATTCTTACCAAGTCTTTCCCTGACTTGGGAATATCGGGCAGCGCTTCCGCGGAGAGTATGTGCTATGGTAGAATCACTGGGCAGACTGATAATCCATCGTGGAGCTCCAAAATGTTCTTGAGGCAAACATTACCTTTCGCCGATTCGCGTTCTATTATTACCGTTTCTGCCTCCGACACGTCAGAATAGTGTTCGTTGGTTATGGTCTCTGCGTCAGAGACATCGGAGAGGCTTTCTCGCGTGTCGTCCGCGTGATAGAATACGTCTGCGTCTGAGCCAGGCCCGATTGCCGGTCTCTACGTTAAGCGTAGATATTCTGCGCGTATTATTGAATTGTGAAATATGAATATAAATTTCAGTTAGCGATTATCCTTACATTGGAATTAATGCTGGCTCGGGTACCACGGGTAGCCGTATTGTACTGGATACGAAGGATATCGCCACTGCACGATCCTGTAGCGGAGAGGTACAGCAGGAGTGGTGATCCACCGGATTCTTACCAAGTCTTTCCCTGACTTGGGAATATCGGGCAGCGCTTCCGCGGAGAGTATGTGCTATGGTAGAATCACTGGGCAGACTGATAATCCATCGTGGAGCTCCAAAATGTTCTTGAGGCAAACATCACCTTTCGTCGATTCGCGTTCTATTATTACTGTTTCTGCCTCCGACACGTCAGAATAGTGTTCGTTGGTTATGGTCTCTGCGTCAGAGACATCGGAGAGGCTTTCTCGCGTGTCGTCCGCGTGATCGAATACGTCTGCGTCTGAGCCAGGCCCGATTGCCGGTCTCTACGTTAAGCGTAGAGATTCTGCGCGTAGTAATGAATTGAGAACTATGAATATAAATGTAAGTTAGCGATTATACTTACATTGGAATTAATGCTGCCTCTGGTACCACGGGTAGCCGTATTGTCCTGGATACGAAGGATATCGCCACTGCACGATCCTGTAGCGGAGAGGTACAGCAGGAGTGGTAATCCTCCGGATTTTTACCAAGTCTTTCCCTGACTTGGGAAAATCGCGCAGCGCTTCCGCGGAGAGTTTGTGCTTTGGCAGAATCCCAGGGCACACTCACAGTCCTTCGTGGAGCTCCAAAATGTTCTTGAGGCAAACATCACCTTTCGTCGATTCGCGTTCTATTATTACCGTTTCTGCCTCCGACACGTCAGAATAGTGTTCGTTGGTTATGGTCTCTGCGTCAGAGACATCGGAGAGGCTTTCTCGCGTGTCGTCCGCGTGATCGAATACGTCTGCGTCTGAGCCAGGCCCGAATGCCGGTCTCTACGTTAAGCGTTGATATTCTGCGCGTAGTAATGAATTGTGAAATATGAATATAAATGTAAGTTAGCGATTATCCTTACATTGGAATTAATGCTGGCTCGTGTACCACGGGTAGCCGTATTGTACTGGATACGAAGGATATTGCCACTGCACGATCCTGTAGCGGAGAGGTACAGCAGGAGTGGTGATCCACCGGATTCTTACCAAGTCTTTCCCTGACTTGGGAAAATCGCGCAGCGCTTCCGCGGAGAGTTTGTGCTTTGGCAGAATCCCAGGGCACACTGACAGTCCTTCGTGGAGCTCCAAAATGTTCTTGAGGCAAACATCACCTTTCGTCGATTCGCGTTCTATTATTACCGTTTCTGCCTCCGACACGTCAGAATAGTGTTCGTTGGTTATGGTCTCTGCGTCAGAGACATCGGAGAGGCTTCCTCGCGTGTCGTCCGCGTGATCGAATACGTCTGCGTCTGAGCCAGGCCCGATTGCCGGTCTCTACGTTAAGCGTAGATATTCTGCGCGTATTATTGAATTGTGAAATATGAATATAAATTTCAGTTAGCGATTATCCTTACATTGGAATTAATGCTGGCTCGGGTACCACGGGTAGCCGTATTGTACTGGATACGAAGGATATCGCCACTGCACGATCCTGTAGCGGAGAGGTACAGCAGGAGTGGTGATCCACCGGATTCTTACCAAGTCTTTCCCTGACTTGGGAAAATCGCGCAGCGCTTCCGCGGAGAGTTTGTGCTTTGGCAGAATCCCAGGGCACACTGACAGTCCTTCGTGGAGCTCCAAAATGTTCTTGAGGCAAACATCACCTTTCGTCGATTCGCGTTCTATTATTACCGTTTCTGCCTCCGACACGTCAGAATAGTGTTCGTTGGTTATGGTCTCTGCGTCAGAGACATCGGAGAGGCTTCCTCGCGTGTCGTCCGCGTGATCGAATACGTCTGCGTCTGAGCCAGGCCCGATTGCCGGTCTCTACGTTAAGCGTAGATATTCTGCGCGTATTATTGAATTGTGAAATATGAATATAAATTTCAGTTAGCGATTATCCTTACATTGGAATTAATGCTGGCTCGGGTACCACGGGTAGCCGTATTGTACTGGATACGAAGGATATCGCCACTGCACGATCCTGTAGCGGAGAGGTACAGCAGGAGTGGTGATCCACCGGATTCTTACCAAGTCTTTCCCTGACTTGGGAAAATCGCGCAGCGCTTCCGCGGAGAGTTTGTGCTTTGGCAGAATCCCAGGGCACACTGACGAACCTTCGTGGAGCTCCAAAATGTTCTTGAGGCAAACATCACCTTTCGTCGATTCGCGTTCTATTATTACCGTTTCTGCCTCCGACACGTCAGACTAGTGTTCGTTGGTTATGTGGTCTCTGCGTCAGAGACGTCGGAGAGGCTTTCTCGCGTGTCGTCCGCGTGATCGAATACGTCTGCGTCTGAGCCAGGCCCGATTGCCGGTCTCTACGTTAAGCGTCGATATTCTGCGCGTAGTAATGAATTGAGAACTATGAATATAAATGTAAGTTAGCGATTATACTTACATTGGAATTAATGCTGCCTCTGGTACCACGGGTAGCCGTATTGTCCTGGATACGAAGGATATCGCCACTGCACGATCCCGTAGCGGAGAGGTAGAGCAGGAGTGGTAATCCTCCGGATTTTTACCAAGTCTTTCCCTGACTTGGGAAAATCGCGCAGCGCTTCCGCGGAGAGTTTGTGCTTTGGCAGAATCCCAGGGCACACTCACAGTCCTTCGTGGAGCTCCAAAATGTTCTTGAGGCAAACATCACCTTTCGTCGATTCGCGTTCTATTATTACCGTTTCTGCCTCCGACACGTCAGAATAGTGTTCGTTGGTTATGGTCTCTGCGTCAGAGACATCGGAGAGGCTTTCTCGCGTGTCGTCCGCGTGATCGAATACGTCTGCGTCTGAGCCAGGCCCGAATGCCGGTCTCTACGTTAAGCGTTGATATTCTGCGCGTAGTAATGAATTGTGAAATATGAATATAAATGTAAGTTAGCGATTATCCTTACATTGGAATTAATGCTGGCTCGTGTACCACGGGTAGCCGTATTGTACTGGATACGAAGGATATTGCCACTGCACGATCCTGTAGCGGAGAGGTACAGCAGTAGTGGTGATCCACCGGATTCTTACCAAGTCTTTCCCTGACTTGGGAATATCGGGCAGCGCTTCCGCGGAGAGTATGTGCTATGGTAGAATCACTGGGCAGACTGATAATCCATCGTGGAGCTCCAAAATGTTCTTGAGGCAAACATCACCTTTCGCCGATTCGCGTTCTATTATTACCGTTTCTGCCTCCGACACGTCAGAATAGTGTTCGTTGGTTATGTGGTCTCTGCGTCAGAGACGTCGGAGAGGCTTTCTCGCGTGTCGTCCGCGTGATCGAATACGTCTGCGTCTGAGCCAGGCCCGAATGCCGGTCTCTACGTTAAGCGTAGATATTCTACGCGTATTATTGAATTGTGAATTATGAATATAAATTTCAGTTAGCGATTATCCTTACATTGGAATTAATGCTGGCTCGGGTACCACGGGTAGCCGTATTGTACTGGATACGAAGGATATCGCCATTGCACGATCCTGTAGCGGAGAGGTACAGCAGGAGTGGTGATCCACCGGATTCTTACCAAGTCTTTCCCTGACTTGGGAAAATCGCGCAGCGCTTCCGCGGAGAGTTTGTGCTTTGGCAGAATCCCAGGGCACACTGACAGTTCTTCGTGGAGCTCCAAAATGTTCTTGAGGCAAACATCACCTTTCGTCGATTCGCGTTCTATTATTACCGTTTCTGCCTCCGACACGTCAGAATAGTGTTTGTTGGTTATGGTCTCTGCGTCAGAGACGTCGGAGAGGCTTTCTCGCGTGTCGTCCGCGTGATCGAATACGTCTGCGTCTGAGCCAGGCCCGAATGCCGGTCTCAACGTTAAACGTAGATATTCTGCGCGTATTATTGAATTGTGAATTATGAATATAAATTTCAGTTAGCGATTATCCTTACATTGGAATTAATGCTGGCTCGGGTACCACGGGTAGCCGTATTGTACTGGATACGAAGGATATCGCCACTGCACGATCCTGTAGCGGAGAGGTACAGCAGGAGTGGTGATCCACCGGATTCTTACCAAGTCTTTCCCTGACTTGGGAAAATCGCGCAGCGCTTCCGCGGAGAGTTTGTGCTCTGGCAGAATCCCAGGGCACACTGACAGTCCTTCGTGGAGCTCCAAAATGTTCTTGAGGCAAACATCACCTTTCGTCGATTCGCGTTCTATTATTACCGTTTCTGCCTCCGACACGTCAGAATAGTGTTCGTTGGTTATGGTCTCTGCGTCAGAGACATCGGAGAGGCTTTCCCGCGTGTCGTCCGCGTGATCGAATACGTCTGCGTCTGAGCCAGGCCCGAATGCCGGTCTCTACGTTAAGCGTAGATATTCTGCGCGTGTTATTGAATTGTGAAATATGAATATAAATGTAAGTTAGCGATTATCCTTACATTGGAATTAATGCTGGCTCGGGTACCACGGGTAGCCGTATTGTACTGGATACGAAGGATATCGCCACTGCACGATCCTGTAGCGGAGAGGTACAGCAGGAGTGGTAATCCTCCGGATTTTTACCAAGTCTTTCCCTGACTTGGGAAAATCGCGCAGCGCTTCCGCGGAGAGTTTGTGCTTTGGCAGAATCCCAGGGCACACTTACAGTCCTTCGTGGAGCTCCAAAATGTTCTTGAGGCAAACATCACCTTTCGTCGATTGGCGTTCTATTATTACCGTTTCTGCCTCCGACACGTCAGAATAGTGTTCGTTGGTTATGGTCTCTGCGTCAGAGACATCGGAGAGGCTTTCTCGCGTGTCGTCCGAGTGATCGAATACGTCTGCGTCTGAGCCAGGCCCGATTGCCGGTCTCTACGTTAAGCGTAGATATTCTGCGCGTAGTAATGAATTGTGAAATATGAATATAAATGGAAGTTAGCGATTATCCTTACATTGGAATTAATGCTGGCTCGGGTACCACGGGTAGCCGTATTGTACTGGATACGAAGGATATCGCCACTGCACGATCCTGTAGCGGAGAGGTACAGCAGGAGTGATGAACCACCGGATTCTTACCAAGTCTTTCCCTTAGTTGGGAAAATCGCGCAGCGCTTCCGCGGAGAGTTTGTGCTTTGGCAGAATCCCAGGGCACACTGACAGTCCTTCGTGGAGCTCCAAAATGTTCTTGAGGCAAACATCACCTTTCGTCGATTCGCGTTCTATTATTACCGTTTCTGCCTCCGACACGTCAGAATAGTGTTCGTTGGTTATGGTCTCTGCGTCAGAGACATCGGAGAGGCTTTCTCGCGTGTCGTCCGCGTGATCGAATACGTCTGCGTCTGAGCCAGGCCCGAATGCCGGTCTCTACGTTAAGCGTAGATATTCTGCGCGTAGTAATGATTTGTGAAATATGAATATAAATTTCAGTTAGCGATTATCCTTACATTGGAATTAATGCTGGCTCGTGTACCACGGGTAGCCGTATTGTACTGGATACGAAGGATATCGCCACTGCACGATCCTGTAGCGGAGAGGTACAGCAGGAGTGGTGATCCACCGGATTCTTACCAAGTCTTTCCCTGACTTGGGAAAATCGCGCAGCGCTTCCGCGGAGAGTTTGTGCTCTGGCAGAATCCCAGGGCACACTGACAGTCCTTCGTGGAGCTCCAAAATGTTCTTGAGGCAAACATCACCTTTCGTCGATTCGCGTTCTATTATTACCGTTTCTGCCTCCGACACGTCAGAATAGTGTTCGTTGGTTATGGTCTCTGCGTCAGAGACATCGGAGAGGCTTTCTCGCGTGTCGTCCGCGTGATCGAATACGTCTGCGTCTGAGCCAGGCCCGAATGCCGGTCTCTACGTTAAGCGTAGATATTCTGCGCGTAGTAATGAATTGTGAAATATGAATATAAATTTCAGTTAGCGATTATCCTTACATTGGAATTAATGCTGGCTCGGGTACCACGGGTAGCCGTATTGTACTGGATACGAAGGATATCGCCACTGCACGATCCTGTAGCGGAGAGGTACAGCAGGAGTGGTGATCCACCGGATTCTTACCAAGTCTTTCCCTGACTTGGGAAAATCGCGCAGCGCTTCCGCGGAGAGTTTGTGCTCTGGCAGAATCCCAGGGCACACTGACAGTCCTTCGTGGAGCTCCAAAATGTTCTTGAGGCAAACATCACCTTTCGTCGATTCGCGTTCTATTATTACCGTTTCTGCCTCCGACACGTCAGAATAGTGTTCGTTGGTTATGGTCTCTGCGTCAGAGACATCGGAGAGGCTTTCTCGCGTGTCGTCCGCGTGATCGAATACGTCTGCGTCTGAGCCAGGCCCGAATGCCGGTCTCTACGTTAAGCGTAGATATTCTACGCGTATTATTGAATTGTGAATTATGAATATAAATTTCAGTTAGCGATTATCCTTACATTGGAATTAATGCTGGCTCGGGTACCACGGGTAGCCGTATTGTACTGGATACGAAGGATATCGCCATTGCACGATCCTGTAGCGGAGAGGTACAGCAGGAGTGGTGATCCACCGGATTCTTACCAAGTCTTTCCCTGACTTGGGAAAATCGCGCAGCGCTTCCGCGGAGAGTTTGTGCTTTGGCAGAATCCCAGGGCACACTGATAGTTCTTCGTGGAGCTCCAAAATGTTCTTGAGGCAAACATCACCTTTCGTCGATTCGCGTTCTATTATTACCGTTTCTGCCTCCGACACGTCAGAATAGTGTTTGTTGGTTATGGTCTCTGCGTCAGAGACGTCGGAGAGGCTTTCTCGCGTGTCGTCCGCGTGATCGAATACGTCTGCGTCTGAGCCAGGCCCGAATGCCGGTCTCAACGTTAAACGTAGATATTCTGCGCGTATTATTGAATTGTGAATTATGAATATAAATTTCAGTTAGCGATTATCCTTATATTGGAATTAATGCTGGCTCGGGTACCACGGGTAGCCGTATTGTACTGGATACGAAGGATATCGCCACTGCACGATCCTGTAGCGGAGAGGTACAGCAGGAGTGGTGATCCACCGGATTCTTACCAAGTCTTTCCCTGACTTGGGAAAATCGCGCAGCGCTTCCGCGGAGAGTTTGTGCTTTGGCAGAATCCCAGGGCACACTGACCGTCCTTCGTGGAGCTCCAAAATGTTCTTGAGGCAAACATCACCTTTCGTCGATTCGCGTTCTATTATTACCGTTTCTGCCTCCGACACGTCAGAATAGTGTTCGTTGGTTATGGTCTCTGCGTCAGAGACATCGGAGAGGCTTTCTCGCGTGTCGTCCGCGTGATCGAATACGTCTGCGTCTGAGCCAGGCCCGAATGCCGGTCTCTACGTTAAGCGTAGATATTCTGCGCGTAGTAATGATTTGTGAAATATGAATATAAATTTCAGTTAGCGATTATCCTTACATTGGAATTAATGCTGGCTCGTGTACCACGGGTAGCCGTATTGTACTGGATACGAAGGATATCGCCACTGCACGATCCTGTAGCGGAGAGGTACAGCAGGAGTGGTGATCCACCGGATTCTTACCAAGTCTTTCCCTTAGTTGGGAAAATCGCGCAGCGCTTCCGCGGAGAGTTTGTGCTCTGGCAGAATCCCAGGGCACACTGACAGTCCTTCGTGGAGCTCCAAAATGTTCTTGAGGCAAACATCACCTTTCGTCGATTCGCGTTCTATTATTACCGTTTCTGCCTCCGACACGTCAGAATAGTGTTCGTTGGTTATGGTCTCTGCGTCAGAGACATCGGAGAGGCTTTCTCGCGTGTCGTCCGCGTGATCGAATACGTCTGCGTCTGAGCCAGGCCCGAATGCCGGTCTCTACGTTAAGCGTAGATATTCTGCGCGTAGTAATGATTTGTGAAATATGAATATAAATTTCAGTTAGCGATTATCCTTACATTGGAATTAATGCTGGCTCGTGTACCACGGGTAGCCGTATTGTACTGGATACGAAGGATATCGCCACTGCACGATCCTGTAGCGGAGAGGTACAGCAGGAGTGGTGATCCACCGGATTCTTACCAAGTCTTTCCCTGACTTGGGAAAATCGCGCAGCGCTTCCGCGGAGAGTTTGTGCTCTGGCAGAATCCCAGGGCACACTGATAGTTCTTCGTGGAGCTCCAAAATGTTCTTGAGGCAAACATCACCTTTCGTCGATTCGCGTTCTATTATTACCGTTTCTGCCTCCGACACGTCAGAATAGTGTTCGTTGGTTATGGTCTCTGCGTCAGAGACATCGGAGAGGCTTTCTCGCGTGTCGTCCGCGTGATCGAATACGTCTGCGTCTGAGCCAGGCCCGAATGCCGGTCTCTACGTTAAGCGTAGATATTCTGCGCGTAGTAATGATTTGTGAAATATGAATATAAATTTCAGTTAGCGATTATCCTTACATTGGAATTAATGCTGGCTCGTGTACCACGGGTAGCCGTATTGTACTGGATACGAAGGATATCGCCACTGCACGATCCTGTAGCGGAGAGGTACAGCAGGAGTGGTGATCCACCGGATTCTTACCAAGTCTTTCCCTGACTTGGGAAAATCGCGCAGCGCTTCCGCGGAGAGTTTGTGCTCTGGCAGAATCCCAGGGCACACTGACAGTCCTTCGTGGAGCTCCAAAATGTTCTTGAGGCAAACATCACCTTTCGTCGATTCGCGTTCTATTATTACCGTTTCTGCCTCCGACACGTCAGAATAGTGTTCGTTGGTTATGGTCTCTGCGTCAGAGACATCGGAGAGGCTTTCTCGCGTGTCGTCCGCGTGATCGAATACGTCTGCGTCTGAGCCAGGCCCGAATGCCGGTCTCTACGTTAAGCGTAGATATTCTGCGCGTAGTAATGAATTGTGAAATATGAATATAAATTTCAGTTAGCGATTATCCTTACATTGGAATTAATGCTGGCTCGGGTACCACGGGTAGCCGTATTGTACTGGATACGAAGGATATCGCCACTGCACGATCCTGTAGCGGAGAGGTACAGCAGGAGTGGTGATCCACCGGATTCTTACCAAGTCTTTCCCTGACTTGGGAAAATCGCGCAGCGCTTCCGCGGAGAGTTTGTGCTCTGGCAGAATCCCAGGGCACACTGACAGTCCTTCGTGGAGCTCCAAAATGTTCTTGAGGCAAACATCACCTTTCGTCGATTCGCGTTCTATTATTACCGTTTCTGCCTCCGACACGTCAGAATAGTGTTCGTTGGTTATGGTCTCTGCGTCAGAGACATCGGAGAGGCTTTCTCGCGTGTCGTCCGCGTGATCGAATACGTCTGCGTCTGAGCCAGGCCCGAATGCCGGTCTCTACGTTAAGCGTAGATATTCTACGCGTATTATTGAATTGTGAATTATGAATATAAATTTCAGTTAGCGATTATCCTTACATTGGAATTAATGCTGGCTCGGGTACCACGGGTAGCCGTATTGTACTGGATACGAAGGATATCGCCATTGCACGATCCTGTAGCGGAGAGGTACAGCAGGAGTGGTGATCCACCGGATTCTTACCAAGTCTTTCCCTGACTTGGGAAAATCGCGCAGCGCTTCCGCGGAGAGTTTGTGCTTTGGCAGAATCCCAGGGCACACTGATAGTTCTTCGTGGAGCTCCAAAATGTTCTTGAGGCAAACATCACCTTTCGTCGATTCGCGTTCTATTAATACCGTTTCTGCCTCCGACACGTCAGAATAGTGTTTGTTGGTTATGGTCTCTGCGTCAGAGACGTCGGAGAGGCTTTCTCGCGTGTCGTCCGCGTGATCGAATACGTCTGCGTCTGAGCCAGGCCCGAATGCCGGTCTCAACGTTAAACGTAGATATTCTGCGCGTATTATTGAATTGTGAATTATGAATATAAATTTCAGTTAGCGATTATCCTTATATTGGAATTAATGCTGGCTCGGGTACCACGGGTAGCCGTATTGTACTGGATACGAAGGATATCGCCACTGCACGATCCTGTAGCGGAGAGGTACAGCAGGAGTGGTGATCCACCGGATTCTTACCAAGTCTTTCCCTGACTTGGGAAAATCGCGCAGCGCTTCCGCGGAGAGTTTGTGCTTTGGCAGAATCCCAGGGCACACTGACCGTCCTTCGTGGAGCTCCAAAATGTTCTTGAGGCAAACATCACCTTTCGTCGATTCGCGTTCTATTATTACCGTTTCTGCCTCCGACACGTCAGAATAGTGTTCGTTGGTTATGGTCTCTGCGTCAGAGACATCGGAGAGGCTTTCTCGCGTGTCGTCCGCGTGATCGAATACGTCTGCGTCTGAGCCAGGCCCGAATGCCGGTCTCTACGTTAAGCGTAGATATTCTGCGCGTAGTAATGATTTGTGAAATATGAATATAAATTTCAGTTAGCGATTATCCTTACATTGGAATTAATGCTGGCTCGTGTACCACGGGTAGCCGTATTGTACTGGATACGAAGGATATCGCCACTGCACGATCCTGTAGCGGAGAGGTACAGCAGGAGTGGTGATCCACCGGATTCTTACCAAGTCTTTCCCTGACTTGGGAAAATCGCGCAGCGCTTCCGCGGAGAGTTTGTGCTCTGGCAGAATCCCAGGGCACACTGACAGTCCTTCGTGGAGCTCCAAAATGTTCTTGAGGCAAACATCACCTTTCGTCGATTCGCGTTCTATTATTACGGTTTCTGCCTCCGACACGTCAGAATAGTGTTCGTTGGTTATGGTCTCTGCGTCAGAGACATCGGAGAGGCTTTCTCGCGTGTCGTCCGCGTGATCGAATACGTCTGCGTCTGAGCCAGGCCCGAATGCCGGTCTCTACGTTAAGCGTAGATATTCTGCGCGTAGTAATGAATTGTGAAATATGAATATAAATTTCAGTTAGCGATTATCCTTACATTGGAATTAATGCTGGCTCGGGTACCACGGGTAGCCGTATTGTACTGGATACGAAGGATATCGCCATTGCACGATCCTGTAGCGGAGAGGTACAGCAGGAGTGGTGATCCACCGGATTCTTACCAAGTCTTTCCCTGACTTGGGAAAATCGCGCAGCGCTTCCGCGGAGAGTTTGTGCTCTGGCAGAATCCCAGGGCACACTGACAGTCCTTCGTGGAGCTCCAAAATGTTCTTGAGGCAAACATCACCTTTCGTCGATTCGCGTTCTATTATTACGGTTTCTGCCTCCGACACGTCAGAATAGTGTTCGTTGGTTATGGTCTCTGCGTCAGAGACATCGGAGAGGCTTTCTCGCGTGTCGTCCGCGTGATCGAATACGTCTGCGTCTGAGCCAGGCCCGAATGCCGGTCTCTACGTTAAGCGTAGATATTCTGCGCGTAGTAATGAATTGTGAAATATGAATATAAATTTCAGTTAGCGATTATCCTTACATTGGAATTAATGCTGGCTCGGGTACCACGGGTAGCCGTATTGTACTGGATACGAAGGATATCGCCACTGCACGATCCTGTAGCGGAGAGGTACAGCAGGAGTGGTGATCCACCGGATTCTTACCAAGTCTTTCCCTGACTTGGGAAAATCGCGCAGCGCTTCCGCGGAGAGTTTGTGCTCTGGCAGAATCCCAGGGCACACTGACAGTCCTTCGTGGAGCTCCAAAATGTTCTTGAGGCAAACATCACCTTTCGTCGATTCGCGTTCTATTATTACCGTTTCTGCCTCCGACACGTCAGAATAGTGTTTGTTGGTTATGGTCTCTGCGTCAGAGACGTCGGAGAGGCTTTCTCGCGTGTCGTCCGCGTGATCGAATACGTCTGCGTCTGAGCCAGGCCCGAATGCCGGTCTCAACGTTAAACGTAGATATTCTGCGCGTATTATTGAATTGTGAATTATGAATATAAATTTCAGTTAGCGATTATCCTTATATTGGAATTAATGCTGGCTCGGGTACCACGGGTAGCCGTATTGTACTGGATACGAAGGATATCGCCACTGCACGATCCTGTAGCGGAGAGGTACAGCAGGAGTGGTGATCCACCGGATTCTTACCAAGTCTTTCCCTGACTTGGGAAAATCGCGCAGCGCTTCCGCGGAGAGTTTGTGCTTTGGCAGAATCCCAGGGCACACTGACCGTCCTTCGTGGAGCTCCAAAATGTTCTTGAGGCAAACATCACCTTTCGTCGATTCGCGTTCTATTATTACCGTTTCTGCCTCCGACACGTCAGAATAGTGTTCGTTGGTTATGGTCTCTGCGTCAGAGACATCGGAGAGGCTTTCTCGCGTGTCGTTCGCGTGATCGAATACGTCTGCGTCTGAGCCAGGCCCGAATGCCGATCTCTACGTTAAGCGTAGATATTCTGCGCGTAGTAATGATTTGTGAAATATGAATATAAATTTCAGTTAGCGATTATCCTTACATTGGAATTAATGCTGTCTCGTGTACCACGGGTAGCCGTATTGTACTGGATACGAAGGATATCGCCACTGCACGATCCTGTAGCGGAGAGGTACAGCAGGAGTGGTGATCCACCGGATTCTTACCAAGTCTTTCCCTGACTTGGGAAAATCGCGCAGCGCTTCCGCGGAGAGTTTGTGCTCTGGCAGAATCCCAGGGCACACTGACAGTCCTTCGTGGAGCTCCAAAATGTTCTTGAGGCAAACATCACCTTTCGTCGATTCGCGTTCTATTATTACGGTTTCTGCCTCCGACACGTCAGAATAGTGTTCGTTGGTTATGGTCTCTGCGTCAGAGACATCGGAGAGGCTTTCTCGCGTGTCGTCCGCGTGATCGAATACGTCTGCGTCTGAGCCAGGCCCGAATGCCGGTCTCTACGTTAAGCGTAGATATTCTGCGCGTAGTAATGAATTGTGAAATATGAATATAAATTTCAGTTAGCGATTATCCTTACATTGGAATTAATGCTGGCTCGGGTACCACGGGTAGCCGTATTGTACTGGATACGAAGGATATCGCCACTGCACGATCCTGTAGCGGAGAGGTACAGCAGGAGTGGTGATCCACCGGATTCTTACCAAGTCTTTCCCTGAGTTGGGAAAATCGCGCAGCGCTTCCGCGGAGAGTTTGTGCTTTGGCAGAATCCCAGGGCACACTGACAGTCCTTCGTGGAGCTCCAAAATGTTCTTGAGGCAAACATCACCTTTCGTCGATTCGCGTTCTATTATTACCGTTTCTGCCTCCGACACGTCAGAATAGTGTTCGTTGGTTATGGTCTCTGCGTCAGAGACATCGGAGAGGCTTTCTCGCGTGTCGTCCGCGTGATCGAATACGTCTGCGTCTGAGCCAGGCCCGAATGCCGGTCTCTACGTTAAGCGTAGATATTCTACGCGTATTATTGAATTGTGAATTATGAATATAAATTTCAGTTAGCGATTATCCTTACATTGGAATTAATGCTGGCTCGGGTACCACGGGTAGCCGTATTGTACTGGATACGAAGGATATCGCCATTGCACGATCCTGTAGCGGAGAGGTACAGCAGGAGTGGTGATCCACCGGATTCTTACCAAGTCTTTCCCTGACTTGGGAAAATCGCGCAGCGCTTCCGCGGAGAGTTTGTGCTCTGGCAGAATCCCAGGGCACACTGACAGTCCTTCGTGGAGCTCCAAAATGTTCTTGAGGCAAACATCACCTTTCGTCGATTCGCGTTCTATTATTACCGTTTCTGCCTCCGACACGTCAGAATAGTGTTCGTTGGTTATGGTCTCTGCGTCAGAGACATCGGAGAGGCTTTCTCGCGTGTCGTCCGCGTGATCGAATACGTCTGCGTCTGAGCCAGGCCCGAATGCCGGTCTCTACGTTAAGCGTAGATATTCTACGCGTATTATTGAATTGTGAATTATGAATATAAATTTCAGTTAGCGATTATCCTTACATTGGAATTAATGCTGGCTCGGGTACCACGGGTAGCCGTATTGTACTGGATACGAAGGATATCGCCATTGCACGATCCTGTAGCGGAGAGGTACAGCAGGAGTGGTGATCCACCGGATTCTTACCAAGTCTTTCCCTGACTTGGGAAAATCGCGCAGCGCTTCCGCGGAGAGTTTGTGCTTTGGCAGAATCCCAGGGCACACTGATAGTTCTTCGTGGAGCTCCAAAATGTTCTTGAGGCAAACATCACCTTTCGTCGATTCGCGTTCTATTATTACCGTTTCTGCCTCCGACACGTCAGAATAGTGTTTGTTGGTTATGGTCTCTGCGTCAGAGACATCGGAGAGGCTTTCTCGCGTGTCGTCCGCGTGATCGAATACGTCTGCGTCTGAGCCAGGCCCGAATGCCGGTCTCTACGTTAAGCGTAGATATTCTGCGCGTATTATTGAATTGTGAAATATGAATATAAATGTAAGTTAGCGATTATCCTTACATTGGAATTAATGCTGGCTCGTGTACCACGGCTAGCCGTATTGTACTGGATACGAAGGATATCGCCACTGCACGATCCTGTAGCGGAGAGGTACAGCAGGAGTGGTGATCCACCGGATTCTTACCAAGTCTTTCCCTGAGTTGGGAAAATCGCGCAGCGCTTCCGCGGAGAGTTTGTGCTTTGGCAGAATCCCAGGGCACACTGACTGTCCTTCGTGGAGCTCCAAAATGTTCTTGAGGCAAACATCACCTTTCGTCGATTCGCGTTCTATTATTACCGTTTCTGCCTCCGACACGTCAGAATAGTGTTCGTTGGTTATGGTCTCTGCGTCAGAGACATCGGAGAGGCTTTCTCGCGTGTCGTCCGCGTGATCGAATACGTCTGCGTCTGAGCCAGGCCCGATTGCCGGTCTCTACGTTAAGCGTAGATATTCTGCGCGTATTATTGAATTGTGAAATATGAATATAAATGTAAGTTAGCGATTATCCTTACATTGGAATTAATGCTGGCTCGTGTACCACGGCTAGCCGTATTGTACTGGATACGAAGGATATCGCCACTGCACGATCCTGTAGCGGAGAGGTACAGCAGGAGTGGTGATCCACCGGATTCTTACCAAGTCTTTCCCTGAGTTGGGAAAATCGCGCAGCGCTTCCGCGGAGAGTTTGTGCTTTGGCAGAATCCCAGGGCACACTGACAGTCCTTCGTGGAGCTCCAAAATGTTCTTGAGGCAAACATCACCTTTCGTCGATTCGCGTTCTATTATTACCGTTTCTGCCTCCGACACGTCAGAATAGTGTTCGTTGGTTAAGGTCTCTGCGTCAGAGACATCGGAGAGGCTTTCTCGCGTGTCGTCCGCGTGATCGAATACGTCTGCGTCTGAGCCAGGCCCGAATGCCGGTCTCTACGTTAAGCGTAGATATTCTACGCGTATTATTGAATTGTGAATTATGAATATAAATTTCAGTTAGCGATTATCCTTACATTGGAATTAATGCTGGCTCGGGTACCACGGGTAGCCGTATTGTACTGGATACGAAGGATATCGCCATTGCACGATCCTGTAGCGGAGAGGTACAGCAGGAGTGGTGATCCACCGGATTCTTACCAAGTCTTTCCCTGACTTGGGAAAATCGCGCAGCGCTTCCGCGGAGAGTTTGTGCTTTGGCAGAATCCCAGGGCACACTGACAGTTCTTCGTGGAGCTCCAAAATGTTCTTGAGGCAAACATCACCTTTCGTCGATTCGCGTTCTATTATTACCGTTTCTGCCTCCGACACGTCAGAATAGTGTTTGTTGGTTATGGTCTCTGCGTCAGAGACGTCGGAGAGGCTTTCTCGCGTGTCGTCCGCGTGATCGAATACGTCTGCGCCTGAGCCAGGCCCGAATGCCGGTCTCAACGTTAAACGTAGATATTCTGCGCGTATTATTGAATTGTGAATTATGAATATAAATTTCAGTTAGCGATTATCCTTATATTGGAATTAATGCTGGCTCGGGTACCACGGGTAGCCGTATTGTACTGGATACGAAGGATATCGCCACTGCACGATCCTGTAGCGGAGAGGTACAGCAGGAGTGGTGATCCACCGGATTCTTACCAAGTCTTTCCCTGACTTGGGAAAATCGCGCAGCGCTTCCGCGGAGAGTTTGTGCTTTGGCAGAATCCCAGGGCACACTGACCGTCCTTCGTGGAGCTCCAAAATGTTCTTGAGGCAAACATCACCTTTCGTCGATTCGCGTTCTATTATTACCGTTTCTGCCTCCGACACGTCAGAATAGTGTTCGTTGGTTATGGTCTATGCGTCAGAGACATCGGAGAGGCTTTCTCGCGTGTCGTCCGCGTGATCGAATACGTCTGCGTCTGAGCCAGGCCCGATTGCCGGTCTCTACGTTAAGCGTAGATATTCTGCGCGTAGTAATGAATTGTGAAATATGAATATAAATTTCAGTTAGCGATTATCCTTACATTGGAATTAATGCTGGCTCGGGTACCACGGGTAGCCGTATTGTACTGGATACGAAGGATATCGCCACTGCACGATCCTGTAGCGGAGAGGTACAGCAGGAGTGGTGATCCACCGGATTCTTACCAAGTCTTTCCCTGACTTGGGAAAATCGCGCAGCGCTTCCGCGGAGAGTTTGTGCTTTGGCAGAATACCAGGGCACACTGACCGTCCTTCATGGAGCTCCAAAATGTTCTTGAGGCAAACATCACCTTTCGTCGATTCGCGTTCTATTATTACCGTTTCTGCCTCCGACACGTCAGAATAGTGTTCGTTGGTTATGGTCTATGCGTCAGAGACATCGGAGAGGCTTTCTCGCGTGTCGTCCGCGTGATCGAATACGTCTGCGTCTGAGCCAGGCCCGATTGGCGGTCACTACGTTAAGCGTAGATATTCTGCGCGTAGTAATGAATTGTGAAATATGAATATAAATTTCAGTTAGCGATTATCCTTACATTGGAATTAATGCTGGCTCGGGTACCACGGGTAGCCGTATTGTACTGGATACGAAGGATATCGCCACTGCACGATCCTGTATCGGAGAGGTACAGCAGGAGTGGTGATCCACCGGATTCTTACCAAGTCTTTCCCTGACTTGGGAAAATCGCGCAGCGCTTCCGCGGAGAGTTTGTGCTTTGGCAGAATCCCAGGGCACACTGACAGTTCTTCGTGGAGCTCCAAAATGTTCTTGAGGCAAACATCACCTTTCGTCGATTCGCGTTCTATTATTACAGTTTCTGCCTCCGACACGTCAGAATAGTGTTTGTCGGTTATGGTCTCTGCGTCAGAGACGTCGGAGAGGCTTTCTCGCGTGTCGTCCGCGTGATCGAATACGTCTGCGTCTGAGCCAGGCCCGAATGCCGGTCTCAACGTTAAAGGTAGATATTCTGCGCGTATTATTGAATTGTGAATTATGAATATAAATTTCAGTTAGCGATTATCCTTACATTGGAATTAATGCTGGCTCGGGTACCACGGGTAGCCGTATTGTACTGGATACGAAGGATATCGCCACTGCACGATCCTGTAGCGGAGAGGTACAGCAGGAGTGGTGATCCACCGGATTCTTACCAAGTCTTTCCCTGACTTGGGAAAATCGCGCAGCGCTTCCGCGGAGAGTTTGTGCTTTGGCAGAATCCCAGGGCACACTGACCGTCCTTCGTGGAGCTCCAAAATGTTCTTGAGGCAAACATCACCTTTCGTCGATTCGCGTTCTATTATTACCGTTTCTGCCTCCGACACGTCAGAATAGTGTTCGTTGGTTATGGTCTATGCGTCAGAGACATCGGAGAAGCTTTCTCGCGTGTCGTCCGCGTGATCGAATACGTCTGCGTCTGAGCCAGGCCCGATTGCCGGTCTCTACGTTAAGCGTAGATATTCTGCGCGTGGTAATGAATTGTGAAATATGAATATAAATTTCAGTTAGCGATTATCCTTACATTGGAATTAATGCTGGCTCGGGTACCACGGGTAGCCGTATTGTACTGGATACGAAGGATATCGCCACTGCACGATCCTGTAGCGGAGAGGTACAGCAGGAGTGGTGATCCACCGGATTCTTACCAAGTCTTTCCCTGACTTGGGAAAATCGCGCAGCGCTTCCGCGGAGAGTTTGTGCTTTGGCAGAATCCCAGGGCACACTGACAGTCCTTCGTGGAGCTCCAAAATGTTCTTGAGGCAAACATCACCTTTCGTCGATTCGCGTTCTATTATTACCGTTTCTGCCTCCGACACGTCAGAATAGTGTTCGTTGGTTATGGTCTCTGCGTCAGAGACATCGGAGAGGCTTTCTCGCGTGTCGTCCGCGTGATCGAATACGTCTGCGTCTGAGCCAGGCCCGATTGCCGGTCTCTACGTTAAGCGTAGATATTCTGCGCGTAGTAATGAATTGTGAAATATGAATATAAATGTAAGTTAGCGATTATCCTTACATTGGAATTAATGCTGGCTCGGGTACCACGGGTAGCCGTATTGTACTGGATACGAAGGATATCGCCACTGCACGATCCTGTAGCGGAGAGGTACAGCAGGAGTGGTGATCCACCGCATTCTTACCAAGTCTTTCCCTGACTTGGGAAAATCGCGCAGCGCTTCCGCGGAGAGTTTGTGCTTTGGCAGAATCCCAGGGCACACTGACAGTTCTTCGTGGAGCTCCAAAATATTCTTGAGGCAAACATCACCTTTCGTCGATTCGCGTTCTATTATTACCGTTTCTGCCTCCGACACGTCAGAATAGTGTTCGTTGGTTATGGTCTCTGCGTCAGAGACGTCGGAGAGGCTTTCTCGCGTGTCGTCCGCGTGATCGAATACGTCTGCGTCTGAGCCAGGCCCGAATGCCGGTCTCAACGTTAAACGTAGATAGTCTGCGCGTATTATTGAATTGTGAATTATGCATATAAATTTCAGTTAGCGATTATCCTTACATTGGAATTAATGCTGGCTCGGGTACCACGGGTAGCCGTATTGTACTGGATACGAAGGATATCGCCACTGCACGATCCTGTAGCGGAGAGATACAGCAGGAGTGGTGATCCACCGGATTCTTACCAAGTCTTTCCCTGACTTGGGAAAATCGCGCAGCGCTTCCGCGGAGAGTTTGTGCTTTGGCAGAATCCCAGGGCACACTGACAGTCCTTCGTGGAGCTCCAAAATATTCTTGAGGCAAACATCACCTTTCGTCGATTCGCGTTCTATTATTACCGTTTCTGCCTCCGACACGTCAGAATAGTGTTCGTTGGTTATGGTCTCTGCGTCAGAGACGTCGGAGAGGCTTTCTCGCGTGTCGTCCGCGTGATCGAATACGTCTGCGTCTGAGCCAGGCCCGAATGCCGGTCTCAACGTTAAGCGTAGATATTCTGCGCGTATTATTGAATTGTGAATTATGAATATAAATTTCAGTTAGCGATTATCCTTACATTGGAATTAATGCTGGCTCGGGTACCACGGGTAGCCGTATTGTACTGGATACGAAGGATATCGCCACTGCACGATCCTGTAGCCGAGAGGTACAGCAGGAGTGGTGATCCACCGGATTCTTACCAAGTCTTTCCCTGACTTGGGAAAATCGCGCAGCGCTTCCGCGGAGAGTTTGTGCTTTGACAGAATCCCAGGGCACACTGACAGTCCTTCGTGGAGCTCCAAAATGTTCTTGAGGCAAACATCACCTTTCGTCGATTCGCGTTCTATTATTACCGTTTCTGCCTCCGACACGTCAGAATAGTGTTCGTTGGTTATGGTCTCTGCGTCAGAGACATCGGAGAGGCTTTCTCGCGTGTCGTCCGCGTGATCGAATACGTCTGCGTCTGAGCCAGGCCCGAATGCCGGTCTCTACGTTAAGCGTAGATATTCTGCGCGTAGTAATGAATTGTGAAATATGAATATAAATGTAAGTTAGCGATTATCCTTACATTGGAATTAATGCTGGCTCGGGTACCACGGGTAGCCGTATTGTACTGGATACGAAGGATATCGCCACTGCACGATCCTGTACCGGAGAGGTACAGCAGGAGTGGTGATCCACCGGATTCTTACCAAGTCTTTCCCTGACTTGGGAAAATCGCGCAGCGCTTCCGCGGAGAGTTTGTGCTTTGGCAGAATCCCAGGGCACACTCACAGTCCTTCGTGGAGCTCCAAAATGTTCTTGAGGCAAACATCACCTTTCGTCGATTCGCGTTCTATTATTACCGTTTCTGCCTCCGACACGTTAGAATAGTGTTCGTTGGTTATGTGGTCCCTGCGTCAGAGACGTCGGAGAGGCTTTCTCGCGTGTCGTCCGCGTGAACGAATACGTCTGCGTCTGAGCCAGGCCCGAATGCCGGTCTCTACGTTAAGCGTAGATATTCTGCGCGTAGTAATGAATTGTGAAATATGAATATAAATGTAAGTTAGCGATTATCCTTACATTGGAATTAATGCTTGCTCGGGTACCACGGGTAGCCGTATTGTACTGGATACGAAGGATATCGCCACTGCACGATCCTGTAGCGGAGAGGTACAGCAGGAGTGGTGATCCACCGGATTCTTACCAAGTCTTTCCCTGACTTGGGAAAATCGCGCAGCGCTTCCGCGGAGAGTTTGTGCTTTGGCAGAATCCCAGGGCACACTGACAGTTCTTCGTGGAGCTCCAAAATGTTCTTGAGGCAAACATCACCTTTCGTCGATTCGCGTTCTATTATTACCGTTTCTGCCTCCGACACGTCAGAATAGTGTTCGTTGGTTATGGTCTCTGCGTCAGAGACGTCGGAGAGGCTTTCTCGCGTGTCGTCCGCGTGTTCGAATACGTCTGCGTCTGAGCCAGGCCCGAATGCCGGTCTCTACGTTAAGCGTAGATATTCTGCGCGTAGTAATGAATTGTGAATTATGAATATAAATTTCAGTTAGCGATTATCCTTACATTGGAATTAATGCTGGCTCGGGTACCACGGGTAGCCGTATTGTACTGGATACGAAGGATATCGCCACTGCACGATCCTGTAGCGGAGAGGTACAGCAGGAGTGGTGATCCACCGGATTCTTACCAAGTCTTTCCCTGACTTGGGAATATCGCGCAGCGCTTCCGCGGAGAGTTTGTGCTTTGGCAGAATCCCAGGGCACACTGACAGTTCTTCGTGGAGCTCCAAAATGTTCTTGAGGCAAACATCACCTTTCGTCGAATCGCGTTCTATTCTTGCCGTTTCTGCCTCCGACACGTCAGAATAGTGGTCGTTGGTTATGGTCTCTGCGTCAGAGACATCGGAGAGGCTTTCTCGCGTGTCGTCCGCGTGATCGAATACGTCTGCGTCTGAGCCAGGCCCGAATGCCGGTCTCTACGTTAAGAGTAGATATTCTGCGCGTATTATTGAATTGTGAATTATGAATATAAATTTCAGTTAGCGATTATACTTACATTGGAATTAATGCTGGCTCGGGTACCACGGGTAGCCGTATTGTACTGGATACGAAGGATATCGCCACTGCACGATCCTGTAGCGGAGAGGTACAGCAGGAGTGGTGATCCACCGGATTCTTACCAAGTCTTTCCCTGACTTGGGAAAATCGCGCAGCGCTTCCGCGGAGAGTTTGTGCTTTGGCAGAATCCCAGGGCACACTGACAGTTCTTCGTGGAGCTCCGAAATGTTCTTGAGGCAAACATTACCTTTCGTCGATTCGCGTTCTATTATTACCGTTTCTGCCTCCGACACGTCAGAATAGTGTTCGTTGGTTATGGTCTCTGCGTCAGAGAAGTCGGAGAGGCTTTCTCGCGTGTCGTCCGTGTGAACGAATACGTCTGCGTCTGAGCCAGGCCCGAATGCCGGTCTCTACGTTAAGCGTAGAGATTCTGCGCGTAGTAATGAATTGTGAAATATGAATATAAATGTAAGTTAGCGATTATCCTTACATTGGAATTAATGCTTGCTCGGGTACCACGGGTAGCCGTATTCTACTGGATACGAAGGATATCGCCACTGCACGATCCTGTAGCGGAGAGGTACAGCAGGAGTGGTGATCCACCGGATTCTTACCAAGTCTTTCCCTGACTTGGGAAAATCGCGCAGCGCTTCCGCGGAGAGTTTGTGCTTTGGCAGAATCCCAGGGCACACTGACAGTTCTTCGTGGAGCTCCAAAATGTTCTTGAGGCAAACATCACCTTTCGTCGATTCGCGTTCTATTATTACCGTTTCTGCCTCCGACACGTCAGAATAGTGTTCGTTGGTTATGGTCTCTGCGTCAGAGACGTCGGAGAGACTTTCTCGCGTGTCGTCCGCGTGTTCGAATACGTCTGCGTCTGAGCCAGGCCCGAATGCCGGTCTCTACGTTAAGCGTAGATATTCTGCGCGTAGTAATGAATTGTGAAATATGAATATAAATTTCAGTTAGCGATTATCCTTACATTGGAATTAATGCTGGCTCGGGTACCACGGGTAGCCGTATTGTACTGGATACGAAGGATATCGCCACTGCACGATCCTGTAGCGGAGAGGTACAGCAGGAGTGGTGATCCACCGGATTCTTACCAAGTCTTTCCCTGACTTGGGAAAATCGCAAAGCGCTTCCGCGGAGAGTTTGTGCTTTGGCAGAATCCCAGGGCACACTGACAGTTCTTCGTGGAGCTCCGAAATGTTCTTGAGGCAAACATTACCTTTCGTCGATTCGCGTTCTATTATTACCGTTTCTGCCTCCGACACGTCAGAATAGTGTTCGTTGGTTATGGTCTCTGCGTCAGAGAAGTCGGAGAGGCTTTCTCGCGTGTCGTCCGCGTGTTCGAATACGTCTGCGTCTGAGCCAGGCCCGAATGCCGGTCTCTACGTTAAGCGTAGATATTCTGCGCGTAGTAATGAATTGTGAAATATGAATATAAATTTCAGTTAGCGATTATCCTTACATTGGAATTAATGCTGGCTCGGGTACCACGGGTAGCCGTATTGTACTGGATACGAAGGATATCGCCACTGCACGATCCTGTAGCGGAGAGGTACAGCAGGAGTGGTGATCCACCGGATTCTTACCAAGTCTTTCCCTGACTTGGGAAAATCGCGCATTGCTTCCGAGGAGAGTTTGTGCTTTGGCAGAATCCCAGGGCACACTGACAGTCCTTCGTGGAGCTCCAAAATGTTCTTGAGGCAAACATCACCTTTCGTCAATTCGCGTTTTATTATTGCCGTTTCTGCCTCCGACACGTCAGAATAGTGGTCGTTGGTTATGGTCTCTGCGTCAGAGACGTCGGAGAGGCTTTCTCGCGTGTCGTCCGCGTGATCGAATACGTCTGCGTCTGAGCCAGGCCCGAATGCCGGTCTCTACGTTAAGCGTAGATATTCTGCGCGTATTATTGAATTGTGAATTATGAATATAAATTTCAGTTAGCGATTATACTTACATTGGAATTAATGCTGGCTCGGGTACCACGGGTAGCCGTATTGTACTGGATACGAAGGATATCGCCACTGCACGATCCTGTAGCGGAGAGGTACAGCAGGAGTGGTGATCCACCGGATTCTTACCAAGTCTTTCCCTGACTTGGGAAAATCGCGCAGCGCTTCCGCGGAGAGTTTGTGCTTTGGCAGAATCCCAGGGCACACTGACAGTTCTTCGTGGAGCTCCGAAATGTTCTTGAGGCAAACATTACCTTTCGTCGATTCGCGTTCTATTATTACCGTTTCTGCCTCCGACACGTCAGAATAGTGTTCGTTGGTTATGGTCTCTGCGTCAGAGAAGTCGGAGAGGCTTTCTCGCGTGTCGTCCGTGTGAACGAATACGTCTGCGTCTGAGCCAGGCCCGAATGCCGGTCTCTACGTTAAGCGTAGAGATTCTGCGCGTAGTAATGAATTGTGAAATATGAATATAAATGTAAGTTAGCGATTATCCTTACATTGGAATTAATGCTTGCTCGGGTACCACGGGTAGCCGTATTCTACTGGATACGAAGGATATCGCCACTGCACGATCCTGTAGCGGAGAGGTACAGCAGGAGTGGTGATCCACCGGATTCTTACCAAGTCTTTCCCTGACTTGGGAAAATCGCGCAGCGCTTCCGCGGAGAGTTTGTGCTTTGGCAGAATCCCAGGGCACACTGACAGTTCTTCGTGGAGCTCCAAAATGTTCTTGAGGCAAACATCACCTTTCGTCGATTCGCGTTCTATTATTACCGTTTCTGCCTCCGACACGTCAGAATAGTGTTCGTTGGTTATGGTCTCTGCGTCAGAGACGTCGGAGAGACTTTCTCGCGTGTCGTCCGCGTGTTCGAATACGTCTGCGTCTGAGCCAGGCCCGAATGCCGGTCTCTACGTTAAGCGTAGATATTCTGCGCGTAGTAATGAATTGTGAAATATGAATATAAATTTCAGTTAGCGATTATCCTTACATTGGAATTAATGCTGGCTCGGGTACCACGGGTAGCCGTATTGTACTGGATACGAAGGATATCGCCACTGCACGATCCTGTAGCGGAGAGGTACAGCAGGAGTGGTGATCCACCGGATTCTTACCAAGTCTTTCCCTGACTTGGGAAAATCGCAAAGCGCTTCCGCGGAGAGTTTGTGCTTTGGCAGAATCCCAGGGCACACTGACAGTTCTTCGTGGAGCTCCGAAATGTTCTTGAGGCAAACATTACCTTTCGTCGATTCGCGTTCTATTATTACCGTTTCTGCCTCCGACACGTCAGAATAGTGTTCGTTGGTTATGGTCTCTGCGTCAGAGAAGTCGGAGAGGCTTTCTCGCGTGTCGTCCGCGTGTTCGAATACGTCTGCGTCTGAGCCAGGCCCGAATGCCGGTCTCTACGTTAAGCGTAGATATTCTGCGCGTAGTAATGAATTGTGAAATATGAATATAAATTTCAGTTAGCGATTATCCTTACATTGGAATTAATGCTGGCTCGGGTACCACGGGTAGCCGTATTGTACTGGATACGAAGGATATCGCCACTGCACGATCCTGTAGCGGAGAGGTACAGCAGGAGTGGTGATCCACCGGATTCTTACCAAGTCTTTCCCTGACTTGGGAAAATCGCGCATTGCTTCCGAGGAGAGTTTGTGCTTTGGCAGAATCCCAGGGCACACTGACAGTCCTTCGTGGAGCTCCAAAATGTTCTTGAGGCAAACATCACCTTTCGTCAATTCGCGTTTTATTATTGCCGTTTCTGCCTCCGACACGTCAGAATAGTGGTCGTTGGTTATGGTCTCTGCGTCAGAGACGTCGGAGAGGCTTTCTCGCGTGTCGTCCGCGTGATCGAATACGTCTGCGTCTGAGCCAGGCCCGAATGCCGGTCTCTACGTTAAGCGTAGATATTCTGCGCGTAGTAATGAATTGTGAAATATGAATATAAATTTCAGTTAGCGATTATCCTTACATTGGAATTAATGCTGGCTCGGGTACCACGGGTAGCCGTATTGTACTGGATACGAAGGATATCGCCACTGCACGATCCTGTAGCGGAGAGGTACAGCAGGACTGGTGATCCACCGGATTCTTACCAAGTCTTTCCCTGACTTGGGAAAATCGCGCAGCGCTTCTGCGGAGAGTTTGTGCTTTGGCAGAATCCCAGGGCACACTGACAGTCCTTCGTGGAGCTCCAAAATGTTCTTGAGGCAAACATCACCTTTCGTCAATTCGCGTTTTATTATTGGCGTTTCTGCTTCCGACACGTCAGAATAGTGGTCGTTGGTTATGGTCTCTGCGTCAGAGTCGTCGGAGAGGCTTTCTCGCGTGTCGTCCGCGTGATCGAATACGTCTGCGTCTGATCCAGGCCCGAATGCCGGTCTCTACGTTAAGCGTAGAGATTCTGCGCGTATTATTGAATTGTGAATTATGAATGTAAATTTCAGTTAGCGATTATCCTTACATTGGAATTAATGCTTGCTCGGGTACCACGGGTAGCCGTATTGTACTGGATACGAAGGATATCGCCACTGCACGATCCTGTAGCGGAGAGGTACAGCAGGAGTGGTGATCCACCGGATTCTCACCAAGTCTTTCCCTGACTTGGGAAAATCGCGCAGCGCTTCCGCGGAGAGTTTGTGCTTTGGCAGAATCCCAGGGCACACTGACAGTTCTTCGTGGAGCTCCAAAATGTTCTTGAGGCAAACATCACCTTTCGTCGATTCGCGTTCTATTATTACAGTTTCTGCCTCCGACACGTCAGAATAGTGTTTGTTGGTTATGGTCTCTGCGTCAGAGACGTCGGAGAGGCTTTCTCGCGTGTCGTCCGCGTGATCGAATACGTCTGCGTCTGAGCCAGGCCCGAATGCCGGTCTCAACGTTAAAGGTAGATATTCTGCGCGTATTATTGAATTGTGAATTATGAATATAAATTTCAGTTAGCGATTATCCTTACATTGGAATTAATGCTGGCTCGGGTACCACGGGTAGCCGTATTGTACTGGATACGAAGGATATCGCCACTGCACGATCCTGTAGCGGAGAGGTACAGCAGGAGTGGTGATCCACCGGATTCTTACCAAGTCTTTCCCTGACTTGGGAAAATCGCGCAGCGCTTCCGCGGAGAGTTTGTGCTTTGGCAGAATCCCAGGGCACACTGACCGTCCTTCGTGGAGCTCCAAAATGTTCTTGAGGCAAACATCACCTTTCGTCGATTCGCGTTCTATTATTACCGTTTCTGCCTCCGACACGTCAGAATAGTGTTCGTTGGTTATGGTCTATGCGTCAGAGACATCGGAGAAGCTTTCTCGCGTGTCGTCCGCGTGATCGAATACGTCTGCGTCTGAGCCAGGCCCGATTGCCGGTCTCTACGTTAAGCGTAGATATTCTGCGCGTGGTAATGAATTGTGAAATATGAATATAAATTTCAGTTAGCGATTATCCTTACATTGGAATTAATGCTGGCTCGGGTACCACGGGTAGCCGTATTGTACTGGATACGAAGGATATCGCCACTGCACGATCCTGTAGCGGAGAGGTACAGCAGGAGTGGTGATCCACCGGATTCTTACCAAGTCTTTCCCTGACTTGGGAAAATCGCGCAGCGCTTCCGCGGAGAGTTTGTGCTTTGGCAGAATCCCAGGGCACACTGACAGTCCTTCGTGGAGCTCCAAAATGTTCTTGAGGCAAACATCACCTTTCGTCGATTCGCGTTCTATTATTACCGTTTCTGCCTCCGACACGTCAGAATAGTGTTCGTTGGTTATGGTCTCTGCGTCAGAGACATCGGAGAGGCTTTCTCGCGTGTCGTCCGCGTGATCGAATACGTCTGCGTCTGAGCCAGGCCCGATTGCCGGTCTCTACGTTAAGCGTAGATATTCTGCGCGTAGTAATGAATTGTGAAATATGAATATAAATGTAAGTTAGCGATTATCCTTACATTGGAATTAATGCTGGCTCGGGTACCACGGGTAGCCGTATTGTACTGGATACGAAGGATATCGCCACTGCACGATCCTGTAGCGGAGAGGTACAGCAGGAGTGGTGATCCACCGCATTCTTACCAAGTCTTTCCCTGACTTGGGAAAATCGCGCAGCGCTTCCGCGGAGAGTTTGTGCTTTGGCAGAATCCCAGGGCACACTGACAGTTCTTCGTGGAGCTCCAAAATATTCTTGAGGCAAACATCACCTTTCGTCGATTCGCGTTCTATTATTACCGTTTCTGCCTCCGACACGTCAGAATAGTGTTCGTTGGTTATGGTCTCTGCGTCAGAGACGTCGGAGAGGCTTTCTCGCGTGTCGTCCGCGTGATCGAATACGTCTGCGTCTGAGCCAGGCCCGAATGCCGGTCTCAACGTTAAACGTAGATAGTCTGCGCGTATTATTGAATTGTGAATTATGCATATAAATTTCAGTTAGCGATTATCCTTACATTGGAATTAATGCTGGCTCGGGTACCACGGGTAGCCGTATTGTACTGGATACGAAGGATATCGCCACTGCACGATCCTGTAGCGGAGAGATACAGCAGGAGTGGTGATCCACCGGATTCTTACCAAGTCTTTCCCTGACTTGGGAAAATCGCGCAGCGCTTCCGCGGAGAGTTTGTGCTTTGGCAGAATCCCAGGGCACACTGACAGTCCTTCGTGGAGCTCCAAAATATTCTTGAGGCAAACATCACCTTTCGTCGATTCGCGTTCTATTATTACCGTTTCTGCCTCCGACACGTCAGAATAGTGTTCGTTGGTTATGGTCTCTGCGTCAGAGACGTCGGAGAGGCTTTCTCGCGTGTCGTCCGCGTGATCGAATACGTCTGCGTCTGAGCCAGGCCCGAATGCCGGTCTCAACGTTAAGCGTAGATATTCTGCGCGTATTATTGAATTGTGAATTATGAATATAAATTTCAGTTAGCGATTATCCTTACATTGGAATTAATGCTGGCTCGGGTACCACGGGTAGCCGTATTGTACTGGATACGAAGGATATCGCCACTGCACGATCCTGTAGCCGAGAGGTACAGCAGGAGTGGTGATCCACCGGATTCTTACCAAGTCTTTCCCTGACTTGGGAAAATCGCGCAGCGCTTCCGCGGAGAGTTTGTGCTTTGACAGAATCCCAGGGCACACTGACAGTCCTTCGTGGAGCTCCAAAATGTTCTTGAGGCAAACATCACCTTTCGTCGATTCGCGTTCTATTATTACCGTTTCTGCCTCCGACACGTCAGAATAGTGTTCGTTGGTTATGGTCTCTGCGTCAGAGACATCGGAGAGGCTTTCTCGCGTGTCGTCCGCGTGATCGAATACGTCTGCGTCTGAGCCAGGCCCGAATGCCGGTCTCTACGTTAAGCGTAGATATTCTGCGCGTAGTAATGAATTGTGAAATATGAATATAAATGTAAGTTAGCGATTATCCTTACATTGGAATTAATGCTGGCTCGGGTACCACGGGTAGCCGTATTGTACTGGATACGAAGGATATCGCCACTGCACGATCCTGTACCGGAGAGGTACAGCAGGAGTGGTGATCCACCGGATTCTTACCAAGTCTTTCCCTGACTTGGGAAAATCGCGCAGCGCTTCCGCGGAGAGTTTGTGCTTTGGCAGAATCCCAGGGCACACTCACAGTCCTTCGTGGAGCTCCAAAATGTTCTTGAGGCAAACATCACCTTTCGTCGATTCGCGTTCTATTATTACCGTTTCTGCCTCCGACACGTTAGAATAGTGTTCGTTGGTTATGTGGTCCCTGCGTCAGAGACGTCGGAGAGGCTTTCTCGCGTGTCGTCCGCGTGAACGAATACGTCTGCGTCTGAGCCAGGCCCGAATGCCGGTCTCTACGTTAAGCGTAGATATTCTGCGCGTAGTAATGAATTGTGAAATATGAATATAAATGTAAGTTAGCGATTATCCTTACATTGGAATTAATGCTTGCTCGGGTACCACGGGTAGCCGTATTGTACTGGATACGAAGGATATCGCCACTGCACGATCCTGTAGCGGAGAGGTACAGCAGGAGTGGTGATCCACCGGATTCTTACCAAGTCTTTCCCTGACTTGGGAAAATCGCGCAGCGCTTCCGCGGAGAGTTTGTGCTTTGGCAGAATCCCAGGGCACACTGACAGTTCTTCGTGGAGCTCCAAAATGTTCTTGAGGCAAACATCACCTTTCGTCGATTCGCGTTCTATTATTACCGTTTCTGCCTCCGACACGTCAGAATAGTGTTCGTTGGTTATGGTCTCTGCGTCAGAGACGTCGGAGAGGCTTTCTCGCGTGTCGTCCGCGTGTTCGAATACGTCTGCGTCTGAGCCAGGCCCGAATGCCGGTCTCTACGTTAAGCGTAGATATTCTGCGCGTAGTAATGAATTGTGAATTATGAATATAAATTTCAGTTAGCGATTATCCTTACATTGGAATTAATGCTGGCTCGGGTACCACGGGTAGCCGTATTGTACTGGATACGAAGGATATCGCCACTGCACGATCCTGTAGCGGAGAGGTACAGCAGGAGTGGTGATCCACCGGATTCTTACCAAGTCTTTCCCTGACTTGGGAATATCGCGCAGCGCTTCCGCGGAGAGTTTGTGCTTTGGCAGAATCCCAGGGCACACTGACAGTCCTTCGTGGAGCTCCAAAATGTTCTTGAGGCAAACATCACCTTTCGTCGAATCGCGTTCTATTATTGCCGTTTCTGCCTCCGACACGTCAGAATAGTGGTCGTTGGTTATGGTCTCTGCGTCAGAGACATCGGAGAGGCTTTCTCGCGTGTCGTCCGCGTGATCGAATACGTCTGCGTCTGAGCCAGGCCCGAATGCCGGTCTCTACGTTAAGCGTAGATATTCTGCGCGTATTATCGAATTGTGAATTATGAATATAAATTTCAGTTAGCGATTATACTTACATTGGAATTAATGCTGGCTCGGGTACCACGGGTAGCCGTATTGTACTGGATACGAAGGATATCGCCACTGCACGATCCTGTAGCGGAGAGGTACAGCAGGAGTGGTGATCCACCGGATTCTTACCAAGTCTTTCCCTGACTTGGGAAAATCGCGCAGCGCTTCCGCGGAGAGTTTGTGCTTTGGCAGAATCCCAGGGCACACTGACAGTTCTTCGTGGAGCTCCAAAATGTTCTTGAGGCAAACATCACCTTTCGTCGAATCGCGTTCTATTCTTGCCGTTTCTGCCTCCGACACGTCAGAATAGTGGTCGTTGGTTATGGTCTCTGCGTCAGAGACATCGGAGAGGCTTTCTCGCGTGTCGTCCGCGTGATCGAATACGTCTGCGTCTGAGCCAGGCCCGAATGCCGGTCTCTACGTTAAGCGTAGATATTCTGCGCGTATTATTGAATTGTGAATTATGAATATAAATTTCAGTTAGCGATTATACTTACATTGGAATTAATGCTGGCTCGGGTACCACGGGTAGCCGTATTGTACTGGATACGAAGGATATCGCCACTGCACGATCCTGTAGCGGAGAGGTACAGCAGGAGTGGTGATCCACCGGATTCTTACCAAGTCTTTCCCTGACTTGGGAAAATCGCGCAGCGCTTCCGCGGAGAGTTTGTGCTTTGGCAGAATCCCAGGGCACACTGACAGTTCTTCGTGGAGCTCCGAAATGTTCTTGAGGCAAACATTACCTTTCGTCGATTCGCGTTCTATTATTACCGTTTCTGCCTCCGACACGTCAGAATAGTGTTCGTTGGTTATGGTCTCTGCGTCAGAGAAGTCGGAGAGGCTTTCTCGCGTGTCGTCCGTGTGAACGAATACGTCTGCGTCTGAGCCAGGCCCGAATGCCGGTCTCTACGTTAAGCGTAGAGATTCTGCGCGTAGTAATGAATTGTGAAATATGAATATAAATGTAAGTTAGCGATTATCCTTACATTGGAATTAATGCTTGCTCGGGTACCACGGGTAGCCGTATTCTACTGGATACGAAGGATATCGCCACTGCACGATCCTGTAGCGGAGAGGTACAGCAGGAGTGGTGATCCACCGGATTCTTACCAAGTCTTTCCCTGACTTGGGAAAATCGCGCAGCGCTTCCGCGGAGAGTTTGTGCTTTGGCAGAATCCCAGGGCACACTGACAGTTCTTCGTGGAGCTCCAAAATGTTCTTGAGGCAAACATCACCTTTCGTCGATTCGCGTTCTATTATTACCGTTTCTGCCTCCGACACGTCAGAATAGTGTTCGTTGGTTATGGTCTCTGCGTCAGAGACGTCGGAGAGGCTTTCTCGCGTGTCGTCCGCGTGTTCGAATACGTCTGCGTCTGAGCCAGGCCCGAATGCCGGTCTCTACGTTAAGCGTAGATATTCTGCGCGTAGTAATGAATTGTGAAATATGAATATAAATTTCAGTTAGCGATTATCCTTACATTGGAATTAATGCTGGCTCGGGTACCACGGGTAGCCGTATTGTACTGGATACGAAGGATATCGCCACTGCACGATCCTGTAGCGGAGAGGTACAGCAGGAGTGGTGATCCACCGGATTCTTACCAAGTCTTTCCCTGACTTGGGAAAATCGCAAAGCGCTTCCGCGGAGAGTTTGTGCTTTGGCAGAATCCCAGGGCACACTGACAGTTCTTCGTGGAGCTCCGAAATGTTCTTGAGGCAAACATTACCTTTCGTCGATTCGCGTTCTATTATTACCGTTTCTGCCTCCGACACGTCAGAATAGTGTTCGTTGGTTATGGTCTCTGCGTCAGAGAAGTCGGAGAGGCTTTCTCGCGTGTCGTCCGCGTGTTCGAATACGTCTGCGTCTGAGCCAGGCCCGAATGCCGGTCTCTACGTTAAGCGTAGATATTCTGCGCGTAGTAATGAATTGTGAAATATGAATATAAATTTCAGTTAGCGATTATCCTTACATTGGAATTAATGCTGGCTCGGGTACCACGGGTAGCCGTATTGTACTGGATACGAAGGATATCGCCACTGCACGATCCTGTAGCGGAGAGGTACAGCAGGAGTGGTGATCCACCGGATTCTTACCAAGTCTTTCCCTGACTTGGGAAAATCGCAAAGCGCTTCCGCGGAGAGTTTGTGCTTTGGCAGAATCCCAGGGCACACTGACAGTTCTTCGTGGAGCTCCGAAATGTTCTTGAGGCAAACATTACCTTTCGTCGATTCGCGTTCTATTATTACCGTTTCTGCCTCCGACACGTCAGAATAGTGTTCGTTGGTTATGGTCTCTGCGTCAGAGAAGTCGGAGAGGCTTTCTCGCGTGTCGTCCGTGTGAACGAATACGTCTGCGTCTGAGCCAGGCCCGAATGCCGGTCTCTACGTTAAGCGTAGAGATTCTGCGCGTAGTAATGAATTGAGAAATATGAATATAAATTTCAGTTAGCGATTATCCTTACATTGGAATTAATGCTGGCTCGGGTACCACGGGTAGACGTATTGTACTGGATACGAAGGATATCGCCACTGCACGATCGCGTAGCGGAGAGGTACAGCAGGAGTGGTGATCCACCGGATTCTTACCAAGTCTTTCCCTGACTTGGGAAAATCGCGCATTGCTTCCGAGGAGAGTTTGTGCTTTGGCAGAATCCCAGGGCACACTGACAGTCCTTCGTGGAGCTCCAAAATGTTCTTGAGGCAAACATCACCTTTCGTCAATTCGCGTTTTATTATTGCCGTTTCTGCCTCCGACACGTCAGAATAGTGGTCGTTGGTTATGGTCTCTGCGTCAGAGACGTCGGAGAGGCTTTCTCGCGTGTCGTCCGCGTGATCGAATACGTCTGCGTCTGAGCCAGGCCCGAATGCCGGTCTCTACGTTAAGCGTAGATATTCTGCGCGTATTATCGAATTGTGAATTATGAATATAAATTTCAGTTAGCGATTATACTTACATTGGAATTAATGCTGGCTCGGGTACCACGGGTAGCCGTATTGTACTGGATACGAAGGATATCGCCACTGCACGATCCTGTAGCGGAGAGGTACAGCAGGAGTGGTGATCCACCGGATTCTTACCAAGTCTTTCCCTGACTTGGGAAAATCGCGCAGCGCTTCCGCGGAGAGTTTGTGCTTTGGCAGAATCCCAGGGCACACTGACAGTTCTTCGTGGAGCTCCAAAATGTTCTTGAGGCAAACATCACCTTTCGTCGAATCGCGTTCTATTCTTGCCGTTTCTGCCTCCGACACGTCAGAATAGTGGTCGTTGGTTATGGTCTCTGCGTCAGAGACATCGGAGAGGCTTTCTCGCGTGTCGTCCGCGTGATCGAATACGTCTGCGTCTGAGCCAGGCCCGAATGCCGGTCTCTACGTTAAGCGTAGATATTCTGCGCGTATTATTGAATTGTGATTTATGAATATAAATTTCAGTTAGCGATTATACTTACATTGGAATTAATGCTGGCTCGGGTACCACGGGTAGCCGTATTGTACTGGATACGAAGGATATCGCCACTGCACGATCCTGTAGCGGAGAGGTACAGCAGGAGTGGTGATCCACCGGATTCTTACCAAGTCTTTCCCTGACTTGGGAAAATCGCGCAGCGCTTCCGCGGAGAGTTTGTGCTTTGGCAGAATCCCAGGGCACACTGACAGTTCTTCGTGGAGCTCCGAAATGTTCTTGAGGCAAACATTACCTTTCGTCGATTCGCGTTCTATTATTACCGTTTCTGCCTCCGACACGTCAGAATAGTGTTCGTTGGTTATGGTCTCTGCGTCAGAGAAGTCGGAGAGGCTTTCTCGCGTGTCGTCCGTGTGAACGAATACGTCTGCGTCTGAGCCAGGCCCGAATGCCGGTCTCTACGTTAAGCGTAGAGATTCTGCGCGTAGTAATGAATTGTGAAATATGAATATAAATGTAAGTTAGCGATTATCCTTACATTGGAATTAATGCTTGCTCGGGTACCACGGGTAGTCGTATTCTACTGGATACGAAGGATATCGCCACTGCACGATCCTGTAGCGGAGAGGTACAGCAGGAGTGGTGATCCACCGGATTCTTACCAAGTCTTTCCCTGACTTGGGAAAATCGCGCAGCGCTTCCGCGGAGAGTTTGTGCTTTGGCAGAATCCCAGGGCACACTGACAGTTCTTCGTGGAGCTCCAAAATGTTCTTGAGGCAAACATCACCTTTCGTCGATTCGCGTTCTATTATTACCGTTTCTGCCTCCGACACGTCAGAATAGTGTTCGTTGGTTATGGTCTCTGCGTCAGAGACGTCGGAGAGGCTTTCTCGCGTGTCGTCCGCGTGTTCGAATACGTCTGCGTCTGAGCCAGGCCCGAATGCCGGTCTCTACGTTAAGCGTAGATATTCTGCGCGTAGTAATGAATTGTGAAATATGAATATAAATTTCAGTTAGCGATTATCCTTACATTGGAATTAATGCTGGCTCGGGTACCACGGGTAGCCGTATTGTACTGGATACGAAGGATATCGCCACTGCACGATCCTGTAGCGGAGAGGTACAGCAGGAGTGGTGATCCACCGGATTCTTACCAAGTCTTTCCCTGACTTGGGAAAATCGCAAAGCGCTTCCGCGGAGAGTTTGTGCTTTGGCAGAATCCCAGGGCACACTGACAGTTCTTCGTGGAGCTCCGAAATGTTCTTGAGGCAAACATTACCTTTCGTCGATTCGCGTTCTATTATTACCGTTTCTGCCTCCGACACGTCAGAATAGTGTTCGTTGGTTATGGTCTCTGCGTCAGAGAAGTCGGAGAGGCTTTCTCGCGTGTCGTCCGCGTGTTCGAATACGTCTGCGTCTGAGCCAGGCCCGAATGCCGGTCTCTACGTTAAGCGTAGATATTCTGCGCGTAGTAATGAATTGTGAAATATGAATATAAATTTCAGTTAGCGATTATCCTTACATTGGAATTAATGCTGGCTCGGGTACCACGGGTAGCCGTATTGTACTGGATACGAAGGATATCGCCACTGCACGATCCTGTAGCGGAGAGGTACAGCAGGAGTGGTGATCCACCGGATTCTTACCAAGTCTTTCCCTGACTTGGGAAAATCGCAAAGCGCTTCCGCGGAGAGTTTGTGCTTTGGCAGAATCCCAGGGCACACTGACAGTTCTTCGTGGAGCTCCGAAATGTTCTTGAGGCAAACATTACCTTTCGTCGATTCGCGTTCTATTATTACCGTTTCTGCCTCCGACACGTCAGAATAGTGTTCGTTGGTTATGGTCTCTGCGTCAGAGAAGTCGGAGAGGCTTTCTCGCGTGTCGTCCGTGTGAACGAATACGTCTGCGTCTGAGCCAGGCCCGAATGCCGGTCTCTACGTTAAGCGTAGAGATTCTGCGCGTAGTAATGAATTGAGAAATATGAATATAAATTTCAGTTAGCGATTATCCTTACATTGGAATTAATGCTGGCTCGGGTACCACGGGTAGACGTATTGTACTGGATACGAAGGATATCGCCACTGCACGATCGCGTAGCGGAGAGGTACAGCAGGAGTGGTGATCCACCGGATTCTTACCAAGTCTTTCCCTGACTTGGGAAAATCGCGCATTGCTTCCGAGGAGAGTTTGTGCTTTGGCAGAATCCCAGGGCACACTGACAGTCCTTCGTGGAGCTCCAAAATGTTCTTGAGGCAAACATCACCTTTCGTCAATTCGCGTTTTATTATTGCCGTTTCTGCCTCCGACACGTCAGAATAGTGGTCGTTGGTTATGGTCTCTGCGTCAGAGACGTCGGAGAGGCTTTCTCGCGTGTCGTCCGCGTGATCGAATACGTCTGCGTCTGAGCCAGGCCCGAATGCCGGTCTCTACGTTAAGCGTAGATATTCTGCGCGTAGTAATGAATTGTGAAATATGAATATAAATTTCAGTTAGCGATTATCCTTACATTGGAATTAATGCTGGCTCGGGTACCACGGGTAGCCGTATTGTACTGGATACGAAGGATATCGCCACTGCACGATCCTGTAGCGGAGAGGTACAGCAGGAGTGGTGATCCACCGGATTCTTACCAAGTCTTTCCCTGACTTGGGAAAATCGCGCAGCGCTTCCGCGGAGAGTTTGTGCTTTGGCAGAATCCCAGGGCACACTGACAGTCCTTCGTGGAGCTCCAAAATGTTCTTGAGGCAAACATCACCTTTCGTCAATTCGCGTTTTATTATTGCCGTTTCTGCTTCCGACACGTCAGAATAGTGGTCGTTGGTTATGGTCTCTGCGTCAGAGTCGTCGGAGAGGCTTTCTCGCGTGTCGTCCGCGTGATCGAATACGTCTGCGTCTGATCCAGGCCCGAATGCCGGTCTCTACGTTAAGCGTAGAGATTCTGCGCGTATTATTGAATTGTGAATTATGAATATAAATTTCAGTTAGCGATTATCCTTACATTGGAATTAATGCTGGCTCGGGTACCACGGGTAGCCGTATTGTACTGGATACGAAGGATATCGCCACTGCACGATCCTGTAGCGGAGAGGTACAGCAGGAGTGGTGATCCACCGGATTCTTACCAAGTCTTTCCCTGACTTGGGAAAATCGCGCAGCGCTTCCGCGGAGAGTTTGTGCTTTGGCAGAATCCCAGGGCACACTGACAGTTCTTCGTGGAGCTCCGAAATGTTCTTGAGGCAAACATTACCTTTCGTCGATTCGCGTTCTATTATTACCGTTTCTGCCTCCGACACGTCAGAATAGTGTTCGTTGGTTATGGTCTCTGCGTCAGAGAAGTCGGAGAGGCTTTCTCGCGTGTCGTCCGTGTGAACGAATACGTCTGCGTCTGAGCCAGGCCCGAATGCCGGTCTCTACGTTAAGCGTAGAGATTCTGCGCGTAGTAATGAATTGAGAAATATGAATATAAATGTAAGTTAGCGATTATACTTACATTGGAATTAATGCTGCCTCTGGTACCACGGGTAGCCGTATTGTACTGGATACGAAGGATATCGCCACTGCACGATCCTGTAGCGGAGAGGTACAGCAGGAGTGGTGATCCACCGGATTCTTACCAAGTCTTTCCCTGACTTGGGAAAATCGCGCATTGCTTCCGAGGAGAGTTTGTGCTTTGGCAGAATCCCAGGGCACACTGACAGTCCTTCGTGGAGCTCCAAAATGTTCTTGAGGCAAACATCACCTTTCGTCAATTCGCGTTTTATTATTGCCGTTTCTGCCTCCGACACGTCAGAATAGTGGTCGTTGGTTATGGTCTCTGCGTCAGAGACGTCGGAGAGGCTTTCTCGCGTGTCGTCCGCGTGATCGAATACGTCTGCGTCTGAGCCAGGCCCGAATGCCGGTCTCTACGTTAAGCGTAGATATTCTGCGCGTAGTAATGAATTGTGAAATATGAATATAAATTTCAGTTAGCGATTATCCTTACATTGGAATTAATGCTGGCTCGGGTACCACGGGTAGCCGTATTGTACTGGATACGAAGGATATCGCCACTGCACGATCCTGTAGCGGAGAGGTACAGCAGGAGTGGTGATCCACCGGATTCTTACCAAGTCTTTCCCTGACTTGGGAAAATCGCGCAGCGCTTCCGCGGAGAGTTTGTGCTTTGGCAGAATCCCAGGGCACACTGACAGTTCTTCGTGGAGCTCCGAAATGTTCTTGAGGCAAACATTACCTTTCGTCGATTCGCGTTCTATTATTACCGTTTCTGCCTCCGACACGTCAGAATAGTGTTCGTTGGTTATGGTCTCTGCGTCAGAGAAGTCGGAGAGGCTTTCTCGCGTGTCGTCCGTGTGAACGAATACGTCTGCGTCTGAGCCAGGCCCGAATGCCGGTCTCTACGTTAAGCGTAGAGATTCTGCGCGTAGTAATGAATTGTGAAATATGAATATAAATGTAAGTTAGCGCTTATCCTTACATTGGAATTAATGCTTGCTCGGGTACCACGGGTAGCCGTATTGTACTGGATACGAAGGATATCGCCACTGCACGATCCTGTAGCGGAGAGGTACAGCAGGAGTGGTGATCCACCGGATTCTTACCAAGTCTTTCCCTGACTTGGGAAAATCGCGCATCGCTTCCGCGGAGAGTTTGTGCTTTGGCAGAATCCCAGGGCACACTGACAGTTCTTCGTGGAGCTCCAAAATGTTCTTGAGGCAAACATCACCTTTCGTCGAATCGCGTTCTATTCTTGCCGTTTCTGCCTCCGACACGTCAGAATAGTGGTCGTTGGTTATGGTCTCTGCGTCAGAGACATCGGAGAGGCTTTCTCGCGTGTCGTCCGCGTGATCGAATACGTCTGCGTCTGAGCCAGGCCCGAATGCCGGTCTCTACGTTAAGCGTAGATATTCTGCGCGTATTATTGAATTGTGAATTATGAATATAAATTTCAGTTAGCGATTATACTTACATTGGAATTAATGCTGGCTCGGGTACCACGGGTAGCCGTATTGTACTGGATACGAAGGATATCGCCACTGCACGATCCTGTAGCGGAGAGGTACAGCAGGAGTGGTGATCCACCGGATTCTTACCAAGTCTTTCCCTGACTTGGGAAAATCGCGCAGCGCTTCCGCGGAGAGTTTGTGCTTTGGCAGAATCCCAGGGCACACTGACAGTTCTTCGTGGAGCTCCGAAATGTTCTTGAGGCAAACATTACCTTTCGTCGATTCGCGTTCTATTATTACCGTTTCTGCCTCCGACACGTCAGAATAGTGTTCGTTGGTTATGGTCTCTGCGTCAGAGAAGTCGGAGAGGCTTTCTCGCGTGTCGTCCGTGTGAACGAATACGTCTGCGTCTGAGCCAGGCCCGAATGCCGGTCTCTACGTTAAGCGTAGAGATTCTGCGCGTAGTAATGAATTGTGAAATATGAATATAAATGTAAGTTAGCGATTATCCTTACATTGGAATTAATGCTTGCTCGGGTACCACGGGTAGCCGTATTCTACTGGATACGAAGGATATCGCCACTGCACGATCCTGTAGCGGAGAGGTACAGCAGGAGTGGTGATCCACCGGATTCTTACCAAGTCTTTCCCTGACTTGGGAAAATCGCGCAGCGCTTCCGCGGAGAGTTTGTGCTTTGGCAGAATCCCAGGGCACACTGACAGTTCTTCGTGGAGCTCCAAAATGTTCTTGAGGCAAACATCACCTTTCGTCGATTCGCGTTCTATTATTACCGTTTCTGCCTCCGACACGTCAGAATAGTGTTCGTTGGTTATGGTCTCTGCGTCAGAGACGTCGGAGAGGCTTTCTCGCGTGTCGTCCGCGTGTTCGAATACGTCTGCGTCTGAGCCAGGCCCGAATGCCGGTCTCTACGTTAAGCGTAGATATTCTGCGCGTAGTAATGAATTGTGAAATATGAATATAAATTTCAGTTAGCGATTATCCTTACATTGGAATTAATGCTGGCTCGGGTACCACGGGTAGCCGTATTGTACTGGATACGAAGGATATCGCCACTGCACGATCCTGTAGCGGAGAGGTACAGCAGGAGTGGTGATCCACCGGATTCTTACCAAGTCTTTCCCTGACTTGGGAAAATCGCGCAGCGCTTCCGCGGAGAGTTTGTGCTTTGGCAGAATCCCAGGGCACACTGACAGTCCTTCGTGGAGCTCCAAAATGTTCTTGAGGCAAACATCACCTTTCGTCGATTCGCGTTCTATTATTACCGTTTCTGCCTCCGACACGTCAGAATAGTGGTCGTTGGATATGGTCTCTGCGTCAGAGAAGTCGGAGAGGCTTTCTCGCGTGTCGTCCGCGTGAACGAATACGTCTGCGTCTGAGCCAGGCCCGAATGCCAGTCTCTACGTTAAGCGTAGAGATACTGCGCGTAGTAATGAATTGAGAAATATGAATATAAATTTCAGTTAGCGATTATCCTTACATTGGAATTAATGCTGACTCGGGTACCACGGGTAGACGTATTGTACTGGATACGAAGGATATCGCCACTGCACGATCCTGTAGCGGAGAGGTACAGCAGGAGTGGTGATCCACCGGATTCTTACCAAGTCTTTCCCTGACTTGGGAAAATCGCGCAGCGCTTCCGCGGAGAGTTTGTGCTTTGGCAGAATCCCAGGGCACACTGACAGTCCTTCGTGGAGCTCCAAAATGTTCTTGAGGCAAACATCACCTTTCGTCGATTCGCGTTCTATTATTACCGTTTCTGCCTCCGACACGTCAGAATAGTGTTCGTTGGTTATGGTCTCTGCGTCAGAGACGTCGGAGAGGCTTTCTCGCGTGTCGTCCGCGTGATCGAATACGTCTGCGTCTGATCCAGGCCCGAATGCCGGTCTCTACGTTAAGCGTAGAGATACTGCGCGTATTATTGAATTGTGAATTATGAATATAAATTTCAGTTAGCGATTATCCTTACATTGGAATTAATGCTGGCTCGGGTACCACGGGTAGCCGTATTGTACTGGATACGAAGGATATCGCCACTGCACGATCCTGTAGCGGAGAGGTACAGCAGGAGTTGTGATCCACCGGATTCTTACCAAGTCTTTCCCTGACTTGGGAAAATCGCGCAGCGCTTCCGCGGAGAGTTTGTGCTTTGGCAGAATCCCAGGGCACACTGACAGTCCTTCGTGGAGCTCCAAAATGTTCTTGAGGCAAACATCACCTTTCGTCGATTCGCGTTCTATTATTACCGTTTCTGCCTCCGACACGTCAGAATAGTGTTCGTTGGTTATGGTCTCTGCGTCAGAGACATCGGAGAGGCTTTCTCGCGTGTCGTCCGTGTGATCGAATACGTCTGCGTCTGAGCCAGGCCCGAATGCCGGTCTCTACGTTAAGCGTAGATATTCTGCACGTATTATTGTATTGTGAATTATGAATATAAATTTCAGTTAGCGATTATACTTACATTGGAATTAATGCTGCCTCTGGTACCACGGGTAGCCGTATTGTACTGGATACGAAGGATATCGCCACTGCACGATCCTGTAGCGGAGAGGTACAGCAGGAGTGGTGATCCACCGGATTCTTACCAAGTCTTTCCCTGACTTGGGAAAATCGGGCAGCGCTTCCGCGGAGAGTATGTGCTATGGTAGAATCACTGGGCACACTGATAATCCTTCGTGGAGCTCTGAAACGTTCTTGAGGCAAACATTACCTTTCGTCGATTCGCGTTCTATTATTACCGTTTCTGCCTCCGACACGTCAGAATAGTGTTCGTTGGTTATGGTCTCTGCGTCAGAGACGTCGGAGAGGCTTTCTCGCGTGTCGTCCGCGTGTTCGAATACGTCTGCGTCTGAGCCAGGCCCGAATGCCGGTCTCTACGTTAAGCGTAGATATTCTGCGCGTAGTAATGAATTGTGAAATATGAATATAAATTTCAGTTAGCGATTATCCTTACATTGGAATTAATGCTGGCTCGGGTACCACGGGTAGCCGTATTGTACTGGATACGAAGGATATCGCCACTGCACGATCCTGTAGCGGAGAGGTACAGCAGGAGTGGTGATCCACCGGATTCTTACCAAGTCTTTCCCTGACTTGGGAAAATCGCAAAGCGCTTCCGCGGAGAGTTTGTGCTTTGGCAGAATCCCAGGGCACACTGACAGTTCTTCGTGGAGCTCCGAAATGTTCTTGAGGCAAACATTACCTTTCGTCGATTCGCGTTCTATTATTACCGTTTCTGCCTCCGACACGTCAGAATAGTGTTCGTTGGTTATGGTCTCTGCGTCAGAGAAGTCGGAGAGGCTTTCTCGCGTGTCGTCCGCGTGAACGAATACGTCTGCGTCTGAGCCAGGCCCGAATGCCGGTCTCTACGTTAAGCGTAGAGATTCTGCGCGTAGTAATGAATTGAGAAATATGAATATAAATTTCAGTTAGCGATTATCCTTACATTGGAATTAATGCTGGCTCGGGTACCACGGCTAGCCGTATTGTACTGGATCGAAGGATATCGCCACTGCACGATCCTGTAGCGGAGAGGTACAGCAGGAGTGGTGATCCACCGGATTCTTACCAAGTCTTTCCCTGACTTGGGAAAATCGCGCAGCGCTTCCGCGGAGAGTTTGTGCTTTGGCAGAATCCCAGGGCACACTGACAGTCCTTCGTGGAGCTCCAAAATGTTCTTGAGGCAAACATCACCTTTCGTCGATTCGCGTTCTATTATTACCGTTTCTGCCTCCGACACGTCAGAATAGTGTTCGTTGGTTATGGTCTCTGCGTCAGAGACATCGGAGAGGCTTTCTCGAGTGTCGTCCGCGTGATCGAATACGTCTGCGTCTGAGCCAGGCCTGAATGCCGGTCTCTACGTTAAGCGTAGAGATTCTGCGCGTAGTAATGAATTGAGAAATATGAATATAAATTTCAGTTAGCGATTATCCTTACATTGGAATTAATGCTGGCTCGGGTACCACGGGTAGACGTATTGTACTGGATACGAAGGATATCGCCACTGCACGATCCTGTAGCGGAGAGGTACAGCAGGAGTGGTGATCCTCCGGATTTTTACCAAGTCTGTCCCTGACTTGGGAAAATGGCGCAGCACTTCCGCGGAGAGTTTGTGCTTTGGCAGAATCCCAGGGCAGGCGGATAATCCTTCGTGGAGCTCCAAAATGTTCTTGAGGCAAACATCACCTTTCGTCAATTCGCGTTTTATTATTGCCGTTTCTGCCTCCGACACGTCAGAATAGTGGTCGTTGGTTATGGTCTCTGCGTCAGAGACATCGGTGAGGCTTTCTCGCGTGTCGTCCGCGTGATCGAATACGTCTGCGTCTGAGCCAGGCCCGAATGCCGGTCTCTACGTTAAGCGTAGATATTCTGCGCGTATTATTGAATTGTGAATTATGATTATAAATTTCAGTTAGCGATTATCGTTACATTGGAATTAATGCTGGCTCGGGTACCACGGGTAGCCGTATTGTACTGGATACGAAGGATATCGCCACTGCACGATCCTGTAGCGGAGAGGTACAGCGGGAGAAGTGATCCTCCGGATTCTTACCAAGTCATTCCCCGACTTGGGAAAATCGGGCAGCGCTTCCGCGGAGGGTATGTGCTATGGTAGAATCACTGGGCAGACTGATAATCCTTCGTGGAGCTCCGAAATGTTATTGAGGCAAACATTACCTTTCGTCGATTCGCGTTCTATTATTACCGTTTCTGCCTCCGACACGTCAGAATAGTGTTCGTTGGTTATGGTCTCTGCGTCAGAGACGTCGGAGAGGCTTTCTCGCGTGTCGTCCGCGTGAACGAATACGTCTGCGTCTGAGCCAGGCCCGAATGCCGGTCTCTACGTTAAGCGTAGAGATTCTGCGCGTAGTAATGAATTGAGAAATATGAATATAAATGTAAGTTAGCGATTATACTTACATTGGAATTAATGCTGCCTCTGGTACCACGGGTAGCCGTATTGTACTGGATACGAAGGATATCGCCACTGCACGATCCTGTAGCGGAGAGGTACAGCAGGAGTGGTGATCCACCGGATTCTTACCAAGTCTTTCCCTGACTTGGGAAAATCGCGCAGCGCTTCCGCGGAGAGTTTGTGCTTTGGCAGAATCCCAGGGCACACTGACAGTCCTTCGTGGAGCTCCAAAATGTTCTTGAGGCAAACATCACCTTTCGTCGATTCGCGTTCTATTATTACCGTTTCTGCCTCCGACACGTCAGAATAGTGTTCGTTGGTTATGGTCTCTGCGTCAGAGACATCGGAGAGGCTTTCTCGCGTGTCGTCCGCGTGATCGAATACGTCTGCGTCTGAGCCAGGCCTGAATGCCGGTCTCTACGTTAAGCGTAGAGATTCTGCGCGTAGTAATGAATTGAGAAATATGAATATAAATTTCAGTTAGCGATTATCCTTACATTGGAATTAATGCTGGCTCGGGTACCACGGGTAGACGTATTGTACTGGATACGATGGATATCGCCACTGCACGATCCTGTAGCGGAGAGGTACAGCAGGAGTGGTGATCCTCCGGATTTTTACCAAGTCTGTCCCTGACTTGGGAAAATGGCGCAGCACTTCCGCGGAGAGTTTGTGCTTTGGCAGAATCCCAGGGCAGGCGGATAATCCTTCGTGGAGCTCCAAAATGTTCTTGAGGCAAACATCACCTTTCGTCAATTCGCGTTTTATTATTGCCGTTTCTGCCTCCGACACGTCAGAATAGTGGTCGTTGGTTATGGTCTCTGCGTCAGAGACATCGGTGAGGCTTTCTCGCGTGTCGTCCGCGTGATCGAATACGTCTGCGTCTGAGCCAGGCCCGAATGCCGGTCTCTACGTTAAGCGTAGATATTCTGCGCGTATTATTGAATTGTGAATTATGATTATAAATTTCAGTTAGCGATTATCGTTACATTGGAATTAATGCTGGCTCGGGTACCACGGGTAGCCGTATTGTACTGGATACGAAGGATATCGCCACTGCACGATCCTGTAGCGGAGAGGTACAGCGGGAGAAGTGATCCTCCGGATTCTTACCAAGTCATTCCCCGACTTGGGAAAATCGGGCAGCGCTTCCGCGGAGGGTATGTGCTATGGTAGAATCACTGGGCAGACTGATAATCCTTCGTGGAGCTCCGAAATGTTATTGAGGCAAACATTACCTTTCGTCGATTCGCGTTCTATTATTACCGTTTCTGCCTCCGACACGTCAGAATAGTGTTCGTTGGTTATGGTCTCTGCGTCAGAGACGTCGGAGAGGCTTTCTCGCGTGTCGTCCGCGTGAACGAATACGTCTGCGTCTGAGCCAGGCCCGAATGCCGGTCTCTACGTTAAGCGTAGAGATTCTGCGCGTAGTAATGAATTGAGAAATATGAATATAAATGTAAGTTAGCGATTATACTTACATTGGAATTAATGCTGCCTCTGGTACCACGGGTAGCCGTATTGTACTGGATACGAAGGATATCGCCACTGCACGATCCTGTAGCGGAGAGGTACAGCAGGAGTGGTGATCCACCGGATTCTTACCAAGTCTTTCCCTGACTTGGGAAAATCGCGCAGCGCTTCCGCGGAGAGTTTGTGCTTTGGCAGAATCCCAGGGCACACTGACAGTCCTTCGTGGAGCTCCAAAATGTTCTTGAGGCAAACATTACCTTTCGTCGATTCGCGTTCTATTATTACCGTTTCTGCCTCCGACACGTCAGAATAGTGTTCGTTGGTTATGGTCTCTGCGTCAGAGACATCGGAGAGGCTTTCTCGCGTGTCGTCCGCGTGATCGAATACGTCTGCGTCTGAGCCAGGCCTGAATGCCGGTCTCTACGTTAAGCGTAGAGATTCTGCGCGTAGTAATGAATTGAGAAATATGAATATAAATTTCAGTTAGCGATTATCCTTACATTGGAATTAATGCTGGCTCGGGTACCACGGGTAGACGTATTGTACTGGATACGAAGGATATCGCCACTGCACGATCCTGTAGCGGAGAGGTACAGCAGGAGTGGTGATCCTCCGGATTTTTACCAAGTCTGTCCCTGACTTGGGAAAATGGCGCAGCACTTCCGCGGAGAGTTTGTGCTTTGGCAGAATCCCAGGGCAGGCGGATAATCCTTCGTGGAGCTCCAAAATGTTCTTGAGGCAAACATCACCTTTCGTCAATTCGCGTTTTATTATTACCGTTTCTGCCTCCGACACGTCAGAATAGTGTTCGTTGGTTATGGTCTCTGCGTCAGAGACGTCGGAGAGGCTTTCTCGCGTGTCGTCCGCGTGATCGAATACGTCTGCGTCTGATCCAGGCCCGAATGCCGGTCTCTACGTTAAGCGTAGATATTCTGCGCGTATTATTGAATTGTGAATTATGATTATAAATTTCAGTTAGCGATTATCGTTACATTGGAATTAATGCTGGCTCGGGTACCACGGGTAGCCGTATTGTACTGGATACGAAGGATATCGCCACTGCACGATCCTGTAGCGGAGAGGTACAGCGGGAGAAGTGATCCTCCGGATTCTTACCAAGTCATTCCCCGACTTGGGAAAATCGGGCAGCGCTTCCGCGGAGGGTATGTGCTATGGTAGAATCACTGGGCAGACTGATAATCCTTCGTGGAGCTCCGAAATGTTATTGAGGCAAACATTACCTTTCGTCGATTCGCGTTCTATTATTACCGTTTCTGCCTCCGACACGTCAGAATAGTGTTCGTTGGTTATGGTCTCTGCGTCAGAGACGTCGGAGAGGCTTTCTCGCGTGTCGTCCGCGTGAACGAATACGTCTGCGTCTGAGCCAGGCCCGAATGCCGGTCTCTACGTTAAGCGTAGAGATTCTGCGCGTAGTAATGAATTGAGAAATATGAATATAAATTTCAGTTAGCGATTATCCTTACATTGGAATTAATGCTGGCTCGGGTACCACGGGTAGACGTATTGTACTGGATACAAAGGATATCGCCACTGCACGATCCTGTAGCGGAGAGGTACAGCAGAAGTGGTGATCCACCGGATTCTTACCAAGTCTTTCCCTGACTTGGGAAAATCGCGCAGCGCTTCCGCGGAGAGTTTGTGCTTTGGCAGAATCCCAGGGCACACTGACAGTCCTTCGTGGAGCTCCAACATGTTCTTGAGGCAAACATCACCTTTCGTCGATTCGCGTTCTATTATTACCGTTTCTGCCTCCGACACGTCAGAATAGTGTTCGTTGGTTATGGTCTCTGCGTCAGAGACATCGGAGAGGCTTTCTCGCGTGTCGTCCGCGTGATCGAATACGTCTGCGTCTGAGCCAGGCCCGAATGCCGGTCTCTACGTTAAGCGTAGAGATTCTGCGCGTAGTAATGAATTGAGAAATATGAATATAAATTTCAGTTAGCGATTATCCTTACATTGGAATTAATGCTGGCTCGGGTACCACGGGTAGACGTATTGTACTGGATACGAAGGATATCGCCACTGCACGATCCTGTAGCGGAGAGGTACAGCAGGAGTGGTGATCCTCCGGATTTTTACCAAGTCTGTCCCTGACTTGGGAAAATGGCGCAGCGCTTCCGCGGAGAGTTTGTGCTTTGGCAGAATTCCAGGGCAGGCTGATAATCCTTCGTGGAGCTCCGAAATGTTATTGAGGCAAACATTACCTTTCGTCGATTCGCGTTCTATTATTACCGTTTCTGCCTCCGACACGTCAGAATAGTGATCGTTGGTTATGGTCTCTGCGTCAGAGACGTCGGAGAGGCTTTCTCGCGTGTCGTCCGCGTGAACGAATACGTCTGCGTCTGAGCCAGGCCCGAATGCCGGTCTCTACGTTAAGCGTAGAGATTCTGCGCGTAGTAATGAATTGTGAAATATGAATATAAATTTCAGTTAGCGATTATCCTTACATTGGAATTAATGCTGGCTCGGGTACCACGGGTAGCCGTATTGTACTGGATACGAAGGATATCGCCACTGCACGATCCTGTAGCGGAGAGGTACAGCAGGAGTGGTGATGCACCGGATTCTTACCAAGTCTTTCCCTGACTTGGGAAAATTGCGCATCGCTTCCGCGGAGAGTTTGTGCTTTGGCAGAATCCCAGGGCACACTGACAGTCCTTCGTGGACCTCCAAAATGTTCTTGAGGCAAACATCACCTTTCGTCGAATCGCGTTCTATTATTGCCGTTTCTGCCTCCGACACGTCAGAATAGTGGTCGTTGGTTATGGTCTCTGCGTCAGAGACGTCGGAGAGGCTTTCTCGCGTGTCGTCCGCGTGATCGAATACGTCTGCGTCTGATCCAGGCCCGAATGCCGGTCTCTACGTTAAGCGTAGAGATTCTGCGCGTATTATTGAATTGTGAATTATGAATATAAATTTCAGTTAGCGATTATCCTTACATTGGAATTAACGCTGGCTCGGGTACCACGGGTAGACGTATTGTACTGGATACGAAGGATATCGCCACTGCACGATCCTGTAGCGGAGAGGTACAGCAGGAGTGGTGATCCTCCGGATTTTTACCAAGTCTGTCCCTGACTTGGGAAAATGGCGCAGCGCTTCCGCGGAGAGTTTGTGCTTTGGCAGAATTCCAGGGCAGGCTGATAATCCTTCGTGGAGCTCCGAAATGTTATTGAGGCAAACATTACCTTTCGTCGATTCGCGTTCTATTATTACCGTTTCTGCCTCCGACACGTCAGAATAGTGTTCGTTGGTTATGGTCTCTGCGTCAGAGACGTCGGAGAGGCTTTCTCGCGTGTCGTCCGCGTGAACGAATACGTCTGCGTCTGAGCCAGGCCCGAATGCCGGTCTCTACGTTAAGCGTAGAGATTCTGCGCGTAGTAATGAATTGTGAAATATGAATATAAATTTCAGTTAGCGATTATCCTTCCATTGGAATTAATGCTGGCTCGGGTACCACGGGTAGCCGTATTGTACTGGATACGAAGGATATCGCCACTGCACGATCCTGTAGCGGAGAGGTACAGCAGGAGTGGTGATGCACCGGATTCTTACCAAGTCTTTCCCTGACTTGGGAAAATTGCGCATCGCTTCCGCGGAGAGTTTGTGCTTTGGCAGAATCCCAGGGCACACTGACAGTCCTTCGTGGAGCTTCAAAATGTTCTTGAGGCAAACATCACCTTTCGTCGAATCGCGTTCTATTATTACCGTTTCTGCCTCCGACACGTCAGAATAGTGTTCGTTGGTTATGGTCTCTGCGTCAGAGACGTCGGAGAGGCTTTCTCGCGTGTCGTCCGCGTGATCGAATACGTCTGCGTCTGATCCAGGCCCGAATGCCGGTCTCTACGTTAAGCGTAGAGATTCTGCGCGTATTATTGAATTGTGAATTATGAATATAAATTTCAGTTAGCGATTATCCTTACATTGGAATTAATGCTGGCTCGGGTACCACGGGTAGACGTATTGTACTGGATACGAAGGATATCGCCACTGCACGATCCTGTAGCGGAGAGGTACAGCAGGAGTGGTGATCCTCCGGATTTTTACCAAGTCTGTCCCTGACTTCGGAAAATGGCGCAGCGCTTCCGCGGAGAGTTTGTGCTTTGGTAGAATCACTGGGCACACTGATAATCCTTCGTGGAGCTCCGAAATGTTATCGAGGCAAACATTACCTTTCGTCGATTCGCGTTCTATTATTACCGTTTCTGCCTCCGACACGTCAGAATAGAGTTCGTTGGTTATGGTCGCTGCGTCAGAGACGTCGGAGAGGCTTTCTCGCGTGTCGTCCGCGTGAACGAATACGTCTGCGTCTGAGCCAGGCCCGAATGCCGGTCTCTACGTTAAGCGTAGAGATTCTGCGCGTAGTAATGAATTGTGAAATATGAATATAAATTTCAGTTAGCGATTATCCTTACATTGGAATTAATGCTGGCTCGGGTAACACGGGTAGCCGTATTGTACTGGATACGAAGGATATCGCCACTGCACGATCCTGTAGCGGAGAGGTACAGCAGGAGTGGTGATCCTCCGGATTTTTACCAAGTCTTTCCCTGACTTGGGAAAATCGCGCAGCGCTTCCGCGGAGAGTTTGTGCTTTGGCAGAATCCCAGAGCACACTGACAGTCCTTCGTGGAGCTCCAAAATGTTCTTGAGGCAAACATCACCTTTCGTCGATTCGCGTTCTATTATTACCGTTTCTGCCTCCGACACGTCAGAATAGTGTTCGTTGGTTATGGTCTCTGCGTCAGAGACATCGGAGAGGCTTTCTCGCGTGTCGTCCGCGTGAACGAATACGTCTGCGTCTGAGCCAGGCCCGAATGCCGGTCTCTACGTTAAGCGTAGATATTCTGCGCGTAGTAATGAATTGTGAAATATGAATATAAATGTAAGTTAGCGATTATCCTTACATTGGAATTAATGCTGGCTCGGGTACCACGGGTAGCCGTATTGTACTGGATACGAAGGATATCGCCACTGCACGATCCTGTAGCGGAGAGGTACAGCAGGAGTAGTGATCCTCCGGATTCTTACCAAGTCTTTCCCTGACTTGGGAAAATCGGGCAGCGCTTCCGCGGAGGGTATGTGCTATGGTAGAATCACTGGACAGACTGATAATCCTTCGTGGAGCTCCGAAATGTTATTGAGGCAAACATTACCTTTCGTCGATTCGCGTTCTATTATTACCGTTTCTGCCTCCGACACGTCAGAATAGTGGTCGTTGGTTATGGTCTCTGCGTCAGAGAAGTCGGAGAGGCTTTCTCGCGTGTCGTCCGCGTGAACGAATACGTCTGCGTCTGAGCCAGGCCCGAATGCCGGTCTCTACGTTAAGCGTAGATATTCTGCGCGTATTATTGAATTGTGAATTATGATTATAAATTTCAGTTAGCGATTATCCTTACATTGGAATTAATGCTGGCTCGGGTACCACGGGTAGCCGTATTGTACTGGATACGAAGGATATCACCACTGCACGATCCTGTAGCGGAGAGGTACAGCAGGAGTGGTGATCCTCCGGATTTTTACCAAGTCTGTCCCTGACTTGGGAAAATGGCGCAGCGCTTCCGCGGAGAGTTTGTGCTTTGGCAGAATCCCAGGGCACACTGACAGTCCTTCGTGGAGCTCCGAAATGTTATTGAGGCAAACATCACCTTTCGTCAATTTTCGTTTTATTATTGCCGTTTCTGCCTCCGACACGTCAGAATAGTGTTCGTTGGTTATGGTCTCTGCGTCAGAGACGTCGGAGAGGCTTTCTCGCGTGTCGTCCGCGTGAACGAATGCGTCTGCGTCTGATCCAGGCCCGAATGCCGGTCTCTACGTTAAGCGTAGAGATTCTGCGCGTAGTAATGAATTGTGAAATATGAATATAAATTTCAGTTAGCGATTATCCTTACATTGGAATTAATGCTGGCTCGGGTACCACGGGTAGCCGTATTGTACTGGATACGAAGGATATCGCCACAGCACGATCCTGTAGCGGAGAGGTACAGCAGGAGTGGTGATCCACCGGATTCTTACCAAGTCTTTCCCTGACTTGGGAAAATCGCGCAGCGTTTCCGCGGAGAGTTTGTGCTTTGGCAGAATCCCAGGGCACACTGACAGTCCTTCGTGGAGCTCCAAAATGTTCTTGAGGCAAACATCACCTTTCGTCAATTCGCGTTTTATTATTGCCGTTTCTGCCTCCGACACGTCAGAATACTGGTCGTTGGTTATGGTCTCTGCATGAGAGAAGTCGGAGAGGCTTTCTCGCGTGTCGTCCGCGTGAACGAATACGTTGCGTCTGAGCCAGGCCCGAATGCCGGTCTCTACGTTAAGCGTAGAGATTCTGCGCGTTGTAATGAATTGAGAAATATGAATATAAATGTAAGTTAGCGATTATACTTACATTGGAATTAATGCTGCCTCTGGTACCACGGGTAGCCGTATTGTACTGGATACGAAGGATATCGCCACTACACGATCGTGTAGCGGAGAGGTACAGCAGGAGTGGTGATCCACCGGATTCTTACCAAGTCTTTCACTGACTTGGGAAAATCGCGCAGCGCTTCCGCGGAGAGTTTGTGCTTTGGCAGAATCCCAGGGCACACTGACAGTCCTTCGTGGAGCTCCAAAATGTTCTTGAGGCAAACATCACCTTTCGTCGATTCGCGTTCTATTATTACCGTTTCTGCCTCCGACACGTCAGAATAGTGTTCGTTGGTTATGGTCTCTGCGTCAGAGACATCGGAGAGGCTTTCTCGCGTGTCGTCCGCGTGATCGAATACGTCTGCGTCTGAGCCAGGCCCAAATGCCGGTCTCAACGTTAAGCGTAGATATTCTGCGCGTATTATTGAATTGTGAAATATGAATATAAATGTAAGTTAGCGATTATCCTGACATTGGAATTAATGCTGGCTCGGGTACCACGGGTAGCCGTATTGTACTGGATACGAAGGATATCGCCACTGCACGATCCTGTAGCGGAGAGGTACAGCAGGAGTAGTGATCCTCCGGATTCTTACCAAGTCTTTCCCTGACTTGGGAAAATCGGGCAGCGCTTCCGCGGAGGGTATGTGCTATGGTAGAATCACTGGGCAGACTGATAATCCATCGTGGAGCTCCAAAATGTTCTTGAGGCAAACATTACCTTTCGCCGATTCGCGTTCTATTATTACCGTTTCTGCCTCCGACACGTCAGAATAGTGTTCGTTGGTTATGTGGTCTCTGCGTCAGAGACGTCGGAGACGCTTTCTCGCGTGTCGTCCGCGTGATCGAATACGTCTGCGTCTGAGCCAGGCCCGAATGCCGGTCTCTACGTTAAGCGTAGATATTCTGCGCGTATTATTGAATTGTGAAATATGAATATAAATGTAAGTTAGCGATTATACTTACATTGGAATTAATGCTGGCTCGGGTACCACGGGTAGCCGTATTGTACTGGATACGAAGGATATCGCCACTGCACGATCCTGTAGCGGAGAGGTACAGCAGGAGTGGTGATCCACCGGATTCTTACTAAGTCTTTCCCTGACTTGGGAATATCGCGCAGCGCTTCCGCGGAGAGTTTGTGCTTTGGCAGAATCCCAGGGCACACTGACAGTCCTTCGTGGAGCTCCAAAATGTTCTTGAGGCAAACATCACCTTTCGTCGATTCGCGTTCTATTATTACCGTTTCTGCCTCCGACACGTCAGAATAGTGTTCGTTGTTTATGGTCTCTGCGTCAGAGACATCGGAGAGGCTTTCTCGCGTGTCGTCCGCGTGATTGAATACGTCTGCGTCTGAGCCAGGCCCGATTGCCGGTCTCTACGTTAAGCGTAGATATTCTGCGCGTAGTAATGAATTGTGAAATATGAATATAAATGTAAGTTAGCGATTATCCTTACATTGGAATTAATGCTGGCTCGGGTACCACGGGTAGCCGTATTGTACTGGATACGAAGGATATCGCCACTGCACGATCCTGTAGCGGAGAGGTACAGCAGGAGTAGTGATCCTCCGGATTCTTACCAAGTCTTTCCCTGACTTGGGAAAATCGGGCAGCGCTTCCGCGGAGGGTATGTGCTATGGTAGAATCACTGGACAGACTGATAATCCTTCGTGGAGCTCCGAAATGTTATTGAGGCAAACATTACCTTTCGTCGATTCGCGTTCTATTATTACCGTTTCTGCCTCCGACACGTCAGAATAGTGTTCGTTGGTTATGGTCTCTGCGTCAGAGACGTCGGAGAGGCTTTCTCGCGTGTCGTCCGCGTGAACGAATACGTCTGCGTCTGAGCCAGGCCCGAATGGCGATCTCTACGTTAAGCGTAGAGATTCTGCGCGTAGTAATGAATCGAGAAATATGAATATAAATGTAAGTTAGCGATTATACTTACATTGGAATTAATGCTGCCTCTGGTACCACGGGTAGACGTATTGTACTGGATACGAAGGATATCGCCACTGCACGATCCTGTAGCGGAGAGGTACAGCAGGAGTGGTGATCCTCCGGATTTTTACCAAGTCTTTCCCTGACTTGGGAAAATCGCGCAGCGCTTCCGCGGAGAGTTTGTGCTTTGGCAGAATCCCAGAGCACACTGACAGTCCTTCGTGGAGCTCCAAAATGTTCTTGAGGCAAACATCACCTTTCGTCGATTCGCGTTCTATTATTACCGTTTCTGCCTCCGACACGTCAGAATAGAGTTCGTTGGTTATGGTCGCTGCGTCAGAGACGTCGGAGAGGCTTTCTCGCGTGTCGTCCGCGTGAACGAATACGTCTGCGTCTGAGCCAGGCCCGAATGCCGGTCTCTACGTTAAGCGTAGAGATTCTGCGCGTAGTAATGAATTGAGAAATATGAATATAAATGTAAGTTAGCGATTATACTTACATTGGAATTAATGCCGCCTCTGGTACCACGGGTAGCCGTATTGTACTGGATACGAAGGATATCGCCACTGCACGATCCTGTAGCGGAGAGGTACAGCAGGAGTGGTGATCCACCGGATTCTTACCAAGTCTTTCCCTGACTTGGGAAAATCGGGCAGCGCTTCCGCGGAGGGTATGTGCTATGGTAGAATCACTGGACAGACTGATAATCCTTCGTGGAGCTCCGAAATGTTATTGAGGCAAACATTACCTTTCGTCGATTCGCGTTCTATTATTACCGTTTCTGCCTCCGACACGTCAGAATAGTGTTCGTTGGTTATGGTCTCTGCGTCAGAGACGTCGGAGAGGCTTTCTCGCGTGTCGTCCGCGTGAACGAATACGTCTGCGTCTGAGCCAGGCCCGAATGCCGATCTCTACGTTAAGCGTAGAGATTCTGCGCGTAGTAATGAATTGAGAAATATGAATATAAATGTAAGTTAGCGATTATACTTACATTGGAATTAATGCTGCCTCTGGTACCACGGGTAGACGTATTGTACTGGATACGAAGGATATCGCCACTGCACGATCCTGTAGCGGAGAGGTACAGCAGGAGTGGTGATCCTCCGGATTTTTACCAAGTCTTTCCCTGACTTGGGAAAATCGCGCAGCGCTTCCGCGGAGAGTTTGTGCTTTGGCAGAATCCCAGAGCACACTGACAGTCCTTCGTGGAGCTCCAAAATGTTCTTGAGGCAAACATCACCTTTCGTCGATTCGCGTTCTATTATTACCGTTTCTGCCTCCGACACGTCAGAATAGTGTTCGTTGGTTATGGTCTCTGCGTCAGAGACGTCGGAGAGGCTTTCTCGCGTGTCGTCCGCGTGAACGAATACGTCTGCGTCTGAGCCAGGCCCGAATGCCGGTCTCTACGTTAAGCGTAGATATTCTGCGCGTAGTAATGAATTGTGAAATATGAATATAAATGTAAGTTAGCAATTATCCTTACATTGGAATTAATGCTGGCTCGGGTACCACGGGTATCCGTATTGTACTGGATACGAAGGATATCGCCACTGCACGATCCTGTAGCGGAGAGGTACAGCAGGAGTAGTGATCCTCCGGATTCTTACCAAGTCTTTCCCTGACTTGGGAAAATCGGGCAGCGCTTCCGCGGAGGGTATGTGCTATGGTAGAATCACTGGACAGACTGATAATCCTTCGTGGAGCTCCGAAATGTTATTGAGGCAAACATTACCTTTCGTCGATTCGCGTTCTATTATTACCGTTTCTGCCTCCGACACGTCAGAATAGTGGTCGTTGGTTATTGTCTCTGCGTCAGAGAAGTCGGAGAGGCTTTCTCGCGTGTCGTCCGCGTGAACGAATACGTCTGCGTCTGAGCCAGGCCCGAATGCCGGTCTCTACGTTAAGCGTAGATATTCTGCGCGTATTATTGAATTGTGAATTATGATTATAAATTTCAGTTAGCGATTATCCTTACATTGGAATTAATGCTGGCTCGGGTACCACGGGTAGCCGTATTGTACTGGATACGAAGGATATCACCACTGCACGATCCTGTAGCGGAGAGGTACAGCAGGAGTGGTGATCCTCCGGATTTTTACCAAGTCTGTCCCTGACTTGGGAAAATGGCGCAGCGCTTCCGCGGAGAGTTTGTGCTTTGGCAGAATCCCAGGGCACACTGACAGTCCTTCGTGGAGCTCCGAAATGTTATTGAGGCAAACATCACCTTTCGTCAATTTTCGTTTTATTATTGCCGTTTCTGCCTCCGACACGTCAGAATAGTGTTCGTTGGTTATGGTCTCTGCGTCAGAGACGTCGGAGAGGCTTTCTCGCGTGTCGTCCGCGTGAACGAATGCGTCTGCGTCTGATCCAGGCCCGAATGCCGGTCTCTACGTTAAGCGTAGAGATTCTGCGCGTAGTAATGAATTGTGAAATATGAATATAAATTTCAGTTAGCGATTATCCTTACATTGGAATTAATGCTGGCTCGGGTACCACGGGTAGCCGTATTGTACTGGATACGAAGGATATCGCCACAGCACGATCCTGTAGCGGAGAGGTACAGCAGGAGTGGTGATCCACCGGATTCTTACCAAGTCTTTCCCTGACTTGGGAAAATCGCGCAGCGTTTCCGCGGAGAGTTTGTGCTTTGGCAGAATCCCAGGGCACACTGACAGTCTTTCGTGGAGCTCCAAAATGTTCTTGAGGCAAACATCACCTTTCGTCAATTCGCGTTTTATTATTGCCGTTTCTGCCTCCGACACGTCAGAATAGTGGTCGTTGGTTATGGTCTCTGCATGAGAGAAGTCGGAGAGGCTTTCTCGCGTGTCGTCCGCGTGAACGAATACGTTGCGTCTGAGCCAGGCCCGAATGCCGGTCTCTACGTTAAGCGTAGAGATTCTGCGCGTTGTAATGAATTGAGAAATATGAATATAAATGTAAGTTAGCGATTATACTTACATTGGAATTAATGCTGCCTCTGGTACCACGGGTAGACGTATTGTACTGGATACGAAGGATATCGCCACTGCACGATCCTGTAGCGGAGAGGTACAGCAGGAGTGGTGATCCTCCGGATTTTTACCAAGTCTGTCCCTGACTTCGGAAAATGGCGCAGCGCTTCCGCGGAGAGTTTGTGCTTTGGTAGAATCACTGGGCACACTGATAATCCTTCGTGGAGCTCCGAAATGTTATCGAGGCAAACATTACCTTTCGTCGATTCGCGTTCTATTATTACCGTTTCTGCCTCCGACACGTCAGAATAGAGTTCGTTGGTTATGGTCGCTGCGTCAGAGACGTCGGAGAGGCTTTCTCGCGTGTCGTCCGCGTGAACGAATACGTCTGCGTCTGAGCCAGGCCCGAATGCCGGTCTCTACGTTAAGCGTAGAGATTCTGCGCGTAGTAATGAATTGAGAAATATGAATATAAATGTAAGTTAGCGATTATACTTACATTGAAATTAATGCCGCCTCTGGTACCACGGGTAGCCGTATTGTACTGGATACGAAGGATATCGCCACTGCACGATCCTGTAGCGGAGAGGTACAGCAGGAGTGGTGATCCACCGGATTCTTACCAAGTCTTTCCCTGACTTGGGAAAATCGCGCAGCGCTTCCGCGGAGAGTTTGTGCTTTGGCAGAATCCCAGGGCACACTGACAGTCCTTCGTGGAGCTCCAAAATGTTCTTGAGGCAAACATCACCTTTCGTCGATTCGCGTTCTATTATTACCGTTTCTGCCTCCGACACGTCAGAATAGTGTTCGTTGGTTATGGTCTCTGCGTCAGAGACATCGGAGAGGCTTTCTCGCGTGTCGTCCGCGTGATCGAATACGTCTGCGTCTGAGCCAGGCCTGAATGCCGGTCTCTACGTTAAGCGTAGAGATTCTGCGCGTAGTAATGAATTGAGAAATATGAATATAAATTTCAGTTAGCGATTATCCTTACATTGGAATTAATGCTGGCTCGGGTACCACGGGTAGACGTATTGTACTGGATACGAAGGATATCGCCACTGCACGATCCTGTAGCGGAGAGGTACAGCAGGAGTGGTGATCCTCCGGATTTTTACCAAGTCTGTCCCTGACTTGGGAAAATGGCGCAGCACTTCCGCGGAGAGTTTGTGCTTTGGCAGAATCCCAGGGCAGGCGGATAATCCTTCGTGGAGCTCCAAAATGTTCTTGAGGCAAACATCACCTTTCGTCAATTCGCGTTTTATTATTACCGTTTCTGCCTCCGACACGTCAGAATAGTGTTCGTTGGTTATGGTCTCTGCGTCAGAGACGTCGGAGAGGCTTTCTCGCGTGTCGTCCGCGTGATCGAATACGTCTGCGTCTGATCCAGGCCCGAATGCCGGTCTCTACGTTAAGCGTAGATATTCTGCGCGTATTATTGAATTGTGAATTATGATTATAAATTTCAGTTAGCGATTATCGTTACATTGGAATTAATGCTGGCTCGGGTACCACGGGTAGCCGTATTGTACTGGATACGAAGGATATCGCCACTGCACGATCCTGTAGCGGAGAGGTACAGCGGGAGAAGTGATCCTCCGGATTCTTACCAAGTCATTCCCCGACTTGGGAAAATCGGGCAGCGCTTCCGCGGAGGGTATGTGCTATGGTAGAATCACTGGGCAGACTGATAATCCTTCGTGGAGCTCCGAAATGTTATTGAGGCAAACATTACCTTTCGTCGATTCGCGTTCTATTATTACCGTTTCTGCCTCCGACACGTCAGAATAGTGTTCGTTGGTTATGGTCTCTGCGTCAGAGACGTCGGAGAGGCTTTCTCGCGTGTCGTCCGCGTGAACGAATACGTCTGCGTCTGAGCCAGGCCCGAATGCCGGTCTCTACGTTAAGCGTAGAGATTCTGCGCGTAGTAATGAATTGAGAAATATGAATATAAATTTCAGTTAGCGATTATCCTTACATTGGAATTAATGCTGGCTCGGGTACCACGGGTAGACGTATTGTACTGGATACAAAGGATATCGCCACTGCACGATCCTGTAGCGGAGAGGTACAGCAGAAGTGGTGATCCACCGGATTCTTACCAAGTCTTTCCCTGACTTGGGAAAATCGCGCAGCGCTTCCGCGGAGAGTTTGTGCTTTGGCAGAATCCCAGGGCACACTGACAGTCCTTCGTGGAGCTCCAACATGTTCTTGAGGCAAACATCACCTTTCGTCGATTCGCGTTCTATTATTACCGTTTCTGCCTCCGACACGTCAGAATAGTGTTCGTTGGTTATGGTCTCTGCGTCAGAGACATCGGAGAGGCTTTCTCGCGTGTCGTCCGCGTGATCGAATACGTCTGCGTCTGAGCCAGGCCCGAATGCCGGTCTCTACGTTAAGCGTAGAGATTCTGCGCGTAGTAATGAATTGAGAAATATGAATATAAATTTCAGTTAGCGATTATCCTTACATTGGAATTAATGCTGGCTCGGGTACCACGGGTAGACGTATTGTACTGGATACGAAGGATATCGCCACTGCACGATCCTGTAGCGGAGAGGTACAGCAGGAGTGGTGATCCTCCGGATTTTTACCAAGTCTGTCCCTGACTTGGGAAAATGGCGCAGCGCTTCCGCGGAGAGTTTGTGCTTTGGCAGAATTCCAGGGCAGGCTGATAATCCTTCGTGGAGCTCCGAAATGTTATTGAGGCAAACATTACCTTTCGTCGATTCGCGTTCTATTATTACCGTTTCTGCCTCCGACACGTCAGAATAGTGATCGTTGGTTATGGTCTCTGCGTCAGAGACGTCGGAGAGGCTTTCTCGCGTGTCGTCCGCGTGAACGAATACGTCTGCGTCTGAGCCAGGCCCGAATGCCGGTCTCTACGTTAAGCGTAGAGATTCTGCGCGTAGTAATGAATTGTGAAATATGAATATAAATTTCAGTTAGCGATTATCCTTACATTGGAATTAATGCTGGCTCGGGTACCACGGGTAGCCGTATTGTACTGGATACGAAGGATATCGCCACTGCACGATCCTGTAGCGGAGAGGTACAGCAGGAGTGGTGATGCACCGGATTCTTACCAAGTCTTTCCCTGACTTGGGAAAATTGCGCATCGCTTCCGCGGAGAGTTTGTGCTTTGGCAGAATCCCAGGGCACACTGACAGTCCTTCGTGGACCTCCAAAATGTTCTTGAGGCAAACATCACCTTTCGTCGAATCGCGTTCTATTATTGCCGTTTCTGCCTCCGACACGTCAGAATAGTGGTCGTTGGTTATGGTCTCTGCGTCAGAGACGTCGGAGAGGCTTTCTCGCGTGTCGTCCGCGTGATCGAATACGTCTGCGTCTGATCCAGGCCCGAATGCCGGTCTCTACGTTAAGCGTAGAGATTCTGCGCGTATTATTGAATTGTGAATTATGAATATAAATTTCAGTTAGCGATTATCCTTACATTGGAATTAACGCTGGCTCGGGTACCACGGGTAGACGTATTGTACTGGATACGAAGGATATCGCCACTGCACGATCCTGTAGCGGAGAGGTACAGCAGGAGTGGTGATCCTCCGGATTTTTACCAAGTCTGTCCCTGACTTGGGAAAATGGCGCAGCGCTTCCGCGGAGAGTTTGTGCTTTGGCAGAATTCCAGGGCAGGCTGATAATCCTTCGTGGAGCTCCGAAATGTTATTGAGGCAAACATTACCTTTCGTCGATTCGCGTTCTATTATTACCGTTTCTGCCTCCGACACGTCAGAATAGTGTTCGTTGGTTATGGTCTCTGCGTCAGAGACGTCGGAGAGGCTTTCTCGCGTGTCGTCCGCGTGAACGAATACGTTGCGTCTGAGCCAGGCCCGAATGCCGGTCTCTACGTTAAGCGTAGAGATTCTGCGCGTTGTAATGAATTGAGAAATATGAATATAAATTTCAGTTAGCGATTATCCTTACATTGGAATTAATGCTGGCTCGGTTACCACGGGTAGACGTATTGTACTGGATACGAAGGATATCGCCACTGCACGATCCTGTAGCGGAGAGGTACAGCAGGAGTGGTGATCCTCCGGATTTTTACCAAGTCTGTCCCTGACTTCGGAAAATGGCGCAGCGCTTCCGCGGAGAGTTTGTGCTTTGGTAGAATCACTGGGCACACTGATAATCCTTCGTGGAGCTCCGAAATGTTATCGAGGCAAACATTACCTTTCGTCGATTCGCGTTCTATTATTACCGTTTCTGCCTCCGACACGTCAGAATAGTGTTCGTTGGTTATGGTCTCTGCGTCAGAGACGTCGGAGAGGCTTTCTCGCGTGTCGTCCGCGTGAACGAATGCGTCTGCGTCTGATCCAGGCCCGAATGCCGGTCTCTACGTTAAGCGTAGAGATTCTGCGCGTAGTAATGAATTGTGAAATATGAATATAAATTTCAGTTAGCGATTATCCTTACATTGGAATTAATGCTGGCTCGGGTACCACGGGTAGCCGTATTGTACTGGATACGAAGGATATCGCCACAGCACGATCCTGTAGCGGAGAGGTACAGCAGGAGTGGTGATCCACCGGATTCTTACCAAGTCTTTCCCTGACTTGGGAAAATCGCGCAGCGTTTCCGCGGAGAGTTTGTGCTTTGGCAGAATCCCAGGGCACACTGACAGTCCTTCGTGGAGCTCCAAAATGTTCTTGAGGCAAACATCACCTTTCGTCAATTCGCGTTTTATTATTGCCGTTTCTGCCTCCGACACGTCAGAATACTGGTCGTTGGTTATGGTCTCTGCATGAGAGAAGTCGGAGAGGCTTTCTCGCGTGTCGTCCGCGTGAACGAATACGTTGCGTCTGAGCCAGGCCCGAATGCCGGTCTCTACGTTAAGCGTAGAGATTCTGCGCGTTGTAATGAATTGAGAAATATGAATATAAATGTAAGTTAGCGATTATACTTACACTGGAATTAATGCTGCCTCTGGTACCACGGGTAGCCGTATTGTACTGGATACGAAGGATATCGCCACTACACGATCGTGTAGCGGAGAGGTACAGCAGGAGTGGTGATCCACCGGATTCTTACCAAGTCTTTCACTGACTTGGGAAAATCGCGCAGCGCTTCCGCGGAGAGTTTGTGCTTTGGCAGAATCCCAGGGCACACCGACAGTCCTTCGTGGAGCTCCAAAATGTTCTTGAGGCAAACATCACCTTTCGTCGATTCGCGTTCTATTATTACCGTTTCTGCCTCCGACACGTCAGAATAGTGTTCGTTGGTTATGGTCTCTGCGTCAGAGACATCGGAGAGGCTTTCTCGCGTGTCGTCCGCGTGATCGAATACGTCTGCGTCTGAGCCAGGCCCAAATGCCGGTCTCAACGTTAAGCGTAGATATTCTGCGCGTATTATTGAATTGTGAAATATGAATATAAATGTAAGTTAGCGATTATCCTGACATTGGAATTAATGCTGGCTCGGGTACCACGGGTAGCCGTATTGTACTGGATACGAAGGATATCGCCACTGCACGATCCTGTAGCGGAGAGGTACAGCAGGAGTAGTGATCCTCCGGATTCTTACCAAGTCTTTCCCTGACTTGGGAAAATCGGGCAGCGCTTCCGCGGAGGGTATGTGCTATGGTAGAATCACTGGGCAGACTGATAATCCATCGTGGAGCTCCAAAATGTTCTTGAGGCAAACATTACCTTTCGCCGATTCGCGTTCTATTATTACCGTTTCTGCCTCCGACACGTCAGAATAGTGTTCGTTGGTTATGTGGTCTCTGCGTCAGAGACGTCGGAGACGCTTTCTCGCGTGTCGTCCGCGTGATCGAATACGTCTGCGTCTGAGCCAGGCCCGAATGCCGGTCTCTACGTTAAGCGTAGATATTCTGCGCGTATTATTGAATTGTGAAATATGAATATAAATGTAAGTTAGCGATTATCCTTACATTGGAATTAATGCTGGCTCGGGTACCACGGGTAGCCGTATTGTACTGGATACGAAGGATATCGCCACTGCACGATCCTGTAGCGGAGAGGTACAGCAGGAGTGGTGATCCACCGGATTCTTACTAAGTCTTTCCCTGACTTGGGAATATCGCGCAGCGCTTCCGCGGAGAGTTTGTGCTTTGGCAGAATCCCAGGGCACACTGACAGTCCTTCGTGGAGCTCCAAAATGTTCTTGAGGCAAACATCACCTTTCGTCGATTCGCGTTCTATTATTACCGTTTCTGCCTCCGACACGTCAGAATAGTGTTCGTTGGTTATGGTCTCTGCGTCAGAGACATCGGAGAGGCTTTCTCGCGTGTCGTCCGCGTGATTGAATACGTCTGCGTCTGAGCCAGGCCCGATTGCCGGTCTCTACGTTAAGCGTAGATATTCTGCGCGTAGTAATGAATTGTGAAATATGAATATAAATGTAAGTTAGCGATTATCCTTACATTGGAATTAATGCTGGCTCGGGTACCACGGGTAGCCGTATTGTACTGGATACGAAGGATATCGCCACTGCACGATCCTGTAGCGGAGAGGTACAGCAGGAGTAGTGATCCTCCGGATTCTTACCAAGTCTTTCCCTGACTTGGGAAAATCGGGCAGCGCTTCCGCGGAGGGTATGTGCTATGGTAGAATCACTGGACAGACTGATAATCCTTCGTGGAGCTCCGAAATGTTATTGAGGCAAACATTACCTTTCGTCGATTCGCGTTCTATTATTACCGTTTCTGCCTCCGACACGTCAGAATAGTGTTCGTTGGTTATGGTCTCTGCGTCAGAGACGTCGGAGAGGCTTTCTCGCGTGTCGTCCGCGTGAACGAATACGTCTGCGTCTGAGCCAGGCCCGAATGCCGATCTCTACGTTAAGCGTAGAGATTCTGCGCGTAGTAATGAATTGAGAAATATGAATATAAATGTAAGTTAGCGATTATACTTACATTGGAATTAATGCTGCCTCTGGTACCACGGGTAGACGTATTGTACTGGATACGAAGGATATCGCCACTGCACGATCCTGTAGCGGAGAGGTACAGCAGGAGTGGTGATCCTCCGGATTTTTACCAAGTCTTTCCCTGACTTGGGAAAATCGCGCAGCGCTTCCGCGGAGAGTTTGTGCTTTGGCAGAATCCCAGAGCACACTGACAGTCCTTCGTGGAGCTCCAAAATGTTCTTGAGGCAAACATCACCTTTCGTCGATTCGCGTTCTATTATTACCGTTTCTGCCTCCGACACGTCAGAATAGTGTTCGTTGGTTATGGTCTCTGCGTCAGAGACGTCGGAGAGGCTTTCTCGCGTGTCGTCCACGTGAACGAATACGTCTGCGTCTGAGCCAGGCCCGAATGCCGGTCTCTACGTTAAGCGTAGATATTCTGCGCGTAGTAATGAATTGTGAAATATGAATATAAATGTAAGTTAGCGATTATCCTTACATTGGAATTAATGCTGGCTCGGGTACCACGGGTAGCCGTATTGTACTGGATACGAAGGATATCGCCACTGCACGATCCTGTAGCGGAGAGGTACAGCAGGAGTAGTGATCCTCCGGATTCTTACCAAGTCTTTCCCTGACTTGGGAAAATCGGGCAGCGCTTCCGCGGAGGGTATGTGCTATGGTAGAATCACTGGACAGACTGATAATCCTTCGTGGAGCTCCGAAATGTTATTGAGGCAAACATTACCTTTCGTCGATTCGCGTTCTATTATTACCGTTTCTGCCTCCGACACGTCAGAATAGTGTTCGTTGGTTATGGTCTCTGCGTCAGAGACGTCGGAGAGGCTTTCTCGCGTGTCGTCCGCGTGAACGAATACGTCTGCGTCTGAGCCAGGCCCGAATGCCGGTCTCTACGTTAAGCGTAGATATTCTGCGCGTAGTAATGAATTGTGAAATATGAATATAAATGTAAGTTAGCGATTATCCTTACATTGGAATTAATGCTGGCTCGGGTACCACGGGTAGCCGTATTGTACTGGATACGAAGGATATCGCCACTGCACGATCCTGTAGCGGAGAGGTACAGCAGGAGTGGTGATCCACCGGATTCTTACCAAGTCTTTCCCTGACTTGGGAAAATCGGGCAGCGCTTCCGCGGAGGGTATGTGCTATGGTAGAATCACTGGACAGACTGATAATCCTTCGTGGAGCTCCGAAATGTTATTGAGGCAAACATTACCTTTCGTCGATTCGCGTTCTATTATTACCGTTTCTGCCTCCGACACGTCAGAATAGTGTTCGTTGGTTATGGTCTCTGCGTCAGAGACGTCGGAGAGGCTTTCTCGCGTGTCGTCCGCGTGAACGAATACGTCTGCGTCTGAGCCAGGCCCGAATGCCGATCTCTACGTTAAGCGTAGAGATTCTGCGCGTAGTAATGAATTGAGAAATATGAATATAAATGTAAGTTAGCGATTATACTTACATTGGAATTAATGCTGCCTCTGGTACCACGGGTAGACGTATTGTACTGGATACGAAGGATATCGCCACTGCACGATCCTGTAGCGGAGAGGTACAGCAGGAGTGGTGATCCTCCGGATTTTTACCAAGTCTTTCCCTGACTTGGGAAAATCGCGCAGCGCTTCCGCGGAGAGTTTGTGCTTTGGCAGAATCCCAGAGCACACTGACAGTCCTTCGTGGAGCTCCAAAATGTTCTTGAGGCAAACATCACCTTTCGTCGATTCGCGTTCTATTATTACCGTTTCTGCCTCCGACACGTCAGAATAGTGATCGTTGGTTATGGTCTCTGCGTCAGAGACGTCGGAGAGGCTTTCTCGCGTGTCGTCCACGTGAACGAATACGTCTGCGTCTGAGCCAGGCCCGAATGCCGGTCTCTACGTTAAGCGTAGATATTCTGCGCGTAGTAATGAATTGTGAAATATGAATATAAATGTAAGTTAGCGATTATCCTTACATTGGAATTAATGCTGGCTCGGGTACCACGGGTAGCCGTATTGTACTGGATACGAAGGATATCGCCACTGCACGATCCTGTAGCGGAGAGGTACAGCAGGAGTAGTGATCCTCCGGATTCTTACCAAGTCTTTCCCTGACTTGGGAAAATCGGGCAGCGCTTCCGCGGAGGGTATGTGCTATGGTAGAATCACTGGACAGACTGATAATCCTTCGTGGAGCTCCGAAATGTTATTGAGGCAAACATTACCTTTCGTCGATTCGCGTTCTATTATTACCGTTTCTGCCTCCGACACGTCAGAATAGTGTTCGTTGGTTATGGTCTCTGCGTCAGAGACGTCGGAGAGGCTTTCTCGCGTGTCGTCCGCGTGAACGAATACGTCTGCGTCTGAGCCAGGCCCGAATGCCGGTCTCTACGTTAAGCGTAGATATTCTGCGCGTAGTAATGAATTGTGAAATATGAATATAAATGTAAGTTAGCGATTATCCTTACATTGGAATTAATGCTGGCTCGGGTACCACGGGTAGCCGTATTGTACTGGATACGAAGGATATCGCCACTGCACGATCCTGTAGCGGAGAGGTACAGCAGGAGTAGTGATCCTCCGGATTCTTACCAAGTCTTTCCCTGACTTGGGAAAATCGGGCAGCGCTTCCGCGGAGGGTATGTGCTATGGTAGAATCACTGGACAGACTGATAATCCTTCGTGGAGCTCCGAAATGTTATTGAGGCAAACATTACCTTTCGTCGATTCGCGTTCTATTATTACCGTTTCTGCCTCCGACACGTCAGAATAGTGGTCGTTGGTTATTGTCTCTGCGTCAGAGAAGTCGGAGAGGCTTTCTCGCGTGTCGTCCGCGTGAACGAATACGTCTGCGTCTGGGCCAGGCCCGAATGCCGGTCTCTACGTTAAGCGTAGATATTCTGCGCGTATTATTGAATTGTGAATTATGATTATAAATTTCAGTTAGCGATTATCCTTACATTGGAATTAATGCTGGCTCGGGTACCACGGGTAGCCGTATTGTACTGGATACGAAGGATATCACCACTGCACGATCCTGTAGCGGAGAGGTACAGCAGGAGTGGTGATCCTCCGGATTTTTACCAAGTCTGTCCCTGACTTGGGAAAATGGCGCAGCGCTTCCGCGGAGAGTTTGTGCTTTGGCAGAATCCCAGGGCACACTGACAGTCCTTCGTGGAGCTCCGAAATGTTATTGAGGCAAACATCACCTTTCGTCAATTTTCGTTTTATTATTGCCGTTTCTGCCTCCGACACGTCAGAATAGTGTTCGTTGGTTATGGTCTCTGCGTCAGAGACGTCGGAGAGGCTTTCTCGCGTGTCGTCCGCGTGAACGAATGCGTCTGCGTCTGATCCAGGCCCGAATGCCGGTCTCTACGTTAAGCGTAGAGATTCTGCGCGTAGTAATGAATTGTGAAATATGAATATAAATTTCAGTTAGCGATTATCCTTACATTGCAATTAATGCTGGCTCGGGTACCACGGGTAGCCGTATTGTACTGGATACGAAGGATATCGCCACAGCACGATCCTGTAGCGGAGAGGTACAGCAGGAGTGGTGATCCACCGGATTCTTACCAAGTCTTTCCCTGACTTGGGAAAATCGCGCAGCGTTTCCGCGGAGAGTTTGTGCTTTGGCAGAATCCCAGGGCACACTGACAGTCCTTCGTGGAGCTCCAAAATGTTCTTGAGGCAAACATCACCTTTCGTCAATTCGCGTTTTATTATTGCCGTTTCTGCCTCCGACACGTCAGAATAGTGGTCGTTGGTTATGGTCTCTGCATGAGAGAAGTCGGAGAGGCTTTCTCGCGTGTCGTCCGCGTGAACGAATACGTTGCGTCTGAGCCAGGCCCGAATGCCGGTCTCTACGTTAAGCGTAGAGATTCTGCGCGTTGTAATGAATTGAGAAATATGAATATAAATGTAAGTTAGCGATTATACTTACATTGGAATTAATGCTGCCTCTGGTACCACGGGTAGACGTATTGTACTGGATACGAAGGATATCGCCACTGCACGATCCTGTAGCGGAGAGGTACAGCAGGAGTGGTGATCCTCCGGATTTTTACCAAGTCTGTCCCTGACTTCGGAAAATGGCGCAGCGCTTCCGCGGAGAGTTTGTGCTTTGGTAGAATCACTGGGCACACTGATAATCCTTCGTGGAGCTCCGAAATGTTATCGAGGCAAACATTACCTTTCGTCGATTCGCGTTCTATTATTACCGTTTCTGCCTCCGACACGTCAGAATAGAGTTCGTTGGTTATGGTCGCTGCGTCAGAGACGTCGGAGAGGCTTTCTCGCGTGTCGTCCGCGTGAACGAATACGTCTGCGTCTGAGCCAGGCCCGAATGCCGGTCTCTACGTTAAGCGTAGAGATTCTGCGCGTAGTAATGAATTGAGAAATATGAATATAAATGTAAGTTAGCGATTATACTTACATTGGAATTAATGCCGCCTCTGGTACCACGGGTAGCCGTATTGTACTGGATACGAAGGATATCGCCACTGCACGATCCTGTAGCGGAGAGGTACAGCAGGAGTGGTGATCCACCGGATTCTTACCAAGTCTTTCCCTGACTTGGGAAAATCGGGCAGCGCTTCCGCGGAGAGTTTGTGCTTTGGCAGAATCCCAGGGCACACTGACAGTCCTTCGTGGAGCTCCAAAATGTTCTTGAGGCAAACATCACCTTTCGTCGATTCGCGTTCTATTATTACCGTTTCTGCCTCCGACACGTCAGAATAGTGTTCGTTGGTTATGGTCTCTGCGTCAGAGACGTCGGAGAGGCTTTCTCGCGTGTCGTCCGCGTGAACGAATACGTCTGCGTCTGAGCCAGGCCCGAATGCCGGTCTCTACGTTAAGCGTAGAGATTCTGCGCGTAGTAATGAATTGAGAAATATGAATATAAATGTAAGTTAGCGATTATACTTACATTGGAATTAATGCTGCCTCTGGTACCACGGGTAGACGTATTGTACTGGATACGAAGGATATCGCCACTGCACGATCCTGTAGCGGAGAGGTACAGCAGGAGTGGTGATCCTCCGGATTTTTACCAAGTCTTTCCCTGACTTGGGAAAATCGCGCAGCGCTTCCGCGGAGAGTTTGTGCTTTGGCAGAATCCCAGAGCACACTGACAGTCCTTCGTGGAGCTCCAAAATGTTCTTGAGGCAAACATCACCTTTCGTCGATTCGCGTTCTATTATTACCGTTTCTGCCTCCGACACGTCAGAATAGTGTTCGTTGGTTATGGTCTCTGCGTCCGAGACATCGGAGAGGCTTTCTCGCGTGTCGTCTGCGTGATTGAATACGTCTGCGTCTGAGCCAGGCCCGATTGCCGGTCTCTACGTTAAGCGTAGATATTCTGCGCGTAGTAATGAATTGTGAAATATGAATATAAATGTAAGTTAGCGATTATCCTTAGATTGGAATTAATGCTGGCTCGGGTACCACGGGTAGCCGTATTGTACTGGATACGAAGGATATCGCCACTGCACGATCCTGTAGCGGAGAGGTACAGCAGGAGTAGTGATCCTCCGGATTCTTACCAAGTCTTTCCCTGACTTGGGAAAATCGGGCAGCGCTTCCGCGGAGGGTATGTGCTATGGTAGAATCACTGGACAGACTGATAATCCTTCGTGGAGCTCCGAAATGTTATTGAGGCAAACATTACCTTTCGTCGATTCGCGTTCTATTATTACCGTTTCTGCCTCCGACACGTCAGAATAGTGTTCGTTGGTTATGGTCTCTGCGTCAGAGACGTCGGAGAGGCTTTCTCGCGTGTCGTCCGCGTGAACGAATACGTCTGCGTCTGAGCCAGGCCCGAATGCCGGTCTCTACGTTAAGCGTAGATATTCTGCGCGTAGTAATGAATTGTGAAATATGAATATAAATGTAAGTTAGCGATTATCCTTACATTGGAATTAATGCTGGCTCGGGTACCACGGGTAGCCGTATTGTACTGGATACGAAGGATATCGCCACTGCACGATCCTGTAGCGGAGAGGTACAGCAGGAGTAGTGATCCTCCGGATTCTTACCAAGTCTTTCCCTGACTTGGGAAAATCGGGCAGCGCTTCCGCGGAGGGTATGTGCTATGGTAGAATCACTGGACAGACTGATAATCCTTCGTGGAGCTCCGAAATGTTATTGAGGCAAACATTACCTTTCGTCGATTCGCGTTCTATTATTACCGTTTCTGCCTCCGACACGTCAGAATAGTGTTCGTTGGTTATGGTCTCTGCGTCAGAGACGTCGGAGAGGCTTTCTCGCGTGTCGTCCGCGTGAACGAATACGTCTGCGTCTGAGCCAGGCCCGAATGCCGATCTCTACGTTAAGCGTAGAGATTCTGCGCGTAGTAATGAATTGAGAAATATGAATATAAATGTAAGTTAGCGATTATACTTACATTGGAATTAATGCTGCCTCTGGTACCACGGGTAGACGTATTGTACTGGATACGAAGGATATCGCCACTGCACGATCCTGTAGCGGAGAGGTACAGCAGGAGTGGTGATCCTCCGGATTTTTACCAAGTCTTTCCCTGACTTGGGAAAATCGCGCAGCGCTTCCGCGGAGAGTTTGTGCTTTGGCAGAATCCCAGAGCACACTGACAGTCCTTCGTGGAGCTCCAAAATGTTCTTGAGGCAAACATCACCTTTCGTCGATTCGCGTTCTATTATTACCGTTTCTGCCTCCGACACGTCAGAATAGAGTTCGTTGGTTATGGTCGCTGCGTCAGAGACGTCGGAGAGGCTTTCTCGCGTGTCGTCCGCGTGAACGAATACGTCTGCGTCTGAGCCAGGCCCGAATGCCGGTCTCTACGTTAAGCGTAGAGATTCTGCGCGTAGTAATGAATTGAGAAATATGAATATAAATGTAAGTTAGCGATTATACTTACATTGGAATTAATGCCGCCTCTGGTACCACGGGTAGCCGTATTGTACTGGATACGAAGGATATCGCCACTGCACGATCCTGTAGCGGAGAGGTACAGCAGGAGTGGTGATCCACCGGATTCTTACCAAGTCTTTCCCTGACTTGGGAAAATCGGGCAGCGCTTCCGCGGAGGGTATGTGCTATGGTAGAATCACTGGACAGACTGATAATCCTTCGTGGAGCTCCGAAATGTTATTGAGGCAAACATTACCTTTCGTCGATTCGCGTTCTATTATTACCGTTTCTGCCTCCGACACGTCAGAATAGTGTTCGTTGGTTATGGTCTCTGCGTCAGAGACGTCGGAGAGGCTTTCTCGCGTGTCGTCCGCGTGAACGAATACGTCTGCGTCTGAGCCAGGCCCGAATGCCGATCTCTACGTTAAGCGTAGATATTCTGCGCGTAGTAATGAATTGTGAAATATGAATATAAATGTAAGTTAGCGATTATCCTTACATTGGAATTAATGCTGGCTCGGGTACCACGGGTAGCCGTATTGTACTGGATACGAAGGATATCGCCACTGCACGATCCTGTAGCGGAGAGGTACAGCAGGAGTAGTGATCCTCCGGATTCTAACCAAGTCTTTCCCTGACTTGGGAAAATCGGGCAGCGCTTCCGCGGAGGGTATGTGCTATGGTAGAATCACTGGACAGACTGATAATCCTTCGTGGAGCTCCGAAATGTTATTGAGGCAAACATTACCTTTCGTCGATTCGCGTTCTATTATTACCGTTTCTGCCTCCGACACGTCAGAATAGTGTTCGTTGGTTATGGTCTCTGCGTCAGAGACGTCGGAGAGGCTTTCTCGCGTGTCGTCCGCGTGAACGAATACGTCTGCGTCTGAGCCAGGCCCGAATGCCGGTCTCTACGTTAAGCGTAGATATTCTGCGCGTAGTAATGAATTGTGAAATATGAATATAAATGTAAGTTAGCGATTATCCTTACATTGGAATTAATGCTGGCTCGGGTACCACGGGTAGCCGTATTGTACTGGATACGAAGGATATCGCCACTGCACGATCCTGTAGCGGAGAGGTACAGCAGGAGTAGTGATCCTCCGGATTCTTACCAAGTCTTTCCCTGACTTGGGAAAATCGGGCAGCGCTTCCGCGGAGGGTATGTGCTATGGTAGAATCACTGGACAGACTGATAATCCTTCGTGGAGCTCCGAAATGTTATTGAGGCAAACATTACCTTTCGTCGATTCGCGTTCTATTATTACCGTTTCTGCCTCCGACACGTCAGAATAGTGGTCGTTGGTTATGGTCTCTGCGTCAGAGAAGTCGGAGAGGCTTTCTCGCGTGTCGTCCGCGTGAACGAATACGTCTGCGTCTGAGCCAGGCCCGAATGCCGGTCTCTACGTTAAGCGTAGATATTCTGCGCGTATTATTGAATTGTGAATTATGATTATAAATTTCAGTTAGCGATTATCCTTACATTGGAATTAATGCTGGCTCGGGTACCACGGGTAGCCGTATTGTACTGGATACGAAGGATATCACCACTGCACGATCCTGTAGCGGAGAGGTACAGCAGGAGTGGTGATCCTCCGGATTTTTACCAAGTCTGTCCCTGACTTGGGAAAATGGCGCAGCGCTTCCGCGGAGAGTTTGTGCTTTGGCAGAATCCCAGGGCACACTGACAGTCCTTCGTGGAGCTCCGAAATGTTATTGAGGCAAACATCACCTTTCGTCAATTTTCGTTTTATTATTGCCGTTTCTGCCTCCGACACGTCAGAATAGTGTTCGTTGGTTATGGTCGCTGCGTCAGAGACGTCGGAGAGGCTTTCTCGCGTGTCGTCCGCGTGAACGAATACGTCTGCGTCTGAGCCAGGCCCGAATGCCGGTCTCTACGTTAAGCGTAGAGATTCTGCGCGTAGTAATGAATTGAGAAATATGAATATAAATTTCAGTTAGCGATTATACTTACATTGGAATTAATGCTGGCTCGGGTACCACGGGTAGCCGTATTGTACTGGATACGAAGGATATCGCCACTGCACGATCCTGTAGCGGAGAGGTACAGCAGGAGTGGTGATCCTCCGGATTTTTACCAAGTCTTTCCCTGACTTGGGAAAATCGCGCAGCGCTTCCGCGGAGAGTTTGTGCTTTGGCAGAATCCCAGAGCACACTGACAGTCCTTCGTGGAGCTCCAAAATGTTCTTGAGGCAAACATCACCTTTCGTCGATTCGCGTTCTATTATTACCGTTTCTGCCTCCGACACGTCAGAATAGAGTTCGTTGGTTATGGTCGCTGCGTCAGAGACGTCGGAGAGGCTTTCTCGCGTGTCGTCCGCGTGAACGAATACGTCTGCGTCTGAGCCAGGCCCGAATGCCGGTCTCTACGTTAAGCGTAGAGATTCTGCGCGTAGTAATGAATTGAGAAATATGAATATAAATGTAAGTTAGCGATTATACTTACATTGGAATTAATGCCGCCTCTGGTACCACGGGTAGCCGTATTGTACTGGATACGAAGGATATCGCCACTGCACGATCCTGTAGCGGAGAGGTACAGCAGGAGTGGTGATCCACCGGATTCTTACCAAGTCTTTCCCTGACTTGGGAAAATCGGGCAGCGCTTCCGCGGAGGGTATGTGCTATGGTAGAATCACTGGACAGACTGATAATCCTTCGTGGAGCTCCGAAATGTTATTGAGGCAAACATTACCTTTCGTCGATTCGCGTTCTATTATTACCGTTTCTGCCTCCGACACGTCAGAATAGTGTTCGTTGGTTATGGTCTCTGCGTCAGAGACGTCGGAGAGGCTTTCTCGCGTGTCGTCCGCGTGAACGAATACGTCTGCGTCTGAGCCAGGCCCGAATGCCGATCTCTACGTTAAGCGTAGAGATTCTGCGCGTAGTAATGAATTGAGAAATATGAATATAAATGTAAGTTAGCGATTATACTTACATTGGAATTAATGCTGCCTCTGGTACCACGGGTAGACGTATTGTACTGGATACGAAGGATATCGCCACTGCACGATCCTGTAGCGGAGAGGTACAGCAGGAGTGGTGATCCTCCGGATTTTTACCAAGTCTTTCCCTGACTTGGGAAAATCGCGCAGCGCTTCCGCGGAGAGTTTGTGCTTTGGCAGAATCCCAGAGCACACTGACAGTCCTTCGTGGAGCTCCAAAATGTTCTTGAGGCAAACATCACCTTTCGTCGATTCGCGTTCTATTATTACCGTTTCTGCCTCCGACACGTCAGAATAGTGTTCGTTGGTTATGGTCTCTGCGTCAGAGACGTCGGAGAGGCTTTCTCGCGTGTCGTCCACGTGAACGAATACGTCTGCGTCTGAGCCAGGCCCGAATGCCGGTCTCTACGTTAAGCGTAGATATTCTGCGCGTAGTAATGAATTGTGAAATATGAATATAAATGTAAGTTAGCGATTATCCTTACATTGGAATTAATGCTGGCTCGGGTACCACGGGTAGCCGTATTGTACTGGATACGAAGGATATCGCCACTGCACGATCCTGTAGCGGAGAGGTACAGCAGGAGTAGTGATCCTCCGGATTCTAACCAAGTCTTTCCCTGACTTGGGAAAATCGGGCAGCGCTTCCGCGGAGGGTATGTGCTATGGTAGAATCACTGGACAGACTGATAATCCTTCGTGGAGCTCCGAAATGTTATTGAGGCAAACATTACCTTTCGTCGATTCGCGTTCTATTATTACCGTTTCTGCCTCCGACACGTCAGAATAGTGTTCGTTGGTTATGGTCTCTGCGTCAGAGACGTCGGAGAGGCTTTCTCGCGTGTCGTCCGCGTGAACGAATACGTCTGCGTCTGAGCCAGGCCCGAATGCCGGTCTCTACGTTAAGCGTAGATATTCTGCGCGTAGTAATGAATTGTGAAATATGAATATAAATGTAAGTTAGCGATTATCCTTACATTGGAATTAATGCTGGCTCGGGTACCACGGGTAGCCGTATTGTACTGGATACGAAGGATATCGCCACTGCACGATCCTGTAGCGGAGAGGTACAGCAGGAGTAGTGATCCTCCGGATTCTTACCAAGTCTTTCCCTGACTTGGGAAAATCGGGCAGCGCTTCCGCGGAGGGTATGTGCTATGGTAGAATCACTGGACAGACTGATAATCCTTCGTGGAGCTCCGAAATGTTATTGAGGCAAACATTACCTTTCGTCGATTCGCGTTCTATTATTACCGTTTCTGCCTCCGACACGTCAGAATAGTGGTCGTTGGTTATGGTCTCTGCGTCAGAGAAGTCGGAGAGGCTTTCTCGCGTGTCGTCCGCGTGAACGAATACGTCTGCGTCTGAGCCAGGCCCGAATGCCGGTCTCTACGTTAAGCGTAGATATTCTGCGCGTATTATTGAATTGTGAATTATGATTATAAATTTCAGTTAGCGATTATCCTTACATTGGAATTAATGCTGGCTCGGGTACCACGGGTAGCCGTATTGTACTGGATACGAAGGATATCACCACTGCACGATCCTGTAGCGGAGAGGTACAGCAGGAGTGGTGATCCTCCGGATTTTTACCAAGTCTGTCCCTGACTTGGGAAAATGGCGCAGCGCTTCCGCGGAGAGTTTGTGCTTTGGCAGAATCCCAGGGCACACTGACAGTCCTTCGTGGAGCTCCGAAATGTTATTGAGGCAAACATCACCTTTCGTCAATTTTCGTTTTATTATTGCCGTTTCTGCCTCCGACACGTCAGAATAGTGTTCGTTGGTTATGGTCTCTGCGTCAGAGACGTCGGAGAGGCTTTCTCGCGTGTCGTCCGCGTGAACGAATGCGTCTGCGTCTGATCCAGGCCCGAATGCCGGTCTCTACGTTAAGCGTAGAGATTCTGCGCGTAGTAATGAATTGTGAAATATGAATATAAATTTCAGTTAGCGATTATCCTTACATTGGAATTAATGCTGGCTCGGGTACCACGGGTAGCCGTATTGTACTGGATACGAAGGATATCGCCACAGCACGATCCTGTAGCGGAGAGGTACAGCAGGAGTGGTGATCCACCGGATTCTTACCAAGTCTTTCCCTGACTTGGGAAAATCGCGCAGCGTTTCCGCGGAGAGTTTGTGCTTTGGCAGAATCCCAGGGCACACTGACAGTCCTTCGTGGAGCTCCAAAATGTTCTTGAGGCAAACATCACCTTTCGTCAATTCGCGTTTTATTATTGCCGTTTCTGCCTCCGACACGTCAGAATAGTGGTCGTTGGTTATGGTCTCTGCATGAGAGAAGTCGGAGAGGCTTTCTCGCGTGTCGTCCGCGTGAACGAATACGTTGCGTCTGAGCCAGGCCCGAATGCCGGTCTCTACGTTAAGCGTAGAGATTCTGCGCGTTGTAATGAATTGAGAAATATGAATATAAATGTAAGTTAGCGATTATACTTACATTGGAATTAATGCTGCCTCTGGTACCACGGGTAGCCGTATTGTACTGGATACGAAGGATATCGCCACTACACGATCGTGTAGCGGAGAGGTACAGCAGGAGTGGTGATCCACCGGATTCTTACCAAGTCTTTCACTGACTTGGGAAAATCGCGCAGCGCTTCCGCGGAGAGTTTGTGCTTTGGCAGAATCCCAGGGCACACTGACAGTCCTTCGTGGAGCTCCAAAATGTTCTTGAGGCAAACATCACCTTTCGTCGATTCGCGTTCTATTATTACCGTTTCTGCCTCCGACACGTCAGAATAGTGTTCGTTGGTTATGGTCTCTGCGTCAGAGACATCGGAGAGGCTTTCTCGCGTGTCGTCCGCGTGATCGAATACGTCTGCGTCTGAGCCAGGCCCAAATGCCGGTCTCAACGTTAAGCGTAGATATTCTGCGCGTATTATTGAATTGTGAAATATGAATATAAATGTAAGTTAGCGATTATCCTGACATTGGAATTAATGCTGGCTCGGGTACCACGGGTAGCCGTATTGTACTGGATACGAAGGATATCGCCACTGCACGATCCTGTAGCGGAGAGGTACAGCAGGAGTAGTGATCCTCCGGATTCTTACCAAGTCTTTCCCTGACTTGGGAAAATCGGGCAGCGCTTCCGCGGAGGGTATGTGCTATGGTAGAATCACTGGGCAGACTGATAATCCATCGTGGAGCTCCAAAATGTTCTTGAGGCAAACATTACCTTTCGCCGATTCGCGTTCTATTATTACCGTTTCTGCCTCCGACACGTCAGAATAGTGTTCGTTGGTTATGTGGTCTCTGCGTCAGAGACGTCGGAGACGCTTTCTCGCGTGTCGTCCGCGTGATCGAATACGTCTGCGTCTGAGCCAGGCCCGAATGCCGGTCTCTACGTTAAGCGTAGATATTCTGCGCGTATTATTGAATTGTGAAATATGAATATAAATGTAAGTTAGCGATTATCCTTACATTGGAATTAATGCTGGCTCGGGTACCACGGGTAGCCGTATTGTACTGGATACGAAGGATATCGCCACTGCACGATCCTGTAGCGGAGAGGTACAGCAGGAGTGGTGATCCACCGGATTCTTACTAAGTCTTTCCCTGACTTGGGAATATCGCGCAGCGCTTCCGCGGAGAGTTTGTGCTTTGGCAGAATCCCAGGGCACACTGACAGTCCTTCGTGGAGCTCCAAAATGTTCTTGAGGCAAACATCACCTTTCGTCGATTCGCGTTCTATTATTACCGTTTCTGCCTCCGACACGTCAGAATAGTGTTCGTTGGTTATGGTCTCTGCGTCAGAGACATCGGAGAGGCTTTCTCGCGTGTCGTCTGCGTGATTGAATACGTCTGCGTCTGAGCCAGGCCCGATTGCCGGTCTCTACGTTAAGCGTAGATATTCTGCGCGTAGTAATGAATTGTGAAATATGAATATAAATGTAAGTTAGCGATTATCCTTAGATTGGAATTAATGCTGGCTCGGGTACCACGGGTAGCCGTATTGTACTGGATACGAAGGATATCGCCACTGCACGATCCTGTAGCGGAGAGGTACAGCAGGAGTAGTGATCCTCCGGATTCTTACCAAGTCTTTCCCTGACTTGGGAAAATCGGGCAGCGCTTCCGCGGAGGGTATGTGCTATGGTAGAATCACTGGACAGACTGATAATCCTTCGTGGAGCTCCGAAATGTTATTGAGGCAAACATTACCTTTCGTCGATTCGCGTTCTATTATTACCGTTTCTGCCTCCGACACGTCAGAATAGTGTTCGTTGGTTATGGTCTCTGCGTCAGAGACGTCGGAGAGGCTTTCTCGCGTGTCGTCCGCGTGAACGAATACGTCTGCGTCTGAGCCAGGCCCGAATGCCGGTCTCTACGTTAAGCGTAGATATTCTGCGCGTAGTAATGAATTGTGAAATATGAATATAAATGTAAGTTAGCGATTATCCTTACATTGGAATTAATGCTGGCTCGGGTACCACGGGTAGCCGTATTGTACTGGATACGAAGGATATCGCCACTGCACGATCCTGTAGCGGAGAGGTACAGCAGGAGTAGTGATCCTCCGGATTCTTACCAAGTCTTTCCCTGACTTGGGAAAATCGGGCAGCGCTTCCGCGGAGGGTATGTGCTATGGTAGAATCACTGGACAGACTGATAATCCTTCGTGGAGCTCCGAAATGTTATTGAGGCAAACATTACCTTTCGTCGATTCGCGTTCTATTATTACCGTTTCTGCCTCCGACACGTCAGAATAGTGTTCGTTGGTTATGGTCTCTGCGTCAGAGACGTCGGAGAGGCTTTCTCGCGTGTCGTCCGCGTGAACGAATACGTCTGCGTCTGAGCCAGGCCCGAATGCCGATCTCTACGTTAAGCGTAGATATTCTGCGCGTAGTAATGAATTGTGAAATATGAATATAAATGTAAGTTAGCGATTATCCTTACATTGGAATTAATGCTGGCTCGGGTACCACGGGTAGCCGTATTGTACTGGATACGAAGGATATCGCCACTGCACGATCCTGTAGCGGAGAGGTACAGCAGGAGTAGTGATCCTCCGGATTCTTACCAAGTCTTTCCCTGACTTGGGAAAATCGGGCAGCGCTTCCGCGGAGGGTATGTGCTATGGTAGAATCACTGGACAGACTGATAATCCTTCGTGGAGCTCCGAAATGTTATTGAGGCAAACATTACCTTTCGTCGATTCGCGTTCTATTATTACCGTTTCTGCCTCCGACACGTCAGAATAGTGTTCGTTGGTTATGGTCTCTGCGTCAGAGACGTCGGAGAGGCTTTCTCGCGTGTCGTCCGCGTGAACGAATACGTCTGCGTCTGAGCCAGGCCCGAATGCCGATCTCTACGTTAAGCGTAGAGATTCTGCGCGTAGTAATGAATTGAGAAATATGAATATAAATGTAAGTTAGCGATTATACTTACATTGGAATTAATGCTGCCTCTGGTACCACGGGTAGACGTATTGTACTGGATACGAAGGATATCGCCACTGCACGATCCTGTAGCGGAGAGGTACAGCAGGAGTGGTGATCCTCCGGATTTTTACCAAGTCTTTCCCTGACTTGGGAAAATCGCGCAGCGCTTCCGCGGAGAGTTTGTGCTTTGGCAGAATCCCAGAGCACACTGACAGTCCTTCGTGGAGCTCCAAAATGTTCTTGAGGCAAACATCACCTTTCGTCGATTCGCGTTCTATTATTACCGTTTCTGCCTCCGACACGTCAGAATAGAGTTCGTTGGTTATGGTCGCTGCGTCAGAGACGTCGGAGAGGCTTTCTCGCGTGTCGTCCGCGTGAACGTATACGTCTGCGTCTGAGCCAGGCCCGAATGCCGGTCTCTACGTTAAGCGTAGAGATTCTGCGCGTAGTAATGAATTGAGAAATATGAATATAAATGTAAGTTAGCGATTATACTTACATTGGAATTAATGCCGCCTCTGGTACCACGGGTAGCCGTATTGTACTGGATACGAAGGATATCGCCACTGCACGATCCTGTAGCGGAGAGGTACAGCAGGAGTGGTGATCCACCGGATTCTTACCAAGTCTTTCCCTGACTTGGGAAAATCGGGCAGCGCTTCCGCGGAGGGTATGTGCTATGGTAGAATCACTGGACAGACTGATAATCCTTCGTGGAGCTCCGAAATGTTATTGAGGCAAACATTACCTTTCGTCGATTCGCGTTCTATTATTACCGTTTCTGCCTCCGACACGTCAGAATAGTGTTCGTTGGTTATGGTCTCTGCGTCAGAGACGTCGGAGAGGCTTTCTCGCGTGTCGTCCGCGTGAACGAATACGTCTGCGTCTGAGCCAGGCCCGAATGCCGATCTCTACGTTAAGCGTAGAGATTCTGCGCGTAGTAATGAATTGAGAAATATGAATATAAATGTAAGTTAGCGATTATACTTACATTGGAATTAATGCTGCCTCTGGTACCACGGGTAGACGTATTGTACTGGATACGAAGGATATCGCCACTGCACGATCCTGTAGCGGAGAGGTACAGCAGGAGTGGTGATCCTCCGGATTTTTACCAAGTCTTTCCCTGACTTGGGAAAATCGCGCAGCGCTTCCGCGGAGAGTTTGTGCTTTGGCAGAATCCCAGAGCACACTGACAGTCCTTCGTGGAGCTCCAAAATGTTCTTGAGGCAAACATCACCTTTCGTCGATTCGCGTTCTATTATTACCGTTTCTGCCTCCGACACGTCAGAATAGTGTTCGTTGGTTATGGTCTCTGCGTCAGAGACGTCGGAGAGGCTTTCTCGCGTGTCGTCCACGTGAACGAATACGTCTGCGTCTGAGCCAGGCCCGAATGCCGGTCTCTACGTTAAGCGTAGATATTCTGCGCGTAGTAATGAATTGTGAAATATGAATATAAATGTAAGTTAGCGATTATCCTTACATTGGAATTAATGCTGGCTCGGGTACCACGGGTAGCCGTATTGTACTGGATACGAAGGATATCGCCACTGCACGATCCTGTAGCGGAGAGGTACAGCAGGAGTAGTGATCCTCCGGATTCTAACCAAGTCTTTCCCTGACTTGGGAAAATCGGGCAGCGCTTCCGCGGAGGGTATGTGCTATGGTAGAATCACTGGACAGACTGATAATCCTTCGTGGAGCTCCGAAATGTTATTGAGGCAAACATTACCTTTCGTCGATTCGCGTTCTATTATTACCGTTTCTGCCTCCGACACGTCAGAATAGTGTTCGTTGGTTATGGTCTCTGCGTCAGAGACGTCGGAGAGGCTTTCTCGCGTGTCGTCCGCGTGAACGAATACGTCTGCGTCTGAGCCAGGCCCGAATGCCGGTCTCTACGTTAAGCGTAGATATTCTGCGCGTAGTAATGAATTGTGAAATATGAATATAAATGTAAGTTAGCGATTATCCTTACATTGGAATTAATGCTGGCTCGGGTACCACGGGTAGCCGTATTGTACTGGATACGAAGGATATCGCCACTGCACGATCCTGTAGCGGAGAGGTACAGCAGGAGTAGTGATCCTCCGGATTCTTACCAAGTCTTTCCCTGACTTGGGAAAATCGGGCAGCGCTTCCGCGGAGGGTATGTGCTATGGTAGAATCACTGGACAGACTGATAATCCTTCGTGGAGCTCCGAAATGTTATTGAGGCAAACATTACCTTTCGTCGATTCGCGTTCTATTATTACCGTTTCTGCCTCCGACACGTCAGAATAGTGGTCGTTGGTTATGGTCTCTGCGTCAGAGAAGTCGGAGAGGCTTTCTCGCGTGTCGTCCGCGTGAACGAATACGTCTGCGTCTGAGCCAGGCCCGAATGCCGGTCTCTACGTTAAGCGTAGATATTCTGCGCGTATTATTGAATTGTTAATTATGATTATAAATTTCAGTTAGCGATTATCCTTACATTGGAATTAATGCTGGCTCGGGTACCACGGGTAGCCGTATTGTACTGGATACGAAGGATATCACCACTGCACGATCCTGTAGCGGAGAGGTACAGCAGGAGTGGTGATCCTCCGGATTTTTACCAAGTCTGTCCCTGACTTGGGAAAATGGCGCAGCGCTTCCGCGGAGAGTTTGTGCTTTGGCAGAATCCCAGGGCACACTGACAGTCCTTCGTGGAGCTCCGAAATGTTATTGAGGCAAACATCACCTTTCGTCAATTTTCGTTTTATTATTGCCGTTTCTGCCTCCGACACGTCAGAATAGTGTTCGTTGGTTATGGTCTCTGCGTCAGAGACGTCGGAGAGGCTTTCTCGCGTGTCGTCCGCGTGAACGAATGCGTCTGCGTCTGATCCAGGCCCGAATGCCGGTCTCTACGTTAAGCGTAGAGATTCTGCGCGTAGTAATGAATTGTGAAATATGAATATAAATTTCAGTTAGCGATTATCCTTACATTGGAATTAATGCTGGCTCGGGTACCACGGGTAGCCGTATTGTACTGGATACGAAGGATATCGCCACAGCACGATCCTGTAGCGGAGAGGTACAGCAGGAGTGGTGATCCACCGGATTCTTACCAAGTCTTTCCCTGACTTGGGAAAATCGCGCAGCGTTTCCGCGGAGAGTTTGTGCTTTGGCAGAATCCCAGGGCACACTGACAGTCCTTCGTGGAGCTCCAAAATGTTCTTGAGGCAAACATCACCTTTCGTCAATTCGCGTTTTATTATTGCCGTTTCTGCCTCCGACACGTCAGAATAGTGGTCGTTGGTTATGGTCTCTGCATGAGAGAAGTCGGAGAGGCTTTCTCGCGTGTCGTCCGCGTGAACGAATACGTTGCGTCTGAGCCAGGCCCGAATGCCGGTCTCTACGTTAAGCGTAGAGATTCTGCGCGTTGTAATGAATTGAGAAATATGAATATAAATGTAAGTTAGCGATTATACTTACATTGGAATTAATGCTGCCTCTGGTACCACGGGTAGCCGTATTGTACTGGATACGAAGGATATCGCCACTACACGATCGTGTAGCGGAGAGGTACAGCAGGAGTGGTGATCCACCGGATTCTTACCAAGTCTTTCACTGACTTGGGAAAATCGCGCAGCGCTTCCGCGGAGAGTTTGTGCTTTGGCAGAATCCCAGGGCACACTGACAGTCCTTCGTGGAGCTCCAAAATGTTCTTGAGGCAAACATCACCTTTCGTCGATTCGCGTTCTATTATTACCGTTTCTGCCTCCGACACGTCAGAATAGTGTTCGTTGGTTATGGTCTCTGCGTCAGAGACATCGGAGAGGCTTTCTCGCGTGTCGTCCGCGTGATCGAATACGTCTGCGTCTGAGCCAGGCCCAAATGCCGGTCTCAACGTTAAGCGTAGATATTCTGCGCGTATTATTGAATTGTGAAATATGAATATAAATGTAAGTTAGCGATTATCCTGACATTGGAATTAATGCTGGCTCGGGTACCACGGGTAGCCGTATTGTACTGGATACGAAGGATATCGCCACTGCACGATCCTGTAGCGGAGAGGTACAGCAGGAGTAGTGATCCTCCGGATTCTTACCAAGTCTTTCCCTGACTTGGGAAAATCGGGCAGCGCTTCCGCGGAGGGTATGTGCTATGGTAGAATCACTGGGCAGACTGATAATCCATCGTGGAGCTCCAAAATGTTCTTGAGGCAAACATTACCTTTCGCCGATTCGCGTTCTATTATTACCGTTTCTGCCTCCGACACGTCAGAATAGTGTTCGTTGGTTATGTGGTCTCTGCGTCAGAGACGTCGGAGACGCTTTCTCGCGTGTCGTCCGCGTGATCGAATACGTCTGCGTCTGAGCCAGGCCCGAATGCCGGTCTCTACGTTAAGCGTAGATATTCTGCGCGTATTATTGAATTGTGAAATATGAATATAAATGTAAGTTAGCGATTATCCTTACATTGGAATTAATGCTGGCTCGGGTACCACGGGTAGCCGTATTGTACTGGATACGAAGGATATCGCCACTGCACGATCCTGTAGCGGAGAGGTACAGCAGGAGTGGTGATCCACCGGATTCTTACTAAGTCTTTCCCTGACTTGGGAATATCGCGCAGCGCTTCCGCGGAGAGTTTGTGCTTTGGCAGAATCCCAGGGCACACTGACAGTCCTTCGTGGAGCTCCAAAATGTTCTTGAGGCAAACATCACCTTTCGTCGATTCGCGTTCTATTATTACCGTTTCTGCCTCCGACACGTCAGAATAGTGTTCGTTGGTTATGGTCTCTGCGTCAGAGACATCGGAGAGGCTTTCTCGCGTGTCGTCCGCGTGATTGAATACGTCTGCGTCTGAGCCAGGCCCGATTGCCGGTCTCTACGTTAAGCGTAGATATTCTGCGCGTAGTAATGAATTGTGAAATATGAATATAAATGTAAGTTAGCGATTATCCTTACATTGGAATTAATGCTGGCTCGGGTACCACGGGTAGCCGTATTGTACTGGATACGAAGGATATCGCCACTGCACGATCCTGTAGCGGAGAGGTACAGCAGGAGTAGTGATCCTCCGGATTCTTACCAAGTCTTTCCCTGACTTGGGAAAATCGGGCAGCGCTTCCGCGGAGGGTATGTGCTATGGTAGAATCACTGGACAGACTGATAATCCTTCGTGGAGCTCCGAAATGTTATTGAGGCAAACATTACCTTTCGTCGATTCGCGTTCTATTATTACCGTTTCTGCCTCCGACACGTCAGAATAGTGTTCGTTGGTTATGGTCTCTGCGTCAGAGACGTCGGAGAGGCTTTCTCGCGTGTCGTCCGCGTGAACGAATACGTCTGCGTCTGAGCCAGGCCCGAATGCCGGTCTCTACGTTAAGCGTAGAGATTCTGCGCGTAGTAATGAATTGAGAAATATGAATATAAATGTAAGTTAGCGATTATACTTACATTGGAATTAATGCTGCCTCTGGTACCACGGGTAGACGTATTGTACTGGATACGAAGGATATCGCCACTGCACGATCCTGTAGCGGAGAGGTACAGCAGGAGTGGTGATCCTCCGGATTTTTACCAAGTCTTTCCCTGACTTGGGAAAATCGCGCAGCGCTTCCGCGGAGAGTTTGTGCTTTGGCAGAATCCCAGAGCACACTGACAGTCCTTCGTGGAGCTCCAAAATGTTCTTGAGGCAAACATCACCTTTCGTCGATTCGCGTTCTATTATTACCGTTTCTGCCTCCGACACGTCAGAATAGTGTTCGTTGGTTATGGTCTCTGCGTCAGAGACATCGGAGAGGCTTTCTCGCGTGTCGTCCGCGTGAACGAATACGTCTGCATCTGAGCCAGGCCCGAATGCCGGTCTCTACGTTAAGCGTAGAGATTCTGCGCGTATTATTGAATTGTGAATTATGATTATAAATTTCAGTTAGCGATTATCCTTACATTGGAATTAATGCTGGCTCGGGTACCACGGGTAGCCGTATTGTACTGGATACGAAGGATATCGCCACTGCACGATCCTGTAGCGGAGAGGTACAGCAGGAGTGGTGATCCACCGCATTCTTACTAAGTCTTTCCCTGACTTGGGAATATCGCGCAGCGCTTCCGCGGAGAGTTTGTGCTTTGGCAGAATCCCAGGGCACACTGACAGTCCTTCGTGGAGCTCCAAAATGTTCTTGAGGCAAACATCACCTTTCGTCGATTCGCGTTCTATTATTACCGTTTCTGCCTCCGACACGTCAGAATAGTGTTCGTTGGTTATGGTCTCTGCGTCAGAGACATCGGAGAGGCTTTCTCGCGTGTCGTCCGCGTGATTGAATACGTCTGCGTCTGAGCCAGGCCCGATTGCCGGTCTCTACGTTAAGCGTAGATATTCTGCGCGTAGTAATGAATTGTGAAATATGAATATAAATGTAAGTTAGCGATTATCCTTACATTGGAATTAATGCTGGCTCGGGTACCACGGGTAGCCGTATTGTACTGGATACGAAGGATATCGCCACTGCACGATCCTGTAGCGGAGAGGTACAGCAGGAGTAGTGATCCTCCGGATTCTTACCAAGTCTTTCCCTGACTTGGGAAAATCGGGCAGCGCTTCCGCGAAGGGTATGTGCTATGGTAGAATCACTGGACAGACTGATAATCTTTCGTGAAGCTCCGAAATGTTATTGAGGCAAACATTACCTTTCGTCGATTCGCGTTCTATTATTACCGTTTCTGCCTCCGACACGTCAGAATAGTGTTCGTTGGTTATGGTCTCTGCGTCAGAGACATCGGAGAGGCTTTCTCGCGTGTCGTCCGCGTGATTGAATACGTCTGCGTCTGAGCCAGGCCCGATTGCCGGTCTCTACGTTAAACGTAGATATTCTGCGCGTAGTAATAAATTGTGAAATATGAATATAAATGTAAGTTAGCGATTATCCTTACATTGGAATTAATGCTGGCTCGGGTACCACGGGTAGCCGTATTGTACTGGATACGAAGGATATCGCCACTGCACGATCCTGTAGCGGAGAGGTACAGCAGGAGTAGTGATCCTCCCGATTCTTACCAAGTCTTTCCCTGACTTGGGAAAATCGGGCAGCGCTTCCGCGGAGGGTATGTGCTATGGTAGAATCACTGGACAGACTGATAATCCTTCGTGGAGCTCCGAAATGTTATTGAGGCAAACATTACCTTTCGTCGATTCGCGTTCTATTATTACCGTTTCTGCCTCCGACACGTCAGAATAGTGTTCGTTGGTTATGGTCTCTGCGTCAGAGACGTCGGAGAGGCTTTCTCGCGTGTCGTCCGCGTGAACGAATACGTCTGCGTCTGAGCCAGGCCCGAATGCCGGTCTCTACGTTAAGCGTAGAGATTCTGCGCGTAGTAATGAATTGAGAAATATGAATATAAATGTAAGTTAGCGATTATACTTACATTGGAATTAATGCTGCCTCTGGTACCACGGGTAGACGTATTGTACTGGATACGAAGGATATCGCCACTGCACGATCCTGTAGCGGAGAGGTACAGCAGGAGTGGTGATCCTCCGGATTTTTACTAAGTCTTTCCCTGACTTGGGAAAATCGCGCAGCGCTTCCGCGGAGAGTTTGTGCTTTGGCAGAATCCCAGAGCACACTGACAGTCCTTCGTGGAGCTCCAAAATGTTCTTGAGGCAAACATCACCTTTCGTCGATTCGCGTTCTATTATTACCGTTTCTGCCTCCGACACGTCAGAATAGTGTTCGTTGGTTATGGTCTCTGCGTCAGAGACATCGGAGAGGCTTTCTCGCGTGTCGTCCGCGTGATCGAATACGTCTGCGTCTGAGCCAGGCCCGAATGCCGGTCTCTACGTTAAGCGTAGAGATTCTGCGCGTAGTAATGAATTGAGAAATATGAATATAAATGTAAGTTAGCGATTATACTTACATTGGAATTAATGCTGCCTCTGGTACCACGGGTAGACGTATTGTACTGGATACGAAGGATATCGCCACTGCACGATCCTGTAGCGGAGAGGTACAGCAGGAGTGGTGATCCTCCGGATTTTTACCAAGTCTTTCCCTGACTTGGGAAAATCGCGCAGCGCTTCCGCGGAGAGTTTGTGCTTTGGCAGAATCCCAGAGCACACTGACAGTCCTTCGTGGAGCTCCAAAATGTTCTTGAGGCAAACATCACCTTTCGTCAATTCGCGTTTTATTATTGCCGTTTCTGCCTCCGACACGTCAGAATAGTGGTCGTTGGTTATGGTCTCTGCGTCAGAGAAGTCGGAGAGGCTTTCTCGCGTGTCGTCCGCGTGAACGAATGCGTCTGCGTCTGATCCAGGCCCGAATGCCGGTCTCTACGTTAAGCGTAGAGATTCTGCGCGTAGTAATGAATTGTGAAATATGAATATAAATTTCAGTTAGCGATTATCCTTACATTGGAATTAATGCTGGCTCGGGTACCACGGGTAGCCGTATTGTACTGGATACGAAGGATATCGCCACAGCACGATCCTGTAGCGGAGAGGTACAGCAGGAGTGGTGATCCACCGGATTCTTACCAAGTCTTTCCCTGACTTGGGAAAATCGCGCAGCGTTTCCGCGGAGAGTTTGTGCTTTGGCAGAATCCCAGGGCACACTGACAGTCCTTCGTGGAGCTCCAAAATGTTCTTGAGGCAAACATCACCTTTCGTCAATTCGCGTTTTATTATTGCCGTTTATGCCTTCGACACGTCAGAATAGTGGTCGTTGGTTATGGTCTCTGCATGAGAGAAGTCGGAGAGGCTTTCTCGCGTGTCGTCCGCGTGAACGAATACGTTGCGTCTGAGCCAGGCCCGAATGCCGGTCTCTACGTTAAGCGTAGAGATTCTGCGCGTAGTAATGAATTGAGAAATATGAATATAAATGTAAGTTAGCGATTATACTTACATTGGAATTAATGCTGCTTCTGGTACCACGGGTAGCCGTATTGTACTGGATACGAAGGATATCGCCACTACACGATCGTGTAGCGGAGAGGTACAGCAGGAGTGGTGATCCACCGGATTCTTACCAAGTCTTTCACTGACTTGGGAAAATCGCGCAGCGCTTCCGCGGAGAGTTTGTGCTTTGGCAGAATCCCACGGCACACTGACAGTCCTTCGTGGAGCTCCAAAATGTTCTTGAGGCAAACATCACCTTTCGTCGATTCGCGTTCTATTATTACCGTTTCTGCCTCCGACACGTCAGAATAGTGTTCGTTGGTTATGGTCTCTGCGTCAGAGACATCGGAGAGGCTTTCTCGCGTGTCGTCCGCGTGATCGAATACGTCTGCGTCTGAGCCAGGCCCAAATGCCGGTCTCAACGTTAAGCGTAGATATTCTGCGCGTATTATTGAATTGTGAAATATGAATATAAATGTAAGTTAGCGATTATCCTGACATTGGAATTAATGCTGGCTCGGGTACCACGGGTAGCCGTATTGTACTGGATACGAAGGATATCGCCACTGCACGATCCTGTAGCGGAGAGGTACAGCAGGAGTAGTGATCCTCCGGATTCTTACCAAGTCTTTCCCTGACTTGGGAAAATCGGGCAGCGCTTCCGCGGAGGGTATGTGCTATGGTAGAATCACTGGACAGACTGATAATCCTTCGTGGAGCTCCGAAATGTTATTGAGGCAAACATTACCTTTCGTCGATGCGCGTTCTATTATTACCGTTTCTGCCTCCGACACGTCAGAATAGTGTTCGTTGGTTATGGTCTCTGCGTCAGAGACGTCGGAGAGGCTTTCTCGCGTGTCGTCCGCGTGAACGAATACGTCTGCGTCTGAGCCAGGCCCGAATGCCGGTCTCTACGTTAAGCGTAGAGATTCTGCGCGTAGTAATGAATTGAGAAATATGAATATAAATGTAAGTTAGCGATTATACTTACATTGGAATTAATGCTGCCTCTGGTACCACGGGTAGACGTATTGTACTGGATACGAAGGATATCGCCACTGCACGATCCTGTAGCGGAGAGGTACAGCAGGAGTGGTGATCCTCCGGATTTTTACCAAGTCTTTCCCTGACTTGGGAAAATCGCGCAGCGCTTCCGCGGAGAGTTTGTGCTTTGGCAGAATCCCAGAGCACACTGACAGTCCTTCGTGGAGCTCCAAAATGTTCTTGAGGCAAACATCACCTTTCGTCGATTCGCGTTCTATTATTACCGTTTCTGCCTCCGACACGTCAGAATAGTGTTCGTTGGTTATGGTCTCTGCGTCAGAGACATCGGAGAGGCTTTCTCGCGTGTCGTCCGCGTGATTGAATACGTCTGCGTCTGAGCCAGGCCCGATTGCCGGTCTCTACGTTAAGCGTAGATATTCTGCGCGTAGTAATGAATTGTGAAATATGAATATAAATGTAAGTTAGCGATTATCCTTACATTGGAATTAATGCTGGCTCGGGTACCACGGGTAGCCGTATTGTACTGGATACGAAGGATATCGCCACTGCACGATCCTGTAGCGGAGAGGTACAGCAGGAGTAGTGATCCTCCGGATTCTTACCAAGTCTTTCCCTGACTTGGGAAAATCGGGCAGCGCTTCCGCGGAGGGTATGTGCTATGGTAGAATCACTGGACAGACTGATAATCCTTCGTGGAGCTCCGAAATGTTATTGAGGCAAACATTACCTTTCGTCGATTCGCGTTCTATTATTACCGTTTCTGCCTCCGACACGTCAGAATAGTGTTCGTTGGTTATGGTCTCTGCGTCAGAGACATCGGAGAGGCTTTCTCGCGTGTCGTCCGCGTGAACGAATACGTCTGCGTCTGAGCCAGGCCCGAATGCCGGTCTCTACGTTAAGCGTAGAGATTCTGCGCGTAGTAATGGATTGAGAAATATGAATATAAATGTAAGTTAGCGATTATACTTACATTGGAATTAATGCTGCCTCTGGTACCACGGGTAGCCGTATTGTACTGGATACGAAGGATATCGCCACTACACGATCCAGTAGCGGAGAGGTACAGCAGGAGTGGTGATCCACCGGATTCTTACCAAGTCTTTCACTGACTTGGGAAAATCGCACAGCGCTTCCGCGGAGAGTTTGTGCTTTGGCAGAATCCCAGGGCACACTGACAGTCCTTCGTGGAGCTCCAAAATGTTCTTGAGGCAAACATCACCTTTCGTCGATTCGCGTTCTATTATTACCGTTTCTGCCTCCGACACGTCAGAATAGTGTTCGTTGGTTATGGTCTCTGCGTCAGAGACGTCGGAGAAGCTTTCTCGCGTGTCGTCCGCGTGAACGAATACGTCTGCGTCTGAGCCAGGCCCGAATGCCGGTCTCTACGTTAAGCGTAGAGATGCTGCGCGTAGTAATGAATTGAGAAATATGAATATAAATGTAAGTTAGCGATTATACTTACATTGGAATTAATGCTGCCTCTGGTACCACGGGTAGACGTATTGTACTGGATACGAAGGATATCGCCACTGCACGATCCTGTAGCGGAGAGGTACAGCAGGAGTGGTGATCCTCCGGATTTTTACCAAGTCTTTCCCTGACTTGGGAAAATCGCGCAGCGCTTCCGCGGAGAGTTTGTGCTTTGGCAGAATCCCAGAGCACACTGACAGTCCTTCGTGGAGCTCCGAAATGTTATTGAGGCAAACATCACCTTTCGTCAATTTTCGTTTTATTATTGCCGTTTCTGCCTCCGACACGTCAGAATAGTGTTCGTTGGTTATGGTCTCTGCGTCAGAGACGTCGGAGAGGCTTTCTCGCGTGTCGTCCGCGTGATCGAATACGTCTGCGTCTGAGCCAGGCCCGATTGCCGGTCTCTACGTTAAGCGTAGATATTCTGCGCGTATTATTGAATTGTGAAATATGAATATAAATGTAAGTTAGCGATTATCCTGACATTGGAATTAATGCTGGCTCGGGTACCACGGGTAGCCGTATTGTACTGGATACGAAGGATATCGCCACTGCACGATCCTGTAGCGGAGAGGTACAGCAGGAGTAGTGATCCTCCGGATTCTTACCAAGTCTTTCCCTGACTTGGGAAAATCGGGCAGCGCTTCCGCGGAGGGTATGTGCTATGGTAGAATCACTGGACAGACTGATAATCCTTCGTGGAGCTCCGAAATGTTATTGAGGCAAACATTACCTTTCGTCGATTCGCGTTCTATTATTACCGTTTCTGCCTCCGACACGTCAGAATAGTGTTCGTTGGTTATGGTCTCTGCGTCAGAGACGTCGGAGAGGCTTTCTCGCGTGTCGTCCGCGTGATCGAATACGTCTGCGTCTGAGCCAGGCCCGATTGCCGGTCTCTACGTTAAGCGTAGATATTCTGCGCGTAGTAATGAATTGTGAAATATGAATATAAATGTAAGTTAGCGATTATCCTTACATTGGAATTAATGCTGGCTCGGGTACCACGGGTAGCCGTATTGTACTGGATACGAAGGATATCGCCACAGCACGATCCTGTAGCGGAGAGGTACAGCAGGAGTGGTGATCCACCGGATTCTTAGCAAGTCATTCCCTGACTTGGGAAAATCGCGCAGCGTTTCCGCGGAGAGTTTGTGCTTTGGCAGACTCCCAGGGCACACTGACAGTCCTTCGTGGAGCTCCAAAATGTTCTTGAGGCAAACATCACCTTTCGTCAATTCGCGTTTTATTATTGCCGTTTCTGCCTCCGACACGTCAGAATAGTGGTCGTTGGTTATGGTCTCTGCGTCAGAGACGTCGGAGAGGCTTTCTCGCGTGTCGTCCGCGTGATCGAATACGTCTGCGTCTGAGCCAGGCCCGATTGCCGGTCTCTACGTTAAGCGTAGATATTCTGCGCGTAGTAATGAATTGTGAAATATGAATATAAATGTAAGTTAGCGATTATCCTTACATTGGAATTAATGCTGCCTCGGGTACCACGGGTAGCCGTATTGTACTGGATACGAAGGATATCGCCACAGCACGATCCTGTAGCGGAGAGGTACAGCAGGAGTGGTGATCCACCGGATTCTTACCAAGTCTTTCACTGACTTGGGAAAATCGCACAGCGCTTCCGCGGAGAGTTTGTGCTTTGGCAGAATCCCAGGGCAAACTGACAGTCCTTCGTAGAGCTCCAAAATGTTCTTGAGGCAAACATCACCTTTCTTCGATTCGCGTTCTATTATTACCGTTTCTGCCTCCGACACGTCAGAATAGTGTTCGTTGGTTATGGTCTCTGCGTCAGAGACATCGGAGAGGCTTTCTCGCGTGTCGTCCGCGTGAACGAATACGTCTGCGTCTGAGCCAGGCCCGAATGCCGGTCTCTACGTTAAGCGTAGAGATTCTGCGCGTAGTAATGAATTGAGAAATATGAATATAAATGTAAGTTAGCGATTATACTTACATTGGAATTAATGCTGCCTCTGGTACCACGGGTAGCCGTATTGTACTGGATACGAAGGATATCGCCACTACACGATCCAGTAGCGGAGAGGTACAGCAGGAGTGGTGATCCACCGGATTCTTACCAAGTCTTTCACTGACTTGGGAAAATCGCACAGCGCTTCCGCGGAGAGTTTGTGCTTTGGCAGAATCCCAGGGCACACTGACAGTCCTTCGTGGAGCTCCAAAATGTTCTTGAGGCAAACATCACCTTTCGTCGATTCGCGTTCTATTATTACCGTTTCTGCCTCCGACACGTCAGAATAGTGTTCGTTGGTTATGGTCTCTGCGTCAGAGACATCGGAGAGGCTTTCTCGCGTGTCGTCCGCGTGAACGAATACGTCTGCGTCTGAGCCAGGCCCGAATGCCGGTCTCTACGTTAAGCGTAGAGATTCTGCGCGTAGTAATGAATTGAGAAATATGAATATAAATGTAAGTTAGCGATTATACTTACATTGGAATTAATGCTGCCTCTGGTACCACGGGTAGACGTATTGTACTGGATACGAAGGATATCGCCACTGCACGATCCTGTAGCGGAGAGGTACAGCAGGAGTAGTGATCCTCCGGATTCTTACCAAGTCTTTCCCTGACTTGGGAAAATCGGGCAGCGCTTCCGCGGAGGGTATGTGCTATGGTAGAATCACTGGACAGACTGATAATCCTTCGTGGAGCTCCGAAATGTTATTGAGGCAAACATTACCTTTCGTCGATTCGCGTTCTATTATTACCGTTTCTGCCTCCGACACGTCAGAATAGTGTTCGTTGGTTATGGTCTCTGCGTCAGAGACGTCGGAGAAGCTTTCTCGCGTGTCGTCCGCGTGAACGAATACGTCTGCGTCTGAGCCAGGCCCGAATGCCGGTCTCTACGTTAAGCGTAGAGATTCTGCGCGTAGTAATGAATTGAGAAATATGAATATAAATGTAAGTTAGCGATTATACTTACATTGGAATTAATGCTGCCTCTGGTACCACGGGTAGACGTATTGTACTGGATACGAAGGATATCGCCACTGCACGATCCTGTAGCGGAGAGGTACAGCAGGAGTGGTGATCCTCCGTATTTTTACCAAGTCTTTCCCTGACTTGGGAAAATCGCGCAGCGCTTCCGCGGAGAGTTTGTGCTTTGGCAGAATCCCAGAGCACACTGACAGTCCTTCGTGGAGCTCCGAAATGTTATTGAGGCAAACATCACCTTTCGTCAATTTTCGTTTTATTATTGCCGTTTCTGCCTCCGACACGTCAGAATAGTGTTCGTTGGTTATGGTCTCTGCGTCAGAGACGTCGGAGAGGCTTTCTCGCGTGTCGTCCGCGTGATCGAATACGTCTGCGTCTGAGCCAGGCCCGATTGCCGGTCTCTACGTTAAGCGTAGATATTCTGCGCGTATTATTGAATTGTGAAATATGAATATAAATGTAAGTTAGCGATTATCCTGACATTGGAATTAATGCTGGCTCGGGTACCACGGGTAGCCGTATTGTAGTGGATACGAAGGATATCGCCACTGCACGATCCTGTAGCGGAGAGGTACAGCAGGAGTAGTGATCCTCCGGATTATTACCAAGTCTTTCCCTGACTTGGGAAAATCGGGCAGCGCTTCCGCGGAGGGTATGTGCTATGGTAGAATCACTGGACAGACTGATAATCCTTCGTGGAGCTCCGAAATGTTATTGAGGCAAACATTACCTTTCGTCGATTCGCGTTCTATTATTACCGTTTCTGCCTCCGACACGTCAGAATAGTGTTCGTTGGTTATGGTCTCTGCGTCAGAGACGTCGGAGAGGCTTTCTCGCGTGTCGTCCGCGTGATCGAATACGTCTGCGTCTGAGCCAGGCCCGATTGCCGGTCTCTACGTTAAGCGTAGATATTCTGCGCGTAGTAATGAATTGTGAAATATGAATATAAATGTAAGTTAGCGATTATCCTTACATTGGAATTAATGCTGGCTCGGGTACCACGGGTAGCCGTATTGTACTGGATACGAAGGATATCGCCACAGCACGATCCTGTAGCGGAGAGGTACAGCAGGAGTGGTGATCCAACGGATTCTTACCAAGTCATTCCCTGACTTGGGAAAATCGCGCAGCGTTTCCGCGGAGAGTTTGTGCTTTGGCAGACTCCCAGGGCACACTGACAGTCCTTCGTGGAGCTCCAAAATGTTCTTGAGGCAAACATCACCTTTCGTCAATTCGCGTTTTATTATTGCCGTTTCTGCCTCCGACACGTCAGAATAGTGGTCGTTGGTTATGGTCTCTGCGTCAGAGACGTCGGAGAGGCTTTCTCGCGTGTCGTCCGCGTGATCGAATACGTCTGCGTCTGAGCCAGGCCCGATTGCCGGTCTCTACGTTAAGCGTAGATATTCTGCGCGTAGTAATGAATTGTGAAATATGAATATAAATGTAAGTTAGCGATTATCCTTACATTGGAATTAATGCTGCCTCGGGTACCACGGGTAGCCGTATTGTACTGGATACGAAGGATATCGCCACAGCACGATCCTGTAGCGGAGAGGTACAGCAGGAGTGGTGATCCACCGGATTCTTACCAAGTCTTTCACTGACTTGGGAAAATCGCACAGCGCTTCCGCGGAGAGTTTGTGCTTTGGCAGAATCCCAGGGCAAACTGACAGTCCTTCGTAGAGCTCCAAAATGTTCTTGAGGCAAACATCACCTTTCTTCGATTCGCGTTCTATTATTACCGTTTCTGCCTCCGACACGTCAGAATAGTGTTCGTTGGTTATGGTCTCTGCGTCAGAGACATCGGAGAGGCTTTCTCGCGTGTCGTCCGCGTGAACGAATACGTCTGCGTCTGAGCCAGGCCCGAATGCCGGTCTCTACGTTAAGCGTAGAGATTCTGCGCGTAGTAATGAATTGAGAAATATGAATATAAATGTAAGTTAGCGATTATACTTACATTGGAATTAATGCTGCCTCTGGTACCACGGGTAGCCGTATTGTACTGGATACGAAGGATATCGCCACTACACGATCCAGTAGCGGAGAGGTACAGCAGGAGTGGTGATCCACCGGATTCTTACCAAGTCTTTCACTGACTTGGGAAAATCGCACAGCGCTTCCGCGGAGAGTTTGTGCTTTGGCAGAATCCCAGGGCACACTGACAGTCCTTCGTGGAGCTCCAAAATGTTCTTGAGGCAAACATCACCTTTCGTCGATTCGCGTTCTATTATTACCGTTTCTGCCTCCGACACGTCAGAATAGTGTTCGTTGGTTATGGTCTCTGCGTCAGAGACATCGGAGAGGCTTTCTCGCGTGTCGTCCGCGTGAACGAATACGTCTGCGTCTGAGCCAGGCCCGAATGCCGGTCTCTACGTTAAGCGTAGAGATTCTGCGCGTAGTAATGAATTGAGAAATATGAATATAAATGTAAGTTAGCGATTATACTTACATTGGAATTAATGCTGCCTCTGGTACCACGGGTAGACGTATTGTACTGGATACGAAGGATATCGCCACTGCACGATCCTGTAGCGGAGAGGTACAGCAGGAGTGGTGATCCTCCGGATTTTTACCAAGTCTTGCCCTGACTTGGGAAAATCGCGCAGCGCTTCCGCGGAGAGTTTGTGCTTTGGCAGAATCCCAGGGCACACTGACAGTCCTTCGTGGAGCTCTAAAATGTTCTTGAGGCAAACATTACCTTTCGTCGATTCGCGTTCTATTATTACCGTTTCTGCCTCCGACACGTCAGAATAGTGTTCGTTGGTTATGGTCTCTGCGTCAGAGACGTCGGAGAGGCTTTCTCGCGTGTCGTCCGCGTGATCGAATACGTCTGCGTCTGAGCCATGCCCGAATGCCGGTCTCTACGTTAAGCGTAGATATTCTGCGCTTATTATTGCATTGTGAATTATGATTATAAATTTCAGTTAGCGATTATCCTTACATTGGAATTAATGCTGGCTCGGGTACCACGGGTAGCCGTATTGTACTGGATACGAAGGATATCGCCACTGCACGATCCTGTAGCGGAGAGGTACAGCAGGAGTAGTGATCCTCCGGATTCTTACCAAGTCTTTCCCTGACTTGGGAAAATCGGGCAGCGCTTCCGCGGAGGGTATGTGCTATGGTAGAATCACTGGACAGACTGATAATCCTTCGTGGAGCTCCGAAATGTTATTGAGGCAAACATTACCTTTCGTCGATTCGCGTTCTATTATTACCGTTTCTGCCTCCGACACGTCAGAATAGTGTTCGTTGGTTATGGTCTCTGCGTCAGAGACATCGGAGAGGCTTTCTCGCGTGTCGTCCGCGTGATCGAATACGTCTGCGTCTGAGCCAGGCCCGAATGCCGGTCTCTACGTTAAGCGTAGATATTCTGCGCGTATTATTGAATTGTGAATTATGATTATAAATTTCAGTTAGCGATTATCCTTACATTGGAATTAATGCTGGCTCGGGTACCACGGGTAGCCGTATTGTACTGGATACGAAGGATATCGCCACAGCACGATCCTGTAGCGGAGAGGTACAGCAGGAGTGGTGATCCACCGGATTCTTACCAAGTCTTTCCCTGACTTGGGAAAATCGCGCAGCGTTTCCGCGGAGAGTTTGTGCTTTGGCAGAATCCCAGGGCACACTGACAGTCCTTCGTGGAGCTCCAAAATGTTCTTGAGGCAAACATCACCTTTCGTCAATTCGCGTTTTATTATTGCCGTTTGTGCCTCCGACACGTCAGAATAGTGGTCGTTGGTTATGGTCTCTGCGTCAGAGAAGTCGGAGAGGCTTTCTCGCGTGTCGTCCGAGTGAACGAATACGTCTTCGTCTGAGCCAGGCCCGAATGCCGGTCTCTACGTTAAGCGTAGTGATTCTGCGCGTAGTAATGAATTGAGAAATATGAATATAAATGTAAGTTAGCGATTATACTTACATTGGAATTAATGCTGCCTCTGGTACCACGGGTAGCCGTATTGTACTGGATACGAAGGATATCGCCACTGCACGATACTGTAGCGGAGAGGTACAGCAGGAGTGGTGATCCACCGGCTTCTTACCAAGTCTTTCCCTGACTTGGGAAAATCGCGCAGCGCTTCCGCGGAGAGTTTGTGCTTTGGCAGAATCCCAGGGCACACTGACAGTCCTTCGTGGAGCTCCAACATGTTCTTGAGGCAAACATCACCTTTCGTCGATTCGCGTTCTATTATTACCGTTTCTGCCTCCGACACGTCAGAATAGTGTTCGTTGGTTATTGTCTCTGCGTCAGAGACATCCGAGAGGCTTTCTCGCGTGTCATCCGCGTGAACGAATACGTCTGCGTCTGAGCCAGGCCCGAATGCCGGTCTCTACGTTAAGCGTAGTGATTCTGCGCGTAGTAATGAATTGAGAAATATGAATATAAATGTAAGTTAGCGATTATACTTACATTGGAATTAATGCTGCCTCTGGTACCACGGGTAGCCGTATTGTACTGGATACGAAGGATATCGCCACTGCACGATCCTGTAGCGGAGAGGTACAGCAGGAGTGGTGATCCACCGGATTCTTACCAAGTCTTTCCCTGACTTGGGAAAATCGCGCAGCGCTTCCGCGGAGAGTTTGTGCTTTGGCAGAATCCCAGGGCACACTGACAGTCCTTCGTGGAGCTCCAACATGTTCTTGAGGCAAACATCACCTTTCGTCGATTCGCGTTCTATTATTACCGTTTCTGCCTCCGACACGTCAGAATAGTGTTCGTTGGTTATGGTCTCTGCGTCAGAGACATCCGAGAGGCTTTCTCGCGTGTCGTCCGCGTGATCGAATACGTCTGCGTCTGAGCCAGGCCCGAATGCCGGTCTCTACGTTAAGCGTAGTGATTCTGCGCGTAGTAATGAATTGAGAAATATGAATATAAATGTAAGTTAGCGATTATACTTACATTGGAATTAATGCTGCCTCTGGTACCACGGGTAGCCGTATTGTACTGGATACGAAGGATATCGCCACTACACGATCCTGTAGCGGAGAGGTACAGCAGGAGTGGTGATCCACCGGATTCTTACCAAGTCTTTCACTGACTTGGCAAAATCGCGCAGCGCTTCCGCGGAGAGTTTGTGCTTTGGCAGAATCCCAGGGCACACTGACAGTCCTTCGTGGAGCTCCAAAATGTTCTTGAGGCAAACATCACCTTTCGTCAATTCGCGTTTTATTATTGCCGTTTCTGCCTCCGACACGTCAGAATAGTGGTCGTTGGTTATGGTCTCTGCGTCAGAGAAGTCGGAGAGGCTTTCTCGCGTGTCGTCCGCGTGAACGAATACGTCTGCGTCTGAGCCAGGCCCGAATGCCGGTCTCTACGTTAAGCGTAGTGATTCTGCGCGTAGTAATGAATTGAGAAATATGAATATAAATGTAAGTTAGCGATTATACTTACATTGGAATTAATGCTGCCTCTGGTACCACGGGTAGCCGTATTGTACTGGATACGAAGGATATCGCCACTACACGATCCTGTAGCGGAGAGGTACAGCAGGAGTGGTGATCCACCGGATTCTTACCAAGTCTTTCACTGACTTGGGAAAATCGCGCAGCGCTTCCGCGGAGAGTTTGTGCTTTGGCAGAATCCCAGGGCACACTGACAGTCCTTCGTGGAGCTCCAAAATGTTCTTGAGGCAAACATCACCTTTCGTCGATTCGCGTTCTATTATTACCGTTTCTGCCTCCGACACGTCAGAATAGTGTTCGTTGGTTATGGTATCTGCGTCAGAGACGTCGGAGAGGCTTTCTCGCGTGTCGTCCGCGTGAACGAATACGTCTGCGTCTGAGCGAGGCCCGAATGCCGGTCTCTACGTTAAGCGTAGAGATTCTGCGCGTATTATTGAATTGTGAAATATGAATATAAATTTCAGTTAGCGATTATCCTTACATTGGAATTAATGCTGGCTCGGGTACCACGGGTAGCCGTATTGTACTGGATACGAAGGATATCGCCACTGCACGATCCTGTAGCGGAGAGGTACAGCAGGAGTGGTGATCCACCGGATTCTTACCAAGTCTTTCCCTGACTTGGGAAAATCGCGCAGCGCTTCCGCGGAGAGTTTGTGCTTTGGCAGAATCCCAGGGCACACTGACAGTCCTTCGTGGAGCTCCAAAATGTTCTTGAGGCAAACATCACCTTTCGTCGATTCGCGTTCTATTATTACCGTTTCTGCCTCCGACACGTCAGAATAGTGTTCGTTGGTTATGGTCTCTGCGTCAGAGACATCGGAGAGGCTTTCTCGCGTGTCGTCCGCGTGATTGAATACGTCTGCGTCTGAGCCAGGCCCGATTGCCGGTCTCTACGTTAAGCGTAGATATTCTGCGCGTAGTAATGAATTGTGAAATATGAATATAAATGTAAGTTAGCGATTATCCTTACATTGGAATTAATGCTGGCTCGGGTACCACGGGTAGCCGTATTGTACTGGATACGAAGGATATCGCCACTGCACGATCCTGTAGCGGAGAGGTACAGCAGGAGTAGTGATCCTCCGGATTCTTACCAAGTCTTTCCCTGACTTGGGAAAATCGGGCAGCGCTTCCGCGGAGGGTATGTGCTATGGTAGAATCACTGGACAGACTGATAATCCTTCGTGGAGCTCCGAAATGTTATTGAGGCAAACATTACCTTTCGTCGATTCGCGTTCTATTATTACCGTTTCTGCCTCCGACACGTCAGAATAGTGTTCGTTGGTTATGGTCTCTGCGTCAGAGACATCGGAGAGGCTTTCTCGCGTGTCGTCCGCGTGAACGAATACGTCTGCGTCTGAGCCAGGCCCGAATGCCGGTCTCTACGTTAAGCGTAGAGATTCTGCGCGTAGTAATGAATTGAGAAATATGAATATAAATGTAAGTTAGCGATTATACTTACATTGGAATTAATGCTGCCTCTGGTACCACGGGTAGCCGTATTGTACTGGATACGAAGGATATCGCCACTACACGATCCAGTAGCGGAGAGGTACAGCAGGAGTGGTGATCCACCGGATTCTTACCAAGTCTTTCACTGACTTGGGAAAATCGCACAGCGCTTCCGCGGAGAGTTTGTGCTTTGGCAGAATCCCAGGGCACACTGACAGTCCTTCGTGGAGCTCCAAAATGTTCTTGAGGCAAACATCACCTTTCGTCGATTCGCGTTCTATTATTACCGTTTCTGCCTCCGACACGTCAGAATAGTGTTCGTTGGTTATGGTCTCTGCGTCAGAGACATCGGAGAGGCTTTCTCGCGTGTCGTCCGCGTGAACGAATACGTCTGCGTCTGAGCCAGGCCCGAATGCCGGTCTCTACGTTAAGCGTAGAGATTCTGCGCGTAGTAATGAATTGAGAAATATGAATATAAATGTAAGTTAGCGATTATACTTACATTGGAATTAATGCTGCCTCTGGTACCACGGGTAGCCGTATTGTACTGGATACGAAGGATATCGCCACTACACGATCCAGTAGCGGAGAGGTACAGCAGGAGTGGTGATCCACCGGATTCTTACCAAGTCTTTCACTGACTTGGGAAAATCGCACAGCGCTTCCGCGGAGAGTTTGTGCTTTGGCAGAATCCCAGGGCACACTGACAGTCCTTCGTGGAGCTCCAAAATGTTCTTGAGGCAAACATCACCTTTCGTCGATTCGCGTTCTATTATTACCGTTTCTGCCTCCGACACGTCAGAATAGTGTTCGTTGGTTATGGTCTCTGCGTCAGAGACATCGGAGAGGCTTTCTCGCGTGTCGTCCGCGTGAACGAATACGTCTGCGTCTGAGCCAGGCCCGAATGCCGGTCTCTACGTTAAGCGTAGAGATTCTGCGCGTAGTAATGAATTGAGAAATATGAATATAAATGTAAGTTAGCGATTATACTTACATTGGAATTAATGCTGCCTCTGGTACCACGGGTAGACGTATTGTACTGGATACGAAGGATATCGCCACTGCACGATCCTGTAGCGGAGAGGTACAGCAGGAGTGGTGATCCTCCGGATTTTTACCAAGTCTTGCCCTGACTTGGGAAAATCGCGCAGCGCTTCCGCGGAGAGTTTGTGCTTTGGCAGAATCCCAGGGCACACTGACAGTCCTTCGTGGAGCTCTAAAATGTTCTTGAGGCAAACATTACCTTTCGTCGATTCGCGTTCTATTATTACCGTTTCTGCCTCCGACACGTCAGAATAGTGTTCGTTGGTTATGGTCTCTGCGTCAGAGACGTCGGAGAGGCTTTCTCGCGTGTCGTCCGCGTGATCGAATACGTCTGCGTCTGAGCCATGCCCGAATGCCGGTCTCTACGTTAAGCGTAGATATTCTGCGCTTATTATTGCATTGTGAATTATGATTATAAATTTCAGTTAGCGATTATCCTTACATTGGAATTAATGCTGGCTCGGGTACCACGGGTAGCCGTATTGTACTGGATACGAAGGATATCGCCACTGCACGATCCTGTAGCGGAGAGGTACAGCAGGAGTAGTGATCCTCCGGATTCTTACCAAGTCTTTCCCTGACTTGGGAAAATCGGGCAGCGCTTCCGCGGAGGGTATGTGCTATGGTAGAATCACTGGACAGACTGATAATCCTTCGTGGAGCTCCGAAATGTTATTGAGGCAAACATTACCTTTCGTCGATTCGCGTTCTATTATTACCGTTTCTGCCTCCGACACGTCAGAATAGTGTTCGTTGGTTATGGTCTCTGCGTCAGAGACGTCGGAGAAGCTTTCTCGCGTGTCGTCCGCGTGAACGAATACGTCTGCGTCTGAGCCAGGCCCGAATGCCGGTCTCTACGTTAAGCGTAGAGATTCTGCGCGTAGTAATGAATTGAGAAATATGAATATAAATGTAAGTTAGCGATTATACTTACATTGGAATTAATGCTGCCTCTGGTACCACGGGTAGACGTATTGTACTGGATACGAAGGATATCGCCACTGCACGATCCTGTAGCGGAGAGGTACAGCAGGAGTGGTGATCCTCCGGATTTTTACCAAGTCTTTCCCTGACTTGGGAAAATCGCGCAGCGCTTCCGCGGAGAGTTTGTGCTTTGGCAGAATCCCAGGGCACACTGACAGTCCTTCGTGGAGCTCTAAAATGTTCTTGAGGCAAACATCACCTTTCGTCGATTCGCGTTCTATTATTACCGTTTCTGCCTCCGACACGTCAGAATAGTGTTCGTTGGTTATGGTCTCTGCGTCAGAGACATCGGAGAGGCTTTCTCGCGTGTCGTCCGCGTGATCGAATACGTCTGCGTCTGAGCCAGGCCCGAATGCCGGTCTCTACGTTAAGCGTAGATATTCTGCGCGTATTATTGAATTGTGAATTATGATTATAAATTTCAGTTAGCGATTATCCTTACATTGGAATTAATGCTGGCTCGGGTACCACGGGTAGCCGTATTGTACTGGATACGAAGGATATCGCCACAGCACGATCCTGTAGCGGAGAGGTACAGCAGGAGTGGTGATCCACCGGATTCTTACCAAGTCTTTCCCTGACTTGGGAAAATCGCGCAGCGTTTCCGCGGAGAGTTTGTGCTTTGGCAGAATCCCAGGGCACACTGACAGTCCTTCGTGGAGCTCCAAAATGTTCTTGAGGCAAACATCACCTTTCGTCAATTCGCGTTTTATTATTGCCGTTTCTGCCTCCGACACGTCAGAATAGTGGTCGTTGGTTATGGTCTCTGCGTCAGAGAAGTCGGAGAGGCTTTCTCGCGTGTCGTCCGAGTGAACGAATACGTCTTCGTCTGAGCCAGGCCCGAATGCCGGTCTCTACGTTAAGCGTAGTGATTCTGCGCGTAGTAATGAATTGAGAAATATGAATATAAATGTAAGTTAGCGATTATACTTACATTGGAATTAATGCTGCCTCTGGTACCACGGGTAGCCGTATTGTACTGGATACGAAGGATATCGCCACTGCACGATACTGTAGCGGAGAGGTACAGCAGGAGTGGTGATCCACCGGCTTCTTACCAAGTCTTTCCCTGACTTGGGAAAATCGCGCAGCGCTTCCGCGGAGAGTTTGTGCTTTGGCAGAATCCCAGGGCACACTGACAGTCCTTCGTGGAGCTCCAACATGTTCTTGAGGCAAACATCACCTTTCGTCGATTCGCGTTCTATTATTACCGTTTCTGCCTCCGACACGTCAGAATAGTGTTCGTTGGTTATTGTCTCTGCGTCAGAGACATCCGAGAGGCTTTCTCGCGTGTCATCCGCGTGAACGAATACGTCTGCGTCTGAGCCAGGCCCGAATGCCGGTCTCTACGTTAAGCGTAGTGATTCTGCGCGTAGTAATGAATTGAGAAATATGAATATAAATGTAAGTTAGCGATTATACTTACATTGGAATTAATGCTGCCTCTGGTACCACGGGTAGCCGTATTGTACTGGATACGAAGGATATCGCCACTGCACGATCCTGTAGCGGAGAGGTACAGCAGGAGTGGTGATCCACCGGATTCTTACCAAGTCTTTCCCTGACTTGGGAAAATCGCGCAGCGCTTCCGCGGAGAGTTTGTGCTTTGGCAGAATCCCAGGGCACACTGACAGTCCTTCGTGGAGCTCCAACATGTTCTTGAGGCAAACATCACCTTTCGTCGATTCGCGTTCTATTATTACCGTTTCTGCCTCCGACACGTCAGAATAGTGTTCGTTGGTTATGGTCTCTGCGTCAGAGACATCCGAGAGGCTTTCTCGCGTGTCGTCCGCGTGATCGAATACGTCTGCGTCTGAGCCAGGCCCGAATGCCGGTCTCTACGTTAAGCGTAGTGATTCTGCGCGTAGTAATGAATTGAGAAATATGAATATAAATGTAAGTTAGCGATTATACTTACATTGGAATTAATGCTGCCTCTGGTACCACGGGTAGCCGTATTGTACTGGATACGAAGGATATCGCCACTACACGATCCTGTAGCGGAGAGGTACAGCAGGAGTGGTGATCCACCGGATTCTTACCAAGTCTTTCACTGACTTGGCAAAATCGCGCAGCGCTTCCGCGGAGAGTTTGTGCTTTGGCAGAATCCCAGGGCACACTGACAGTCCTTCGTGGAGCTCCAAAATGTTCTTGAGGCAAACATCACCTTTCGTCAATTCGCGTTTTATTATTGCCGTTTCTGCCTCCGACACGTCAGAATAGTGGTCGTTGGTTATGGTCTCTGCGTCAGAGAAGTCGGAGAGGCTTTCTCGCGTGTCGTCCGCGTGAACGAATACGTCTGCGTCTGAGCCAGGCCCGAATGCCGGTCTCTACGTTAAGCGTAGTGATTCTGCGCGTAGTAATGAATTGAGAAATATGAATATAAATGTAAGTTAGCGATTATACTTACATTGGAATTAATGCTGCCTCTGGTACCACGGGTAGCCGTATTGTACTGGATACGAAGGATATCGCCACTACACGATCCTGTAGCGGAGAGGTACAGCAGGAGTGGTGATCCACCGGATTCTTACCAAGTCTTTCACTGACTTGGGAAAATCGCGCAGCGCTTCCGCGGAGAGTTTGTGCTTTGGCAGAATCCCAGGGCACACTGACAGTCCTTCGTGGAGCTCCAAAATGTTCTTGAGGCAAACATCACCTTTCGTCGATTCGCGTTCTATTATTACCGTTTCTGCCTCCGACACGTCAGAATAGTGTTCGTTGGTTATGGTATCTGCGTCAGAGACGTCGGAGAGGCTTTCTCGCGTGTCGTCCGCGTGAACGAATACGTCTGCGTCTGAGCGAGGCCCGAATGCCGGTCTCTACGTTAAGCGTAGAGATTCTGCGCGTATTATTGAATTGTGAAATATGAATATAAATTTCAGTTAGCGATTATCCTTACATTGGAATTAATGCTGGCTCGGGTACCACGGGTAGCCGTATTGTACTGGATACGAAGGATATCGCCACTGCACGATCCTGTAGCGGAGAGGTACAGCAGGAGTGGTGATCCACCGGATTCTTACCAAGTCTTTCCCTGACTTGGGAAAATCGCGCAGCGCTTCCGCGGAGAGTTTGTGCTTTGGCAGAATCCCAGGGCACACTGACAGTCCTTCGTGGAGCTCCAAAATGTTCTTGAGGCAAACATCACCTTTCGTCGATTCGCGTTCTATTATTACCGTTTCTGCCTCCGACACGTCAGAATAGTGTTCGTTGGTTATGGTCTCTGCGTCAGAGACATCGGGAGAGGCTTTCTCGCGTGTCGTCCGCGTGATTGAATACGTCTGCGTCTGAGCCAGGCCCGATTGCCGGTCTCTACGTTAAGCGTAGATATTCTGCGCGTAGTAATGAATTGTGAAATATGAATATAAATGTAAGTTAGCGATTATCCTTACATTGGAATTAATGCTGGCTCGGGTACCACGGGTAGCCGTATTGTACTGGATACGAAGGATATCGCCACTGCACGATCCTGTAGCGGAGAGGTACAGCAGGAGTAGTGATCCTCCGGATTCTTACCAAGTCTTTCCCTGACTTGGGAAAATCGGGCAGCGCTTCCGCGGAGGGTATGTGCTATGGTAGAATCACTGGACAGACTGATAATCCTTCGTGGAGCTCCGAAATGTTATTGAGGCAAACATTACCTTTCGTCGATTCGCGTTCTATTATTACCGTTTCTGCCTCCGACACGTCAGAATAGTGTTCGTTGGTTATGGTCTCTGCGTCAGAGACGTCGGAGAGGCTTTCTCACGTGTCGTCCGCGTGAACGAATACGTCTGCGTCTGAGCCAGGCCCGAATGCCGGTCTCTACGTTAAGCGTAGAGATTCTGCGCGTAGTAATGAATTGAGAAATATGAATATAAATTTCAGTTAGCGATTATCCTTACATTGGAATTAATGCTGGCTCGGGTACCACGGGTAGCCGTATTGTACTGGATACGAAGGATATCGCCACTGCACGATCCTGTAGCGGAGAGGTACAGCAGGAGTGGTGATCCTCCGGATTTTTACCAAGTCTTTCCCTGACTTGGGAAAATCGCGCAGCGCTTCCGCAGAGAGTTTGTGCTTTGGCAGAATCCCAGAGCACACTGACAGTGCTTCGTGGAGCTCCAAAATGTTCTTGAGGCAAACATCACCTTTCGTCGATTCGCGTTCTATTATTACCGTTTCTGCCTCCGACACGTCAGAATAGTGTTCGTTGGTTATGGTCTCTGCGTCAGAGACATCCTAGAGGCTTTCTCGCGTGTCGTCCGCGTGATCGAATACGTCTGCGTCTGAGTCAGGCCCGAATGCCGGTCTCTACGTTAAGCGTAGATATTCTGCGCGTATTATTGAATTGTGAATTATGATTATAAATTTCAGTTAGCGATTATCCTTACATTGGAATTAATGCTGGCTCGGGTACCACGGGTAGCCGTATTGTACTGGATACGAAGGATATCGCCACTGCACGATCCTGTAGCGGAGAGGTACAGCAGGAGTGGTGATCCTCCGGATTTTTACCAAGTCTTTCCCTGACTTGGGAAAATCGCGCAGCGCTTCCGCAGAGAGTTTGTGCTTTGGCAGAATCCCAGAGCACACTGACAGTGCTTCGTGGAGCTCCAAAATGTTCTTGAGGCAAACATCACCTTTCGTCGATTCGCGTTCTATTATTACCGTTTCTGCCTCCGACACGTCAGAATAGTGTTCGTTGGTTATGGTCTCTGCGTCAGAGACGTCGGAGAGGCTTTCTCACGTGTCGTCCGCGTGAACGAATACGTCTGCGTCTGAGCCAGGCCCGAATGCCGGTCTCTACGTTAAGCGTAGAGATTCTGCGCGTAGTAATGAATTGAGAAATATGAATATAAATTTCAGTTAGCGATTATCCTTACATTGGAATTAATGCTGGCTCGGGTACCACGGGTAGCCGTATTGTACTGGATACGAAGGATATCGCCACTGCACGATCCTGTAGCGGAGAGGTACAGCAGGAGTGGTGATCCTCCGGATTTTTACCAAGTCTTTCCCTGACTTGGGAAAATCGCGCAGCGCTTCCGCAGAGAGTTTGTGCTTTGGCAGAATCCCAGAGCACACTGACAGTGCTTCGTGGAGCTCCAAAATGTTCTTGAGGCAAACATCACCTTTCGTCGATTCGCGTTCTATTATTACCGTTTCTGCCTCCGACACGTCAGAATAGTGTTCGTTGGTTATGGTCTCTGCGTCAGAGACATCCTAGAGGCTTTCTCGCGTGTCGTCCGCGTGATCGAATACGTCTGCGTCTGAGTCAGGCCCGAATGCCGGTCTCTACGTTAAGCGTAGATATTCTGCGCGTATTATTGAATTGTGAATTATGATTATAAATTTCAGTTAGCGATTATCCTTACATTGGAATTAATGCTGGCTCGGGTACCACGGGTAGCCGTATTGTACTGGATACGAAGGATATCGCCACTGCACGATCCTGTAGCGGAGAGGTACAGCAGGAGTGGTGATCCACCGGATTCTTACCAAGTCTTTCCCTCACTTGGGAAAATCGCGCAGCGCTTCCGCGGAGAGTTTGTGCTTTGGCAGAATCCCAGGGCACACTGACAGTCCTTCGTGGAGCTCCAAAATGTTCTTGAGGCAAACATCACCTTTCGTCAATTCGCGTTTTATTATTGCCGTTTCTGCCTCCGACACGTCAGAATAGTGGTCGTTGGTTATGGTCTCTGCGTCAGAGAAGTCGGAGAGGCTTTCTCGCGTGTCGTCCGAGTGAACGAATACGTCTTCGTCTGAGCCAGGCCCGAATGCCGGTCTCTACGTTAAGCGTAGTGATTCTGCGCGTAGTAATGAATTGAGAAATATGAATATAAATGTAAGTTAGCGATTATACTTACATTGGAATTAATGCTGCCTCTGGTACCACGGGTAGCCGTATTGTACTGGATACGAAGGATATCGCCACTGCACGATACTGTAGCGGAGAGGTACAGCAGGAGTGGTGATCCACCGGCTTCTTACCAAGTCTTTCCCTGACTTGGGAAAATCGCGCAGCGCTTCCGCGGAGAGTTTGTGCTTTGGCAGAATCCCAGGGCACACTGACAGTCCTTCGTGGAGCTCCAACATGTTCTTGAGGCAAACATCACCTTTCGTCGATTCGCGTTCTATTATTACCGTTTCTGCCTCCGACACGTCAGAATAGTGTTCGTTGGTTATTGTCTCTGCGTCAGAGACATCCGAGAGGCTTTCTCGCGTGTCATCCGCGTGAACGAATACGTCTGCGTCTGAGCCAGGCCCGAATGCCGGTCTCTACGTTAAGCGTAGTGATTCTGCGCGTAGTAATGAATTGAGAAATATGAATATAAATGTAAGTTAGCGATTATACTTACATTGGAATTAATGCTGCCTCTGGTACCACGGGTAGCCGTATTGTACTGGATACGAAGGATATCGCCACTGCACGATCCTGTAGCGGAGAGGTACAGCAGGAGTGGTGATCCACCGGATTCTTACCAAGTCTTTCCCTGACTTGGGAAAATCGCGCAGCGCTTCCGCGGAGAGTTTGTGCTTTGGCAGAATCCCAGGGCACACTGACAGTCCTTCGTGGAGCTCCAACATGTTCTTGAGGCAAACATCACCTTTCGTCGATTCGCGTTCTATTATTACCGTTTCTGCCTCCGACACGTCAGAATAGTGTTCGTTGGTTATGGTATCTGCGTCAGAGACGTCGGAGAGGCTTTCTCGCGTGTCGTCCGCGTGAACGAATACGTCTGCGTCTGAGCGAGGCCCGAATGCCGGTCTCTACGTTAAGCGTAGAGATTCTGCGCGTATTATTGAATTGTGAATTATGATTATAAATTTCAGTTAGCGATTATCCTTACATTGGAATTAATGCTGGCTCGGGTACCACGGGTAGCCGTATTGTACTGGATACGAAGGATATCGCCACTGCACGATCCTGTAGCGGAGAGGTACAGCAGGAGTGGTGATCCACCGGATTCTTACCAAGTCTTTCCCTGACTTGGGAATATCGCGCAGCGCTTCCGCGGAGAGTTTGTGCTTTGGCAGAATCCCAGGGCACACTGACAGTCCTTCGTGGAGCTCCAAAATGTTCTTGAGGCAAACATCACCTTTCGTCGATTCGCGTTCTATTATTACCGTTTCTGCCTCCGACACGTCAGAATAGTGTTCGTTGGTTATGGTCTCTGCGTCAGAGACATCGGAGAGGCTTTCTCGCGTGTCGTCCGCGTGATTGAATACGTCTGCGTCTGAGCCAGGCCCGATTGCCGGTCTCTACGTTAAGCGTAGATATTCTGCGCGTAGTAATGAATTGTGAAATATGAATATAAATGTAAGTTAGCGATTATCCTTACATTGGAATTAATGCTGGCTCGGGTACCACGGGTAGCCGTATTGTACTGGATACGAAGGATATCGCCACTGCACGATCCTGTAGCGGAGAGGTACAGCAGGAGTAGTGATCCTCCGGATTCTTACCAAGTCTTTCCCTGACTTGGGAAAATCGGGCAGCGCTTCCGCGGAGGGTATGTGCTATGGTAGAATCACTGGACAGACTGATAATCCTTCGTGGAGCTCCGAAATGTTATTGAGGCAAACATTACCTTTCGTCGATTCGCGTTCTATTATTACCGTTTCTGCCTCCGACACGTCAGAATAGTGTTCGTTGGTTATGGTATCTGCGTCAGAGACGTCGGAGAGGCTTTCTCGCGTGTCGTCCGCGTGAACGAATACGTCTGCGTCTGAGCGAGGCCCGAATGCCGGTCTCTACGTTAAGCGTAGAGATTCTGCGCGTATTATTGAATTGTGAATTATGATTATAAATTTCAGTTAGCGATTATCCTTACATTGGAATTAATGCTGGCTCGGGTACCACGGGTAGCCGTATTGTACTGGATACGAAGGATATCGCCACTGCACGATCCTGTAGCGGAGAGGTACAGCAGGAGTGGTGATCCACCGGATTCTTACCAAGTCTTTCCCTGACTTGGGAATATCGCGCAGCGCTTCCGCGGAGAGTTTGTGCTTTGGCAGAATCCCAGGGCACACTGACAGTCCTTCGTGGAGCTCCAAAATGTTCTTGAGGCAAACATCACCTTTCGTCGATTCGCGTTCTATTATTACCGTTTCTGCCTCCGACACGTCAGAATAGTGTTAGTTGGTTATGGTCTCTGCGTCAGAGACATCGGAGAGGCTTTCTCGCGTGTCGTCCGCGTGATTGAATACGTCTGCGTCTGAGCCAGGCCGGATTGCCGGTCTCTACGTTAAGCGTAGATATTCTGCGCGTAGTAATGAATTGTGAAATATGAATATAAATGTAAGTTAGCGATTATCCTTACATTGGAATTAATGCTGGCTCGGGTACCACGGGTAGCCGTATTGTACTGGATACGAAGGATATCGCCACTGCACGATCCTGTAGCGGAGAGGTACAGCAGGAGTAGTGATCCACCGGATTCTTACCAAGTCTTTCCCTGACTTGGGAAAATCGGGCAGCGCTTCCGCGGAGGGTATGTGCTATGGTAGAATCACTGGACAGACTGATAATCCTTCGTGGAGCTCCAAAATGTTATTGAGGCAAACATTACCTTTCGTCGATTCGCGTTTTATTATTGCCGTTTCTGCCTCCGACACGTCAGAATAGTGTTCGTTGGTTATGGTCTCTGCGTCAGAGACGTCGGAGAGGCTTTCTCACGTGTCGTCCGCGTGAACGAATACGTCTGCGTCTGAGCCAGGCCCGAATGCCGGTCTCTACGTTAAGCGTAGAGATTCTGCGCGTAGTAATGAATTGAGAAATATGAATATAAATTTCAGTTAGCGATTATCCTTACATTGGAATTAATGCTGGCTCGGGTACCACGGGTAGCCGTATTGTACTGGATACGAAGGATATCGCCACTGCACGATCCTGTAGCGGAGAGGTACAGCAGGAATGGTGATCCTCCGGATTTTTACCAAGTCTTTCCCTGACTTGGGAAAATCGCGCAGCGCTTCCGCGGAGAGTTTGTGCTTTGGCAGAATCCCAGAGCACACTGACAGTCCTTCGTGGAGCTCCAAAATGTTCTTGAGGCAAACATCACCTTTCGTCGATTCGCGTTCTATTATTACCGTTTCTGCCTCCGACACGTCAGAATAGTGTTCGTTGGTTATGGTCTCTGCGTCAGAGACATCGGAGAGGCTTTCTCGCGTGTCGTCCGCGTGATCGAATACGTCTGCGTCTGAGCCAGGCCCGAATGCCGGTCTCTACGTTAAGCGTAGATATTCTGCGCGTATTATTGAATTGTGAATTATGATTATAAATTTCAGTTAGCGATTATCCTTACATTGGAATTAATGCTGGCTCGGGTACCACGGGTAGCCGTATTGTACTGGATACGAAGGATATCGCCACTGCACGATCCTGTAGCGGAGAGGTACAGCAGGAGTGGTGATCCACCGGATTCTTACCAAGTCTTTCCCTCACTTGGGAAAATCGCGCAGCGCTTCCGCGGAGAGTTTGTGCTTTGGCAGAATCCCAGGTGTTCGGGATTGGCTGAGTGTGTCGACAGCGTCAAAGTCAATCCGACATTTGGCCACGCGCTATTGGCTAATTGTCTTGGGAGCAGAGAGATCTGGAATCGATTGATAGCTCGCTGAGTCATTGGCCGACACCGTCGATATCGATATTATCGATCATAGACTGCTTGGCCCCACGCGGATTGGTGGATCGCGCTAGCGACCCGCCAATCAAGCGTGCGACGGGGTCGGTTGAGTACTCGCGAAATCAATCGATCTCCAGTTCTCATCGATCTCCCATAGCATTCAGCTGCGAATAATCAAGTTTCAGTTAGCGTCTTTTTTGACCTGCTTTAAATATTCCTTCTCTACTAACTCCCCGGAGCTCTCCAAGGGAAAGGGAAAGGAATCTTTCGGTTCTTCCGAAAATTAAAACCAAACGCGCTCGCGTAATTTGTAAAACCAGTGTAATTATTGTTAAAGGGACGAATTCCACAGAGGAATAATAAAGTGACCTATCATTGTTACATTTGGTCTGAAAAATATCCTTTCCTTCTTAAACATTTGGTCCTTCGAGCCGGATCCAGTGCTGCAGTCGCCTGAAAAATTCAAACGAAACGGTTTTCTTTGTGTTGTGTTTCGACCTTGTAAAATAACATGGCTGACCTCATCGAAAGGCAACGGACTCTCGCGCCGCGTATTGCCCGCACCGTTACAAATTTAAAAAAGAAAGGAAAGGCCAACATCACACTTGATATGGTTCGAGCATACATCGAAAATCTAAAGCAATTATGGAATGAGTACCGACAAGGCGACGAGTCCTTGTCTGCTGCCGCCGCGAGAGAGCCAAAATTAAAGGAAAGTCGGTACTTCAAGGATGATGAGTATGCGCTCGTCGAAGAGGAATACTTGATGCAAGTCTCCACGTTGACCTCCATGGCCTCTGAACTCCAGGCCACATCAAGCAGTCCAGGGTCTGGAAATTCAAAGACGGCAGTTGACGAGTCGAGCGCGCAAAGGTCACGCGCCGTCTTACCGAAAATGCCTCTTCCCGAATTCAGCGGAGAATACAAGGACTGGGTGTCATTCCGCGACCTGTTCACGTCCTTGATACTACACGACTCCTCCCTTTCACAGGTCGAGAAGTTACATTATCTCAAGGGATGCATGAAGGGCAGCGCAGCGTCGTTGTTAAAAAATGTGCCGACGACATCCGACAACTTCCAATTAGCCTGGGATAAGTTGGAGCATCGATACAACAATCCCAGACTGTTGGTGCAGGCGCAAATTCGGTCGCTCGTCTCCCTGTCGGCTGTAAAAAGGGAATCAGCTGTCGAAATGAAGCGTCTCTATGATGAGACCTTCGATGCCATAGACTCACTGGCCAACCTTGGTCGACCCGTCACCAACGCGGTCGATTGGGTCGTCGAGCTGACCGTAGATCGGTGGGACCGCCAGTCTCGACGCGAGTGGGAAGAGTCGCTCCAAACTTCAAAGGAGTTTCCTACTCTGGAACAACTCAGAGAATTCATGGAGGGGAGAATTCGAACCTGCGAAGCCTTGGAGACGACGCCTCGCGAGGACCACTCTGACGGGAGGAAGTCAGGACCGGTGAAACCTGCTGGCAAGGGTTTTAGGGTGCACCAGGTGACGGAGCCCTGTGGTTCGGGAGAGTCAACGTCTCGGTTTTCCAGCGGAGCGCTCAAGAAGTGCAGTCTGTGTCCTGGGCGACATTTCCTCCTCTATTGTGGACAGTATCAAGGGAAGACCCCCGGAGAACGGAAGGAGTTGGTACGGTCGCTGAATCTGTGCTACAACTGCCTGAGAAAGCATCCAGTGAGTGAGTGCAGTTCTTCTAAGAGGTGCCAAAAATGCAATGGAAAGCACCATACCTCGATCCACCAGGGAGAAGCAGCTTCGACTTCGCAGGATGTCACCTCCGGTGCCTCGGTGCAACACTCATCCACGCACGTGAGTCGTTCCGTGTCGGTGCTCCTAAGCACAGCGCGAGTTAAGGTTTCAGGCCCTCGGCAGCAGGAATGTGTGGTACGGTGCCTGATTGATCCCGGCAGTGAGGTTTCTCTCATCTCCGAGGCCCTGGCTCAGCGGCTCGGCGTGAGGAGGAGCCAAGCACGGGTCCCTCTACTTGGAGTCGGGGGTGGTCAGGCCAAGTATACGAGAGGAAAGACAACACTGGTCCTCGCTTCCCACTGTGGCAAGTCGGCTCTTTTCAAAATCCCGGTCTATATAATTCCGGAGCTCTCCAAGTATAGACCGAGGAATTTGCCAGACCTCTCTTCGTGGCCTCATCTGCAAGGGTTGACGCTCGCCGATCCCGGGTATCATCTGGCCGATCCAGTGGACATCCTTCTGGGAGCTGACTCGTACAACTTATTGTTGCGAGAGGGTGTACGAAGAGGTCCGTCCAACGCTCCTGTCGCGCAGGAAACTGCTCTAGGTTGGATCCTGACTGGCGGGCTCAGCTCTGGGAGAGACTCTGATACTTGTGGTGGTTCCGAGATCCCTGTTCATCATTGCAGCGTCGACAAGGAACTACTGGAGGTCCTCACGAGGTTCTGGGAACAGGAGGAAATGGAGATTTCAATACCGAGAACTGACGACGAGCGGAAGGCGGAGGATCACTTCACTGAGACTCACCTGAGGCTACCTGAAGGGCGGTACATGGTCCGGTTGCCCTTCAGCTGCACACCAGAACTAGGTGACTCCAGGCGCATCGCTCTTCGAACTCTGGAGTCTCTCGGCAACAAATTCAGTCGCTCTTCTGATTTCCATCGAGCCTACTCGGAGTTTTTAGACATGTACGAGTCCCTGGGGCACATGTCGCCGACGCAGCCACCTTCTTCGGGGGAGAGGTACTACCTTGCGCACCATGGCGTTTGGCGAGAAGACAGCGTCACCACGAAACTCAGGGTTGTGTTCAATGGCTCGATGGCAACCTCGAACGGGAAGTCACTGAATGACTTCATGCTCCGGGGCCCGAATCTTCTTCCTAATCTGGCGGATGTACTTCTGCGATGGAGGAAGCACCGGATCGTCTTCTCTGCCGACATCGAGAAGATGTATCGGCAGATCCTGGTACACCCTGAAGACCGGAAATGGCAGCGTATACTGTGGAGAAAGGAAAAGAGCATCGTAGAGTACGATCTCAACACTGTGACCTACGGTCTCGCCAGTGCACCCTACCTTGCCATCCGCTGCCTGCATCAGCTCGCCCAGGATGAGGAGAATCGGTATCCTCTTGGCGCTAGCATCGTCCTGGAAGACATTTATATGGACGATGTCCTCACCGGAGCTGACGATCTTGAAACGGCCAAGCGGAAACAAGATGAACTGCGGGAGCTCCTCATGGCGGGCGGATTCCCTCTCCGCAAGTGGGCTGCCAACTCGAAGGGACTGCTGGACGGACTGTCCAGCGACGAGCGGAAGGGCATCGTCGAGTGGGACTCTCCCACGCTTCATAGCGTGCTGGGAATCAAGTGGGTTCCCGCAGTTGATTGTTTTCAGGTGACCGCTGTTAAGGCTCTCCGGAATACTGGATTCACGAAGCGATCGGTGCTTAGCGGAACTGCCCAGCTGTTCGACCCTCTGGGATGGCTTGCCCCGGTCACGATCACAGCGAAGGTGCTGATCCAGTCCTTGTGGCTCCTGAAGGCGGAATGGGACTCTCCACTGCCAAAAAAGGAGGAGTTGATATGGCAGCAATTCCAGTCCCAACTCCCGGCGCTGCAGAATCTTCGAGTCCCACGATGGCTTGGAACCAGCTCTTCGCTGCAACCTCTGGAGATCCACGGGTTCGCGGATGCCTCAGAGCGGGCCTACGCTGCGGTAGTATATTCCCGCTCTATAGGTCCAGACGGAGTGGTGACTGTTTCCCTGCTGATCGCCAAGTCGAAGGTAGCTCCTGTGAAGAGGGTGTCGCTGCCCAGGCTGGAGCTCTGCGCAGCCTTCCTTCTGGCCAGGCTCGTCGAACACGTCGTGAAGGTGCTCGACTGGAATGAGGTTGACGTGCACCTCTGGTCAGACTCTTCAGTGGCCCTCAACTGGATCCATGGCCATCCTTCTCGCTGGCCAACCTATGTAGCAAATAGGGTGGCCGAAATCCAGAGGATGTTACCCTTGGCTAAGTGGCACCACGTCCGTAGTGCCGAAAATCCTGCTGACTGCGCGTCTCGAGGACTGTATCCTGCAGAACTTCCGAAGTTCAATCTCTGGTGGCGAGGACCGGAGTGGCTGGCGTCAACAGACCCTCTACCGGTGGACAGCATCGAGGATGCCAACCACGACCTGGAGACTCTGGAAGTCCACCACGTAAGCAGCAAGGTGGAGAACTCGCCGAACCAGGTATTCGAACGATTCTCTAGCTTGACTCGTCTAGTGCGAGTGCTGGCCTGGTGTCGTCGCTGGATCCCTGGGAAAAGGTCAAGCGATCCTGTAGTAACGGCTTCCGAAATACATGAGGCCAAACTTACCCTCTTGCGGTTGGAGCAAGCCAGGGCGTTCGCTGATGAAATCAGGAACGTCAAGAAGGGTCAACCAGTCGCAGCTAGGAGTCGACTGGCCAAATTCTGTCCCTTCCTCGACCAGGACGGAGTATTGCGGGTCGGAGGGCGCATCCAGGCAGCTAACCTCTCCTACGACAGGACTCATCCTGCCATTCTTCCTGACGAATCCCCTCTGGCTAAGTTGTGGGTCGAAGCTGCCCACAAACGATGCCTGCACGGGGGGACACAGCTGACCCTGGCAACTTTACGCCAGGAGTGCTGGATCCTCAGGGGTCGTCAGTCGGTTAAGGCCTGCATTCACAATTGCACTACCTGCATTCGCTGGAAGGGGCAAACCTGTTGCCCCAAAATGGGAAATCTCCCATCGTCACGCGTCACTAAAAGTCGACCATTTTTCAGAAGCGGAGTCGATTACGCAGGACCCATATCCATGCGAGCCGGTCGGGGCCGTGGTCAGCTCTCTACAAAGGGATACATAGCGGTATTTATCTGTCTCGCCACGAAGGCCGTGCACCTGGAGGCTGTGTCGGATGGCTCCACCGACACCTTCTTAGCAGCACTGCGCAGATTCACTTCGCGGAGAGGCCGTTGTGCTGAACTGTACAGCGACAACGGCCGGAACTTTGTAGGTGCCAACAACGAGTTACGCGCACTGCTTCGACAATCTGTACAACAGGGCGGAGGGCCATTCGCCGCAGCCTCCATGGAAGGCATCTCGTGGCACTTCAATCCGCCTTCCGCTCCACACTTTGGGGGGATCTGGGAGGCCGCGGTCAAATCAGTGAAGCACCATCTGCGGAGGATTATCGGTGAGCAACGTCTCACCTTCGAGGAGCTGACCACGCTCCTGACAGGTATCGAGGCTTGCCTCAATTCAAGGCCCCTGCAGTCCTTGACCGACGACCCTGAGGATCTAGTTGCCCTAACTCCAGGGCACTTCCTGATCGGGGGACCCATTCTGTCCATTCCAGAGCCCAGCCTCGAAGAGCTCCCCGTATCCAGATTATCGCGATGGCAGAGTATCCAGCAGATGCAGCAGCATTTCTGGAGACGCTGGTCCCGGGAATACTTGAACACCTTACAGCCTCGGGGAAGGTGGGAAAAAGATAAACTTGGAATCCAGGCAGGATGCCTCTGCCTAATTAAAAATGAGGAATTACCACCAACGAAGTGGGCACTTGCTCGGGTTGTGGGAGTACACCCGGGACCAGACGGTTCGATTCGCGTTGCCACCGTACGCACCGCAACGTCAGAGTTCCTGCGACCGGTGCATAAACTCATCCCTCTGTTGGCAGCCAACAAAGACGGGACTGATACGGGCGACGCTCACGCGGCTGGACTCTCTAGCGATCCCCCCGATCATCCACTGGAGGATGAAAATTCCGATTAATTATTTAAATAATTTATTAATTAGTCATTAGTACAATTGTTTAATGGTATTCTGGTACTTACTCACCTCGATATCACTTCTGTATCACACTGTTCATCACACTGTTCATCATGCTGTTCATTGTTCACATTTCACGATCACGGCAACGTTCTTACTACGCGTCTCTTTTGTTTGTAGAAAACTACGCAGTACGCTGTCGACCCATTCAGCCTGGCATTCTTCCTGGTCAATCACCTCATTGGCGGATTCGCCGAACTTCATTTCGTCATTGGCTGACGAGGCGGGCGGAATGTTCGGGATTGGCTGAGTGTGTCGACAGCGTCAAAGTCAATCCGACATTTGGCCACGCGCTATTGGCTAATTGTCTTGGGAGCAGAGAGATCTGGAATCGATTGATAGCTCGCTGAGTCATTGGCCGACACCGTCGATATCGATATTATCGATCATAGACTGCTTGGCCCCACGCGGATTGGTGGATCGCGCTAGCGACCCGCCAATCAAGCGTGCGACGGGGTCGGTTGAGTACTCGCGAAATCAATCGATCTCCAGTTCTCATCGATCTCCCATAGCATTCAGCTGCGAATAATCAAGTTTCAGTTAGCGTCTTTTTTGACCTGCTTTAAATATTCCTTCTCTACTAACTCCCCGGAGCTCTCCAAGGGAAAGGGAAAGGAATCTTTCGGTTCTTCCGAAAATTAAAACCAAACGCGCTCGCGTAATTTGTAAAACCAGTGTAATTATTGTTAAAGGGACGAATTCCACAGAGGAATAATAAAGTGACCTATCATTGTTACATTTGGTCTGAAAAATATCCTTTCCTTCTTAAACACCAGGGCACACTGACAGTCCTTCGTGGAGCTCCAACATGTTCTTGAGGCAAACATCACCTTTCGTCGATTCGCGTTCTATTATTACCGTTTCTGCCTCCGACACGTCAGAATAGTGTTCGTTGGTTATGGTCTCTGCGTCAGAGACATCGGAGAGGCTTTCTCGCGTGTCGTCCGCGTGATCGAATACGTCTGCGTCTGAGCCAGGCCCGATTGCCGGTCTCTACGTTAAGCGTAGAGATTCTGCGCGTATTATTGAATTGTGAATTATGAATATAAATTTCAGTTAGCGATTATCCTTACATTGGAATTAATGCTGGCTCGGGTACCACGGGTAGCCGTATTGTACTGGACACGAAGGATATCGCCACTGCACGATCCTGTAGCGGAGAGGTACAGCAGGAGTGGTGATCCTCCGGATTTTTACCAAGTCTGTCCCTGACTTGGGAAAATGGCACAGCGCTTCCGCGGAGAGTTTGTGCTTTGGCAGAATCCCAGGGCAGGCTGATAATCCTTCGTGGAGCTCCGAAATGTTATTGAGGCAAACATTACCTTTCGTCGATTCGCGTTCTATTATTACCGTTTCTGCCTCCGACACGACAGAATAGTGTTCGTTGGTTATGGTCTCTGCGTCAGAGACGTCGGAGAGGCTTTCTCGCGTGTCGTCCGCGTGAACGAATACGTCTGCGTCTGAGCCAGGCCCGAATGCCGGTCTCTACGTTAAGCGTAGAGATTCTGCGCGTAGTAATGAATTGGGAAATATGAATATAAATGTAAGTTAGCGATTATACTTACATTGGAATTAATGCCGCCTCTGGTACCACGGGTAGCCGTATTGTACTGGATACGAAGGATATCGCCACTGCACGATCCTGTAGCGGAGAGGTACAGCAGGAGTGGTGATCCACCGGATTCTTACCAAGTCTTTCCCTGACTTGGGAAAATCGGGCAGCGCTTCCGCGGAGAGTATGTGCTATGGTAGAATCACTGGGCACACTGACAGTCCTTCGTGGAGCTCCAAAATGTTCTTGAGGCAAACATCACCTTTCGTCAATTCGCGTTTTATTATTGCCGTTTCTGCCTCCGACACGTCAGAATAGTGGTCCTTGGTTATGGTCTCTGCGTCAGAGACGTCGGAGAGGCTTTCTCGCGTGTCGTCCGCGTGATCGAATACGTCTGCGTCTGATCCAGGCCCGAATGCCGGTCTCTACGTTAAGCGTAGAGATTCTGCGCGTAGTAATGAATTGGGAAATATGAATATAAATGTAAGTTAGCAATTATACTTACATTGGAATTAATGCCGCCTCTGGTACCACGGGTAGCCGTATTGTACTGGATACGAAGGATATCGCCACTGCACGATCCTGTAGCGGAGAGGTACAGCAGGAGTGGTGATCCACCGGATTCTTACCAAGTCTTTCCCTGACTTGGGAAAATCGGGCAGCGCATCCGCGGAGAGTATGTGCAATGGTAGAATCACTGGGCACACTGACAGTCCTTCGTGGAGCTCCAAAATGTTCTTGAGGCAAACATCACCTTTCGTCGATTCGCGTTCTATTATTACCGTTTCTGCCTCCGACACGTCAGAATAGTGTTCGTTGGTTATGGTCTCTGCGTCAGAGACGTCGGAGAGGCTTTCTCGCGTGTCGTCAGCGTGATCGAATACGTCCGCGTCTGAGCCAGGCCCGAATGCCGGTCTCAACGTTAAGCGTAGATATTCTGCGCGTATTATTGAATTGTGAATTATGAATATAAATTTCAGTTAGCGATTATCCTTACATTGGAATTAATGCTGGCTCGGGTACCACGGGTAGCCGTATTGTACTGGATACGAAGGATATCGCCACTGCACGATCCTGTAGCGGAGAAGTACAGCAGGAGTGGTGATCCTCCGGATTTTTACCAAGCCTGTCCCTGACTTGGGAAAATGGCGCAGCGCTTCCGCGGAGAGTTTGTGCTTTGGCAGAATCCCGGGGCAGGCTGATAATCCTTCGTGGAGCTCCGAAATGTTATTGAGGCAAACATTACCTTTCGTCGATTCGCGTTCTATTATTACCGTTTCTGCCTCCGACACGTCAGAATAGTGTTCGTTGGTTATGGTCTCTGCGTCAGAGACGTCGGAGAGGCTTTCTCGCGTGTCGTCCGCGTGAACGAATACGTCTGCGTCTGAGCCAGGCCCGAATGCCGGTCTCTACGTTAAGCGTAGAGATTCTGCGCGTAGTAATGAATTGAGAAATATGAATATAAATGTAAGTTAGCGATTATACTTACATTGGAATTAATGCCGCCTCTGGTACCACGGGTAGCCGTATTGTACTGGATACGAAGGATATCGCCACTGCACGATCCTGTAGCGGAGAGGTACAGCAGGAGTGGTGATCCACCGGATTCTTACCAAGTCTTTCCCTGACTTGGGAAAATCGGGCAGCGCATCCGCGGAGAGTATGTGCAATGGTAGAATCACTGGGCACACTGACAGTCCTTCGTGGAGCTCCAAAATGTTCTTGAGGCAAACATCACCTTTCGTCAATTCGCGTTTTATTATTGCCGTTTCTGCCTCCGACACGTCAGAATAGTGGTCGTTGGTTATGGTCTCTGCGTCAGAGACGTCGGAGAGGCTTTCTCGCGTGTCGTCCGCGTGATCGAATACGTCTGCGTCTGATCCAGGCCCGAATGCTGGTCTCTACGTTAAGCGTAGATATTCTGCGCGTAGTAATGAATTGTGAAATATGAATATAAATTTCAGTTAGCGATTATCCTTACATTGGAATTAATGCTGGCTCGGGTACCACGGGTAGCCGTATTGTACTGGATACGAAGGATATCGCCACTGCACGATCCTGTAGCGGAGAGGTACAGCAGGAGTGGTGATCCACCGGATTCTTACCAAGTCTTTCCCTCACTTGGGAAAATCGCGCAGCGCTTCCGCGGAGAGTTTGTGCTTTGGCAGAATCCCAGGGCACACTGACAGTCCTTCGTGGAGCTCCAAAATGTTCTTGAGGCAAACATCACCTTTCGTCGATTCGCGTTCTATTATTACCGTTTCTGCCTCCGACACGTCAGAATAGTGTTCGTTGGTTATGGTCTCTGCGTCAGAGACGTCGGAGAGGCTTTCTCGCGTGTCGTCAGCGTGATCGAATACGTCCGCGTCTGAGCCAGGCCCGAATGCCGGTCTCAACGTTAAGCGTAGATATTCTGCGCGTATTATTGAATTGTGAATTATGAATATAAATTTCAGTTAGCGATTATCCTTACATTGGAATTAATGCTGGCTCGGGTACCACGGGTAGCCGTATTGTACTGGATACGAAGGATATCGCCACTGCACGATCCTGTAGAGGAGAGGTACAGCAGGAGTGGTGATCCACCGGATTCTTACCAAGTCTTTCCCTGACTTGGGAAAATCGCGCAGCGCTTCCGCGGAGAGTTTGTGCTTTGGCAGAATCCCAGGGCACACTGACAGTCCTTCGTGGAGCTCCAAAATGTTCTTGAGGCAAACATCACCTTTCGTCAATTCGCGTTTTATTATTGCCGTTTCTGCCTCCGACACGTCAGAATAGTGGTCGTTGATTATGGTCTCTGCGTCAGAGACGTCGGAGAGGCTTTCTCGCGTGTCGTCCGCGTGATCGAATACGTCTGCGTCTGAGCCAGGCCCGAATGCCGGTCTCTACGTTAAGCGTAGAGATTCTGCGCGTAGTAATGAATTGAGAAATATGAATATAAATGTAAGTTAGCGATTATACTTACATTGGAATTAATGCTGCGTCTTGTACCACGGGTAGCCGTATTGTACTGGATACGAAGGATATCGCCACTACACGATCCTGTAGCGGAGAGGTACAGCAGGAGTGGTGATCCACCGGATTGTTACCAAGTCTTTCACTGACTTGGGAATATCGCGCAGCGCTTCCGCGGAGAGTTTGTGCTTTGGCAGAATCCCAGGGCACACTGACAGTCCTTCGTGGAGCTCCAAAATGTTCTTGAGGCAAACATCACCTTTAGTCGATTCGCGTTCTATTATTACCGTTTCTGCCTCCGACACGTCAGAATAGTGTTCGTTGGTTATGGTCTCTGCGTCAGAGACATCGGAGAGGCTTTCTCGCGTGTCGTCCGCGTGATCGAATACGTCTGCGTCTGAGCCAGGCCCGAATGCCGGTCTCTACGTTAAGCGTAGATATTCTGCGCGTATTATTGAATTGTGAATTATGATTATAAATTTCAGTTAGCGATTATCCTTACATTGGAATTAATGCTGGCTCAGGTACCACGGGTAGCCGTATTGTACTGGATACGAAGGATATCGCCACTGCACGATCCTGTAGCGGAGAGGTACAGCAGGAGTGGTGATCCACCGGATTCTTACCAAGTCTTTCCCTGACTTGGGAAAATCGGGCAGCGCTTCTGCGGAGGGTATGTGCTATGGTAGAATCACTGGGCACACTGATAATCCTTCGTGGAGCTCCAAAACGTTCTTGAGGCAAACATTACCTTTCGTCGATTCGCGTTCTATTATTACCGTTTCTGCCTCCGACACGTCAGAATAGTGTTAGTTGGTTATGGTCTCTGCGTCAGAGACGTCGGAGAGGCTTTCTCGCGTGTCGTCCGCGTGAACGAATACGTCTGCGTCTGAGCCTGGCCCGAATGCCGGTCTCTACGTTAAGTGTAGAGATTCTGCGCGTAGTAATGAATTGAGAAATATGAATATAAATGTAAGTTAGCGATTATCCTTACATTGGAATTAATGCTGGCTCGGGTACCACGGGTAGCCGTATTGTACTGGATACGAAGGATATCGCCACTGCACGATCCTGTAGCGGAGAGGTACAGCAGGAGTGGTGATCCACCGGATTCTTACAAAGTCTTTCCCTGACTTGGGAAAATCGCGCAGCGCTTCCGCGGAGAGTTTGTGCTTTGGCAGAATCCCAGGGCACACTGACAGTCCTTCGTGGAACTCCAAAATGTTCTTGAGGCAAACATCACCTTTCGTCGATTCGCGTTCTATTATTACCGTTTCTGCCTCCGACACGTCAGAATAGTGTTAGTTGGTTATTGTCTCAGCGTCAGAGACGTCGGAGAGGCTTTCTCGCGTGTCGTCCGCGTGATCGAATACGTCTGCGTCTGAGCCAGGCCCGAATGCCGGTCTCTACGTTAAGCGTAGATATTCTGCGCGTATTATTGAATTGTGAATTATGAATACAAATTTCAGTTAGCGATTATCCTTACATTGGAATTAATGCTGGCTCGGGTACCACGGGTAGCCGTATTGTACTGGATACGAAGGATATCGCCACTGCACGATCCTGTAGCGGAGAGGTACAGCAGGAGTGGTGATCCTCCGGATTCTTACCAAGTCTTTCCCTGACTTGGGGAAATCGGGCAGCGCTTCCGCTGAGAGTATGTGCTATGGTAGAATCACTGGGCAGACTGATAATCCTTCGTGGAGCTCCAAAATGTTCTTGAGGCAAACATTACCTTTCGTCGATTCGCGTGCTATTATTACCGTTTCTGCCTCCGACACGTCAGAATAGTGTTCGTTGGTTATGGTCTCAGCGTCAGAGACGTCGGAGAGGCTTTCTCGCGTGTCGTCCGCGTGATCGAATACGTCTGCGTCTGAGCCTGGCCCGAATGCCGGTCTCTACGTTAAGTGTAGAGATTCTGCGCGTAGTAATGAATTGAGAAATATGAATATAAATGTAAGTTAGCGATTATCCTTACATTGAAATTAATGGTGGCTCGGGTACCACGGGTAGCCGTATTGTACTGGATACGAAGGATATCGCCACTGCACGATCCTGTAGCGGAGAGGTACAGCAGGAGTGGTGATCCTCCGGATTTTTACCAAGTCTGTCCCTGACTTGGGAAAATGGCGCAGCGCTTCCGCGGAGAGTTTGTGCTTTGGCAGAATCCCAGGGCAGGCTGATAATCCTTCGTGGAGCTCCAAAATGTTCTTGAGGCAAACATTACCTTTCGTCGATTCGCGTGCTATTATTACCGTTTCTGCCTCCGACACGTCAGAATAGTGTTCGTTGGTTATGGTCTCAGCGTCAGAGACGTCGGAGAGGCTTTCTCGCGTGTCGTCCGCGTGATCGAATACGTCTGCGTCTGAGCCAGGCCCGAATGCCGGTCTCTACGTTAAGCGTAGATATTCTGCGCGTATTATTGAATTGTGAATTATGAATATAAATTTCAGTTAGCGATTATCCTTACATTGGAATTAATGCTGGCTCGGGTACCACGGGTAGCCGTATTGTACTGGATACGAAGGATATCGCCACTGCACGATCCTGTAGCGGAGAGGTACAGCAGAGTGGTGATCCTCCGGATTTTTACCAAGTCTGTCCCTGACTTGGGAAAATGGCGCAGCGCTTCCGCGGAGAGTTTGTGCTTTGGCAGAATCCCAGGGCAGGCTGATAATCCTTCGTGGAGCTCCAAAATGTTCTTGAGGCAAACATTACCTTTCGTCGATTCGCGTTCTATTATTACCGTTTCTGCCTCCGACACGTCAGAATAGTGTTCGTTGGTTATGGTCTCTGCGTCAGAGTCGTCGGAGAGGCTTTCTCGCGTGTCGTCCGCGTGATCGAATACGTCTGCGTCTGAGTCAGGCCCGAATGCCGGTCTCTACGTTAAGCGTAGATATTCTGCGCGTAGTAATGAATTGTGAAATATGAATATAAATTTCAGTTAGCGATTATCCTTACATTGGAATTGTGGTATCAGTGTTTTTAAAACTTGGTTTATTTGGTATATAGTAAAAGGGATCGAACAGATACAAGAATAAATGGAAATACAACAGAACACTCCACTCGCAAGTAACGCATAAGGTCCTCACTGTCCGCAAATCAACCCAACACTGCCTGTCCTCTCACAAAAATGTCCTTCTCCAGTCCTCACTAATACACCCGCACTCATCCCCATAGCCTGTGTCCTTCCGGGAAAACACAGCCGACCCTTGGGCCTGGTTTTCGCTGGACACGCTTTCTCTTCGAGAACTTTCCCTTGGGCCTGGCGAGAGCCAGGCCTTTCTGTTTTATGGCCATCTTCCTACCATTAAGGACCCAACGACATCCTGTCTAAAATACGTTACTACACTCGGCCATTCTGATTCTACATCTGTCCTCAGATGTTTTCAATGTCACTGTCCTCGGAGGAAACGTCTTCTTCGTTAAGGATCCAAGGCTTCATATGGTCAGCCGCTGTCGTTGTCGTCTGTGGGCCTTCGTGCTCCCCCATCTTTTGTACTACGTATCGATTATTTCGTAGTACTCTAACGATACGATAAGGTCCCAAATATTTCGCATGAAACTTTAAGCCAGGTGCTGTTTGCGTTCTTTTAATTGCCACTAGCTGATCTTGCGTATACGTCGTAGCCTCTTTACGATTTTTGTTATACGTCTTTCTATTTTGTGCCTGAACCTCGGCAATCTTTTCTTTTGCCTGTGCGCGTAACTCATCACGGTCCATCTTGAACATTGTAATCCACTCGTCTTCTATCATTTTGCGAATCTCGGGGTCTTCAGACATTCTCATATGAGTTCCAAACAGTAGGTTAAAAGGTGTGGTGTTAATGCTTCTATGTGGAGTAGCATTCAAGTACTTTTGTGCGTCTCCTAAATATTTATACCACTCTTCCGGCTTAGGTGAAGATAGTTTGGCAAGCAAATGTATAAGAGTCCTATTTACTCTTTCAACTTGTCCATTTGCACGCGGGATTCCTGTCGTTATCAGCACATGGAGTATATTTTCACTCTTACAGTAGTCCCTAAAATCTCCATACGTAAAACTTGTACCACGGTCGGAAATAATTCGCATAGGGTTCCCAAATATCACGGCTTGTTTTTTCAAACAGGTAATTACCTCGGCAGAATTGGTTGATTTCGTCGCATACAACCACACAAATTTTGAAAACGCATCAACAACAGCAAAAATATGTTTGTATGTTTTCCTCGTAGAAGGTAATGGACCAAGGTGGTCAATGTGGTAGGTACTCAACGGTAACTCTCCCTTGTCTATTGTATTTAGGAGTCCTTCCTGTTTACCGTGTTTACGCTCGGCTAAAATACAGTCTACACAATTTCGAATGACCTTCTCTACCTTCTCACGCATTCCTTTAAACCAAATAAATTTCAGTATATTCATAATTATAAATGAAATTTTCAATATAATTTTAAATTTTGAGGAATAATTTAAATTATAGAATAAATTTTAGTATATTCATAATTATAAATGAAACTTTCAATATGATTTTAAATTTTGAGGAATAATTTAAATTATAGAATAAATTTTAGTTTATTTATAATTATAAATGAAATTTTCAATATAATTTTAAATTTTGAGGAATAATTTAAATTATAGAATAAATTTCAGTATATTCATAATTATAAATGAAATTTTCAATATAATTTTAAATTTTGAGGAATAATTTAAATTATAGAATAAATTTTAGTATATTCATAATTATAAATGAAACTTTCAATATGATTTTAAATTTTGAGGAATAATTTAAATTATAGAATAAATTTTAGTATATTCATAATTGTAAATGAAATTTTCAATATAATTTTAAATTTTGGGGATAATTTAAGTTATAGAATAAATTTCAGTATATTCATAATTGTAAATGAAATTTTCAATATAATTTTAAATTTTGAGGAATAATTTAAATTATAGAATAAATTTTAGTATATTCATAATTATAAATGAAATTTTCAATATAATTTTAAATTTTGAGGAATAATTTAAATTATAGAATAAATTTCAATATATTCATAATTATAAATGAAATTTCTAATATAATTTTTGTTATATTTATACGAGATTAATATGGATAACATACGGAGAGAACAAGCAGCGATGATGGTAACGTACGAACAGAACAGGAAGAACGGAACCAGAGAGTAAATGAGAGTGCTCACGCCCGGGATTTGGCCGTGCCCATTATAGTGCTGCCCCCAAGTCTAGTGCTTAGCCTGGATCAGCTCCTACATCGACTTTTCTAGTCCGGATAAGAACCTACATCGACTTTTTGTTTCTGGCAAGAGCCTACAGCGAGTCGCTGTGAGCGACTCTCACATCGGACAAGATCCTACATCATCTTTGACCATCATCGGAACGTTTAGTTTATATCGTTTGCTTCGCAGCACCCGTATTATATTCCCTTTCTATAAAACAATTTTTACCTAAATGTTTTTTTCCAATTTTCGTCTCTCGCTCTCTCTTTCATAAAATAAAGGAAATATTCTGTATTAAATTATTTATGCAGTTATCTGCAAAAAATAATTATTTAATAGGGTCAAATAAAGGAACAATTACAGAAGTAGACACGTTATACGGAATAAATAATTTTATTTAAACAAGAAAGATCAGACAACATTTTAGATCGACTTCCAACAAATTAGAAAATATACAAGGTACTATTTACAATTCCTTATTAGTACCTTCAAAAATGATGTTCAGTTTGGAAGTCGGAATAACTCTGATTTTACACATCAATTATTCTGAAGAGTGTAGTGAGGGCAACAAATGAGACACGAAGGGGACCGGTATAAATGTTTCGGTTTTTCCCTGCAGATTAGTGCGCAGAATCGATGAGTAGAGTTCGAAAACAAGGTCTGTCCTTTACGGATCAACAAGTACAATGACAGGTATGCGTGGCGTTTATGACTCTCTATTGTCCTATACCTCCCTTAAGAAACTTTCTTGTATAACAGACGTGGGCGCGGTTGGCCCGCGGAACACATGTTGCTGCTTCTCCTCTTCGCTTGGTCGGCCAGTCAGTCCCCACCACGGCCACTCTGACTCTTGAGCCATAGTCCCAGCGGCTAAGGGAAGAGTCGGAGTGGCTGTGGTGGGGACTGACTGGCCGACCAAGCGAAGAGGAGAAGCAGCAACATGTGTTCCGCGGGCCAACCGCGCCCATATCTGTTGTATAAGAAGGACAGACAATGTTCAGTCTTACAGTGGTCCCTCTCGTGCCCTGTTATTGTTTGATAACCTCTCCATTCGACGTTCATAATGCCCTCCCTAAACTCTTGAGAACAGTTTCGCATAAAGTCAGTGTCGTTCGAACTGCGGTAGAGGGAACATCTCTAAAAATATATCAATTCGAAGCTCGCGGTTGTTATCCATCACCCGCTGTGATGCACGTTGACTTAACCGTCAGAGATGCCAAATGGAGGAACCTGAAGGAACGTTCCCCTCCGGCTGGGCTCCCCACTCTTACTTCTACTAGTTCTACTGTGCACGCGCCACATACGAACGTACCTCTGCTTTGCCCAAGTGAGTCACGTTTAGAGATACGTTCGTATGTGGCGCGTGCGCAGTAGAACTAGTAGAAGTAAGAGTGGGGGGCCCAGCCGGAGGGGAACGTTCCTCCAGGTTCATCCATTTGGCATCTCTGTTGACCGTACGTCCTTCAGCTTTGGGCACTGCTGTATACACGAAGTGAACTGCGCAGTTCCTCTCCGAATTGCCCAGTGACACACACTGCGGAGGAGAAACAGCATCTATGGTTGACTAAGTGAGTTCTAATTATATCTATTTCTTCTTTTAAGTTTTCCTCGCTGAGATATTAAACCTGTAGAAAAATTAGTTATGAGTTATAGCTCGAGGCACCTTTCTTTGTGCGACTTGTGTATTAGTATTTATATGACAAAGTGATTTTTCTAGAAATATTTTCAATCAAAAATTATGGTACAATATTTTTAGATTTTTCTAATCCATCTATACAAATTTCTATTTCATTTATTCAATTTGGTCGTAAAAGAGTAAAAACATAATGAATAAAATGTTCAGTATTTTAATATTGCATTGTTTCAATATTTTAAGTTATATATTTCAATATTTCAATATTACAATATTACAATATTACAATATTACAATAATTCAGTAATACAGTAATTCAGTAATTCAGTAATTCAGTAATTCAGTAACTCAGCTAATCAGTAATACAGTAATTCAGATATTCTGATATTCTGATATTCAGATAGTCTGTAGTTCAGTAATTCAGTAATTCAGTAATTCAGTAATTCTGTAATTCTGTAATTCAATAATTCTGTAATTCAGTAATTCAGTATTCAGTAATTCAGTAATTCAGTAATTCAGTTGTCTGAAATTGGCGCGCTCGGGCGCCATGTTAGCCCAGTGGCACAGCGCGCTCCCTCCAAGACTGGCGCGATTCGCGCCAGTACGACAAGCTCGCACGCGAGGCAATCAGCCAACCAGCGGCGCAGAGGATATTGCGCAGAGCCCGATTGCTCACGTGATTGGCCGCGACGCACTCTCGATCCTTCTGGAACGTTCACGAGTGATTCCCGGAAACGGTGACGCATGATGAATGTTCCAGAAGGAGATGAGACAATAAAAGGAGGAAAAACCCGCGACCTCGCACTCTTTTTGCGCAACCATTGCCAAAACACCGCCAGAAAATCAGTTATATCTCTCTTTTTGTAATTCAATTTATTGTGCAGAATTGTTCTCAGTTATAAGTCGTATCACTGACAATTGTATTTAATACAGTGCTAAAATACATAGTTATTTATCTAGAATCCGAAATCTACCCATAATTTTGTCTCACTCACTCCATCCATTCACTCCACTTGTTCATTCTTTCTCCTTTCACTCCTTTCATTCATCCCAACTCGCTTATTTCTCCTTGTGGTCGATCAAGACCGTTGAAATTACAACATTTTTGGTCCTTCGAGCCGGATTCTTCGATAAACCAGTGAAGCCAGTGGTGAATCAGTCTTCTTGTCCAGTGAGGAACCATTCAACGACCAAACTCGTATCAAAATGGACCTACAACCAGAAGAATTACTCCTTGTCCAGCAAGATCTCACGGGGAAGATTGAGCGCACGTTGGAGAACTTCAAAAAGGCAGGAGCACAATCCAAGATTACTGCCGGAGTTGTCCAGACCAGAATCAATCTCCTCGAGAAGTACTGGGCCGAATTCCAACAGAACAACCACATAATCCTGTACAAAAAGAGAGAGGTGTTCAAAACGACTGATTACGTGGTTAAGAAAATCGCGGATCAAGTCGAAGAGTCGTACGCGTACCAGCGAAGCGTGCTTCACGACCTGTCCGTGAAGTACAGTGACGTGGGTAGAAGTTCAACAGCGGTGGTTGAATCCAAGGACGAACCAGATGCTGGATCTGCTCCACTACCACGAATGCAACTGCCAGAGTTTCACGGGACGTACGTAGAGTGGCCAGCTTTCAAAGATCTATTTAAATCAATAGTCGAGCGCAACAAGAAACTAAGTGCGGTTGATCGGCTACACTACCTCAAGGGTGCTCTCCGAGGGGAAGCGGCGGATCTTGTCAGAGATTTGCCCACCACCAATGAAAACTACGATCGAGCGTGGACGATCCTAACAGAACAGTACGAGAACAAAAGGATCCTCGTCAGATCCTGTCTCGACAAATTAGCATCTCTCCCCAAAATGAGAGAGAGTTCCCCGGAAGAGATCGCCAACATCCAGAAAGGAGTTTCCTCTGTGGTGAACACCCTGGAAGGACTGGGAAGGCCAATCAATGAAACTGAAGATTGGTTTGTTTATTCAGTCGTAAACCTGCTCGACCCCGTGACTCGCGACAAATGGGAGGAAGGGATCACCAGTTCCAAGGATCCTCCGTCCTTCGCAACCCTGAAGGACTTCCTGACGAAGCGACGACAGCAGCTGGAAGCATCCCCTGAGCCCTCGGTCTTGAAATCCAGCCGATCAACCAGCCAGAGTCAGAGTCAGGGTAGATCTTCAGGAGCACGCGTAAATCACGATCTGTCAAAACACAAAGGCACATCAAGAACTGTACGAGCCAATCACGCACAACAGAGCCCGAAACCCACCTGTGCTAAATGTGGAAAGGACCACTTCACAATGCTGTGTAAGGAGTTCAAGGCCCTTTCACCAACGGAACGCAGGCACCTCGTGGAGAAACTCCGTCTGTGCATCAACTGCCTCGGTGAACACTCCTGTAATTCTTGTCCGTCAACGAAGAGCTGCCTATCCTGTGGGGAGAAGCATCATTCAGCGCTTCATGATGCGTATCGAGATGACCCGTCACCAAGAAAAACGACTCACCACACTCTCGACTGCTGCAACATGGCCGGTGACGTATTACTTGCTACTGCCTTGATTCACGTTACAGATAGGCACGGCAGAAGGCATGCAGTTCGAGCCCTCATTGACCAAGGCTCCGAAATTTCGATGGTCAACGAAGGGCTGGCACAACGACTCCAGTTGCCAAGGACAGCATCGGCAGTGGACATTTTCGGAGTTGGAGGCCAGCAGCTCGCAAGAGCACGAGGTCGAGTCGTCCTGGACATTTCCACCAGCGAGGGCAGCACACTCAAGGTCTCGGCAATCGTACTGCAGAAACTCTCGGGATATGCACACGGTCGCACCACCCAACAACGCACTTGGAGCCACTTGAAAGGGCTGAAACTAGCGGATCCTAATCCCGCACAGTCAAAGCCTATCGAAGTCCTGCTCGGTGCCGATGTATACCCTGCCATTATAAGAGAAGGGTTAAGAAGGGGTAAATTGAACGAGCCTGTCGGCCAATCAACTATATTTGGGTGGATAATCACCGGACTAGCAGGCCTCTCAACCACCGCAGCCCATGCTCAAGTGCACCAGGCAGTTGTTGGCGATTCCTTGAGTTCGCTGGTACGGAAATTCTGGGAGCAGGAGGAACTTCAGGACGCACGCTCGACACTCACTGCGGAGGAGATGGAGTGCGAGACCCACTTTGCATCCTCTCACTCACGCACTTCAGAGGGTCGCTACCAGGTGCGACTACCATTCCGGAACACTGGGCCCATCACACTGGGTTCACGAGCAGCAGCGTGGCACTCCCTAAGGAGAATGGAGCAGCGCTTTCACAGAAGTGAAGACTTCAAGGCGCTGTACCGAGATTTCCTCGAGGAGTATAAGACACTGGGTCACATGTCGCTGGCAACGGAACCAACCGATAACCACCGAGCGCACTATCTGCCACACCATGGAGTCCTCAAACCCAACAGTGCCACAACAAAACTGAGGGTGGTGTTCAATGGTTCCTGGTCCGAGCCATCCCAGCTGTCATTGAACGACAGCCTGCACGTGGGTCCCAACCTTCTTCCACTGCTTGCAGACGTACTACTGCGCTGGCGAAAACACCAATTTGTCCTCACTGCCGATATCACTAAAATGTATCGACAGATACTGGTGCATCCAGAGGACCGCAACCACCAGAGGATCCTGTGGAGAAACACCGAAACTGAGCACGTGAGTGAATTCCAATTAAACACGGTCACTTATGGCTTGTCGTGCGCACCGTATCTTGCAGTGAGGACGTTGCATCAATTGGCAGAAGATGAAGGTGACCAGCATCCCCTTGGCGCACTAGCACTCCGACACGACACATACGTAGACGACATTCTGACGGGAGCCGACACCATCTCTGCCTTGAAGGAAACAGCAACGCAGCTTCAACAGCTGTGCAAGGCGGGCGGCTTCCCTCTTCAGAAATGGGCGTCCAACGTGCTAGGCCTGCGCAACATCACAACACAGTCCAGCCAGGATCCTGCAACGCCGCCCTCGTCTGTCCAAGATGAACCAAAGACTTGGACAGACACAAGCCACTCCACGCTCGGCCTCCAGTGGTCACCAAGAGAGGACTGCTTCTTCTTCGTCATTGCAGAAGAGGAGGCACAAGCAGTGTCAAAGCGAAGCGTCGTCTCTAAAGCAGCCCAGCTCTTCGACCCGTTGGGATGGCTCACCCCTGTCGTAGTCCGAGCCAAGATCACTATTCAATCCACGTGGTTGTTGGCTCTCGGTTGGGACGACCCATTGCCACCCCCGCTGGCAAATGAGTGGAGAACTTTCTGTGCGGACCTCAAGCAGCTAGAGAAGGTGAGAGTGCCACGACCCTTATTTCACAGTACTCGTCCGAGGCAAGGAGAGCTCCATGGTTTTGCAGATGCCTCAGAACGAGCTTACGGAGCCGTAATCTACCTGCGAACAAAAGAGGCGGAGGGTCAATGGAGCGTCGCTCTAGTCACTGCAAAAAGCAAGGTGGCTCCACTGCAGCAAGTATCCTTACCTCGCCTCGAATTGTGCGCAGCACACCTACTGGCACGCCTCACACAACGCACAGTCACCACTCTCAACCTCGAAGACACTCCACTGCACTTGTGGTCGGACTCCACGGTAGCTCTAGGTTGGATCCAAGCCCATCCATCCCGCTGGAAAACGTACGTGGCCAATCGAGTTGCTGACATCCAGCGCAGAATCCCAGAGGCACAATGGCACCACGTGGCTGGCATGAACAATCCAGCCGATTGCGCTTCACGAGGACTCACGCCGTCACAACTGCTCAACTGGGACCTGTGGTGGCAAGGGCCGGAGTTCCTGCGACATGCTGACAGCTTCGCCCCATCAGGACTCGCCAACCTAGAGCAGCTGCCAGAAGCAAGGGGACCCATCGTCGCCGCCATCGCCAAAGGGGAGAATTCCGAAGAAGACAACCTCGTACTGCTCCGATTCTCCTCGTACACCCGACTGCTGCGTGTCACTGCATGGTGTCGGAAATGGCTCCGACGATGCCATGGCACAAATCCAGCCACGGCCCCTGACCCGAATGCACTTCAAGACACGCAGCCACCAACCCTCAGAGTTGCGGAGGTCGTGGAGGCAGAGAAAGGTTGGATTCGGATGGTGCAGCAGAACGCCTATGGGGAGGAAATTAAACGATTAACAAATGGACAAGGCGTGCCTAACAAAAGCAACCTGGCATCACTTTGTCCAAAACTAGACAGCGACGGTCTCATGAGAGTCGGAGGCAGACTGAGCAACGCCCTCCTCAATCCAGATGAGATGCACCCAATCATTTTGCCTCCAAACTCCAAACTCACCAAATTATACATCTCATCTGTCCATAGCTCCACCTTACACGGAGGCGTTCAGGCAACCTTGGGGACTGTGCGCCAGCGATTCTGGATACCAAAGGGGCGCTTCGCTGTCAAAGCCATAATCCAGAGGTGTGTGACCTGCTTGCGATGGCGGGCGGAACCAGCAAACCAGATGATGGGACAGCTGCCAGCGCCTCGAGTCACACAGGCGCGGCCCTTCTTCTGCACCGGAGTCGACTATGCTGGCCCAATCTGGTTGCGCACCACATCTGGACGGGGACACAAGGCCTACAAGGGCTTCATAGCAGTTTTCGTTTGCATGGCCACCAAAGCCGTACACCTCGAGGTTGTATCCAATTATACAGCCCAGGCCTTCTTAGGTGCTTTCCGTAGGTTCGTGTCACGCCGTGGCATCTGCGCCCACCTGTACAGTGACTGCGGGACAAACTTCCTGGGCGCCGACAAGGAACTGCGCCGTCTCTTCACTGCCAACTGTGAAGAGAACAGAAGTTTAAGGAGTCAGATGTGTGACCTGAGAACACAATGGCACTTTAACCCACCCGCAGCACCACATTTTGGTGGATTATGGGAAGCCGCGGTGAAGTCCACCAAGTTTCACTTGCGGCGAACCATCGGGGAGACTCGCCTCACATTTGAGGAAATGACCACGCTGCTCACCCAGGTGGAAGCCTGCCTCAACTCAAGGCCACTGGCCGCTCTCTCAGACGACCCATCAGACGTGACTGCGCTGACCCCAGGGCATTTCCTCATCGGCACGGCGCTGAACTCTCTCCCCGAACCTTCGCTGCTCGACACTGAAAGCAACCGGCTGACTCGTTGGCAGATGGTGTCGAAAATACGGGATCAGTTCTGGACGAGGTGGCAGAGAGAATATCTACACGGGCTCACCACGATGTCGAAATGGCGTCATCCGAAGGAGGATCTAGAGCCAGGCCGTCTCTGTATCATCGTCGGCGAGACGACTCCTCCATCGCAGTGGCAGCTCGCACGCATCACAGAGACGAATCCAGGGGCTGACGGGAAGGTGCGAGTCGTGAAATTGGCCACAGCAACCACCGAACTCGTAAGACCAGTTGCGAAATTGATTGTTCTCCCGATCAACGCGAACGAATCAATAAACGCGTCGATAACGCCACCGCGCACCTCAACCGCGCATAGTACTACTGCGTAGTACGCGATGCAAAGTATCAATGCGCCGCGATGACTCATCCATTCACAATTGTTTCGCTACGTCGCCCGTTCCATTGTTCACTCACTCACTTCACCGGTATTCAGTTTCGACGTAATTAGCACATCACTTATGTTCACTGCATTAGTTTACTTTAGTTTTGGACCCGTTCGTTAAAATCACCGCTACAATTGATCATGTAACGCGAGCACGAAAAGTCGACAAGTCGAGGCGGGCGGTATGTCTGAAATTGGCGCGCTCGGGCGCCATGTTAGCCCAGTGGCACAGCGCGCTCCCTCCAAGACTGGCGCGATTCGCGCCAGTACGACAAGCTCGCACGCGAGGCAATCAGCCAACCAGCGGCGCAGAGGATATTGCGCAGAGCCCGATTGCTCACGTGATTGGCCGCGACGCACTCTCGATCCTTCTGGAACGTTCACGAGTGATTCCCGGAAACGGTGACGCATGATGAATGTTCCAGAAGGAGATGAGACAATAAAAGGAGGAAAAACCCGCGACCTCGCACTCTTTTTGCGCAACCATTGCCAAAACACCGCCAGAAAATCAGTTATATCTCTCTTTTTGTAATTCAATTTATTGTGCAGAATTGTTCTCAGTTATAAGTCGTATCACTGACAATTGTATTTAATACAGTGCTAAAATACATAGTTATTTATCTAGAATCCGAAATCTACCCATAATTTTGTCTCACTCACTCCATCCATTCACTCCACTTGTTCATTCTTTCTCCTTTCACTCCTTTCATTCATCCCAACTCGCTTATTTCTCCTTGTGGTCGATCAAGACCGTTGAAATTACAACACAGTAATTCAGTAATTCAGTACTTAGTGCATCAGTAATTCTGTAACTCAGCTAATCAGTAATACAGTAATTCAGATATTCTGATATTCTGATAGTCTGATAGACTGTAGTTCAGTAATTCAGTAATCCACTAACTCAGCAATTCAGCAATTCAGTAATTCTGTAATTCTGTAATTCAGTTATTCAGTAATTCAGTAATTCAGTAATTCTGTAATTCAGTAATTCAATATTTCGATATTCAATATTATTAGATTCTTTGAATGGCGTTACAAATTGCAATTTCATTTAACAATTTGGTCTAAAAGGAATAAGAATATTATAATGCAATAAATATTTCAATAATTCAATATGTTTAGACTCTTCTAAAATTTCTCTACAAATTTCTGTTTTAGTTATCCATTTTTTTTTGTTCTCGAACATACAAGAATCCAAGAACCAGGGAACTTGGGTGAAAATAAGTATCCCTTTTTCTAATTTTATCTCTTTTATATATTTTAGCGAACCGAGGACCTGTTCTTCACATTCACAGGGTCGCCCATATATACCGCTACCACACCTGTTCTTTCCCATTAGTTATTCATTTGTCCATAATTCTAATCCACCTATTCAAATTTCTATTTCATTTATTGAATTTAGTCGTAAAAGAGTAAAAACATAATGAATAAAATGTTCAGTTTGTTAATATTGCATTGTTTCAATATTTTAAGTTATATATTTCAATATTTCAATATTACAATATTACAATATTACAATAATTCAGTAATACAGTAATTCAGTAATTCAGTAATTCAGTAACTCGGCTAATCAGTAATACAGTAATTCAGATATTCTGATATTCTGATAGTCTGTAGTTCAGTAATTCAGTAATTCAGTAATTCTGTAATTCTGTAATTCTGTAATTCAGTAATTCAGTAATTCTGTAATTCAGTAATTCAGTATTTCGATATTCAATATTATTAGATTCTTTGAATGGCGTTACAAATTGTAATTTCATTTAACAATTTGGTCTAAAAGGAATAAGAATATTATAATGCATAAAATATTTCAGTAATTCAATATGTTTAGACTCTTCTATATTTATATTAATAAATATTTATATATATATATAAATTATTTATATATATCTAAATATTTATATCAATAAATATTTATATATATATATATATATATATATATATATATATATATATATATATATATATATATATATATATATATATATATATAATTAATAATAATTAATATTTATACGAAAAAAAAATAGTAGGAAAAAATAATAATTTATTGAAATTTTATAAGAAAAATTAATTTGAAATTTTTATATTTAATAAATTTATTAACTTCCCGATTCATAGGGAAGTTACTGTAATTCAAAAGCAAGACAAAAATATCAAAGAACTTCTAAAAATAACATGCAACTAAAAAATGACAGAAAAGAGGAATATAAAAAGCTAAAAAAGAAACTAAGGTATATGTTAGAGAACTGTACTAATCGCGACATCTGTCAATACATTACATTAGTAACAGGTGATCACGTGACTATAATTGTAACACGTGATTACCTTCTTCTTGAGCAACCATCCTTCTTCTCGTTCCGACAGTCAACCGGGTGACACGTGTTGTTATAATAAAGAAAGTGTTCTAAAACGAATTCTAACCATCGCAATATATACAGGGTGTCCCAAAATAAGTGTAACTCCCGGAAATGGGAGGTTCCTTGGGTCATTTGAAGCGACATTTTCCTTCACAAAAATGGCGTCCGCGGCTTTGTTTAGGAGTTATTAACGAAAAACACGGACCAATCAGAGCGCGGCTACAACTGATTGATTCTGCTTCGGCCAATAGCGACACCACGTTAAGCGGGATCTGTCGCCGAGTTGGACTCCGTTCGCTATAGCCGGGTTCTGATTGGTCCGTGTTTTTCGATAATGACTCCTAAACGATGCCGCGGACCCCAATTTTGTAAAGGAAAATGTCGCTTCAAATGACCCAAGGAACCTCCCATTTCCGGGAGTTACACTTATTTTGGGACACCCTGTATATATAGTTGGTTTACTCTTAAATTCCTTTACTTCCATCAGGTTATGGGCCCAGAACCCAGTAATCACAATCTGGAGTAATAAGTAAAGGTATAAGAATATTGTGTAAAAATAAAACGTGGTACCGGCCTCTCTCCTGAATTGAAACAAGGAAAGAGCAGACGGCGGTCTGGAATAAGTGCTGAACACAATAAGTAAGTTCGCAACAATTTATATATATACTTCATCGAGAAGCACATTTAAAGGGAATTTACTCAGTAACCCTTGTTTAGTCGCAAAAATTTACTGTACGAATTCTTTTTGCTCAAATAAATTACCGTTGGTCTCACGCTATATCACTCAATATGGCGACCGCACAGACACAACAAGCAACGGATTCCACAATTATAATTGGAAATATACCAAACATAGAACCCAAGTTAGATGGATCTTCCAATTACAGCTCCTGGAAATTTGTCGTAAAAATGACACTTATGGGGTTAGATTTGTGGGACTGTATAAACGCTACTGATATTACGCAACTCAGTACACTTGAACAAAGAAAAAATCAAAAGGCTTTAGCGTGTATATGTTTGAATGTCAAATCACACTGCTACGTACATGTTAAAGATTCTCAGACTGCGAAGGACGCTTGGGATAAACTCAGCATAGCATATGAAGACAAAGGACTTCCTAGAATATTAAATTTATTAAGGGCTTTGTTTAAAATTGACTTCAATAATTTTCAAAGCATGAACGAATATGTTTCAGAAGCATTGAGTTTGTCACAAAAGCTTTCTGATATAGGCAATCCCATCGAGGACAAACTACTTGCGGTTATAATTTTAGCGGGCCTTCCACCCGAATTTAAACCAATGGTAATGGCTTTAGAGAGCTCGGGCGTTCAAATTACTACAGATTTGATTAAAAATAAACTTCTCCAAGAAGAGATAAAAGGTGATACTAACAACAACTCAACTGAAGCAGCATTTGTATCAAAGTCATATCACAAAAATACAAATAACCAGTTTCAAAAAAGACAAGTTCGTTGTTTTGGATGCAACAAATCTGGTCATGTAATTACCCAATGTAAAAAAAATCAAACGGAAAACAAGTGGAAAAAACCAAATTTTTCTAACAATAAGAATCATTCTAATCAAAAATCTAATGATTGGAGTTTACTTTCAGCATTATCAACTAAAATGGATAATGAAGACTGGTTTATAGATTCAGGTGCCACTCAACATATGACACCGAACAAGGACTTATTTAAGGAGTTTAAGAAATCAAAAAAAATTTTATTACGATAGCAAATAACTCCAAGTTGGAAACCACAGGAGTCGGTAATGTAAACGTGATGCTCGACGGTGAGTACACAAACAAAACAATTTCCGACGTGCTCCATGTACCAAATTTGAATACTAACTTGCTTTCTGTAAGCACACTTGCAAATAAAGGATTTATAACTGTCTTTGATAATGCAAAATGCAAAATCTACAGTAAAAATGATTGTAAAATTTCCGGCGAAACCGTAGTCTCAGGTTCAGTCGAAAATGGTTTATATAAACTAGATGTAAAGTCCGAAAGTGCTCTAGTTACATATGGTAACACTCAAAGTCATCAACTCTGGCATAAAAGATTAGGCCATCTTAATGACAAATGCATGGCACTTCTACGTAAGGGTTTAGCCAATGGTGTTAAATTTGACAATTCAGACAGACTTCCTTGCACTCGCTGTTTAAAAGGAAAGCAAACCAGATCTCCATTTAGCAACACTGGACGGGAAAGAGCAACCTCTTTTCTCGAACTTCTTCACGCTGATGTTTGTGGACCAATGAAGGTTCAAAGTTACTCAGGAGCAAAATACTTTTTTGTATTAATAGATGATTTTTCAAATATGACTTTTGTCTATTTCTTAAAAAACAAAAGTGACGTTGCAAACGCCTTCAAGACTTTCAAGGCATGGGTTGAAAATGAAAAAGAAACAAAAATAAAAATCTTTAGGAGCGATAATGGCAAAGAATTTGTTAATGCTGAAATGGATTCATTTTTCAGACAAGAAGGAATTCGCCATCAGACTACAATACCGTACACTCCAGAACAAAACGGTGTTGCAGAAAGAGCTAATCGCACCCTCGTCGAAAAAGCTCGTTGCATGCTAGAAGATGCAAGATTGGATCAACGTTATTGGGAGGAAGCAATTAGGACTGCTGTATACCTAAAAAATAGATCCCCCTCAAAGGCCATAAAAGGAAAAACTGCTTTTGAAATTTGGAGCGGAAAGAAAGTTGATCTACATCACTTGAAAGTCTTCGGCTGCAGAGCATTCACACACATTCCGAAACAGAATCGCACAAAATTTGATTCAAAATCAAAGGAAGGAATATTTGTTGGATACAGTATAAATTCCAAAGGCTACAGAGTGGCTGATCCAAATCACCCAAATATTATATGGAACACACGAGACGTCACATTTCTAGAAGACGAACCGGCGGGAGTTCCAAAAACAAATAAAAATGATTTGAAATTGAAGACGAGGACAGACTATATAGTTGAGCCACTACAAGAAGAACAAGTTATTACAGAACTTACACTTCAAGAAGAAACAGTTCCTGAAGAAGATAATGAAGAGGATAGCATAACTTCATCTTCGACGGACAACTCAAACACAGAATTTGAGTCTGCCAGTAATGATTCGGTCATTACCTTAACAGCAGATACTTTAGAAGATAATACTTTAGAAGATAATACGACAAATAATGCCGCAGAAATTTCTCGATACCCCACGCGAGAAAGAAAAGCTAGAATATTTCCTGGGATGGTCAGACATGATGCCTTTCTAGCAGCAGGTAACGATCCGTTGACGTTAGAAGAGGCTCTTTCTTCTCATGACAAAAAGAAGTGGCAAATAGCCATAAACAATGAACTAGCCTCTCTAACGAACAACCAAGTATGGGAACTTGCCACATTACCTAAAGGCAAGAAACCCCTAAAATCCATGTGGGTATTTAAAAAGAAAACAGATGAGTATGGTAAAGTTACAAGTTTCAAAGCTCGGTTAGTGGCTAAAGGGTGTTCCCAAACTCCTGGGATTGATTTTAATGAAACCTTTTCTCCTGTTAGTAGGTATTCTACCATAAGACTTTTGTTATGTCTAGCAGTTCAACTGGATATGCATATAGACCATTTTGATGTCACGACGGCGTTTCTAAATGGTGACCTAAACGAAGATATATATCTAGAACAACCTGAAGGATTTATAAGCGATAATACCAAAGTATGGCATTTAAAAAAGGCAATATATGGACTTAAGCAATCGTCAAAGTCTTGGTATGATAAATTACACTCAATATTAACTAGTTTGAACTTCACACGTTGTGATTCAATTGCGTGTCTTTATCATAAGGGAGCTGGAGATTCTAAATTAATTCTTTCAATATATGTAGACGACATATTAGTACTAAGTAAAAACAAAAAATTCAAAGATGAGCTAAAGAGTCAATTAAGTAAAGAATTTAAACTGAAAGACTTAGGCGAAGTTAAGAATATTTTAGGAATAAGAGTAAATAAAAGTACAAACAGAATTGATTTGGACCAGACGAAATATATCAAAGATTTGTTAACAAAATTTAATATGGATGATTGCACGATTGCAAGTACTCCTCTTGCATTAGGTATTAAATTAAGTAAAGGAAATGAGTGTGCCTCACATCCTTATCAAGAACTTATGGGTTGCCTCAATTATCTTGCAATGTGCACAAGGCCTGACATTAGTCATGCAATCAGTTACCTTAGTAGATTTAATAATTGTTATCAAGAGGAACATTGGATTGCGGCCAAGAGAGTCTTAAGATACTTGAAGGGATCCATAAATTCTAAACTGTGTTATGAAAAAACAAACTTAAGTGTTTTAGGATATGTAGACGTTGATTTTGGAGCGGACGAGATAGACCGCAGATCGTTCTCGGGTTATAGTTTTATCATGGGAAATGGGGCTATTAGCTGGGAAAGCAAGAAACAAACAAACGTAGCCATCTCCACCTGTGAAGCCGAATACGTGGCTATCTCTGAAGCTTGCAAAGAAGCCAAATTTCTCAAGAATTTGTTAGGAGAATTACTCAATAAGAATGAACATGTAAACCTATACAATGACAATCAATCAGCTATAACATGGGCACACGGTTGTACAGCATATAATAGAACTAAGCATATAGACATAAAGAATCATTTTGTTCGGGAGGCTATAGAGTCAAAGATAGTAAAATTACGCTTTCTAAGCTCTAATGATATGATAGCTGATATATTGACCAAAGCCTTAACGAAAGAAAAACATGCAAAATTTACAAGTGGTTTAGGATTAAAAAATTTTTGTATGTCACGATTAGAAGGGAGTGTTAGAGAACTGTACTAATCGCGACATCTGTCAATACATTACATTAGTAACAGGTGATCACGTGACTATAATTGTAACACGTGATTACCTTCTTCTTGAGCAACCATCCTTCTTCTCGTTCCGACAGTCAACCGGGTGACACGTGTTGTTATAATAAAGAAAGTGTTCTAAAACGAATTCTAACCATCGCAATATATATATAGTTGGTTTACTCTTAAATTCCTTTACTTCCATCAGTATAAAATACATGACAGTAAGAACGAACAATGGAAAACCTTCATAAATATAATTCAATCTGATCCGTGGGGTAGACCCTATATTATAATATGTAACAAAATTAAAAGTAGGAATCCCATGCCGACTCTAGAAGCCAAAGAGGCCAGGCAAATTTTGAAAGAACTGTTTCCAAGAGAAAATAATAAAACTATTTACAATAACTTTCCAATAGAAGAAAACAATTTGTATATAAATAAAGAAGAAATAAAAAGTATAATAAATAATTTAAAAACAAATAAGGCCGCCGGTTTGGATAAAATTCCTCCCGGTTTAATAAAATTAGTTGCAACGAAAGATGAAGAAAGGTTTCACCGGGTGTTTACCGGGTGTTTGGATATGTGGTATATTCCGAAAGAATGGAAATCTTCTAGGACCATTTTGCTAAGAAAAGGTGATGAGATGGATAATTCCCCAAGTAATTTCAGGCCAATCTGCATAGGTAATAGTTATAATAAAATTCTACAAAAAATTATTGAAAAGGAGCTCTTGGAGCACCTGGGTGGGGAACCCTTTCACGGGAACCAATATGGTTTCCGGAAGGGGGGATCCACCCTGGATGCCCTAGAAGTGGTTACGAATTTCATGAGGGAAACCAAAAGAGAGAGAGAATTTGGCATTATCATTAGTTTGGATATACGCAATGCGTTCAACACGCTAAGTTGGAATAAGATCTTTGAAAACTTAAATAAAAAGAAACTACCTAATAGTTTAATAAAAATGATACAGATTTACTTTAGAGATAGAATAATAAAATTTAAAGCATCCGACAAATGGGTTACGATTGAAACTGAAAAAGGAGTACCACAAGGCTCCGTTATTTCACCGATAATTTGGAACATCGTATACGATGGTTTGCTCGAGATTGGTTGGCTGAAAACCAACGGGCTTGATTTGGCTGCACAAAAAACAAAATTTATTTTCTCTAACAAAAAATGGATTCCAACAGATTTTGAATTAAACATAATAAATAATAAAATTAAAGCTAGTGATAGTATAAAATACTTAGGCATTAAACTTAATAGATATAATAATTTTTTTTCGAACATGTTGATTATATAACGGAAAAAACGTATAGAGTAATTGGAGAACTTTCAAAACTAATGTATAATAAAGGCGGAGCCTCATATAGTGGCAGAAAATTATATTATAATATAATAACATCTATAATTAATTACGGAAGCCATATTTGGTCTGGAGTAGCTTTATCTTTTAAAAGGAATATTCAAAAAATCGCAAAAGCTCAAAGACTTAGTCTATGCAGATTGGCAAGGGCTTACAAATCCGCGTCACGTTATGCACTTTGTATAATAACAGGATACTTACCACTGGAAATGGTCCTGGAAGAAAGATCACTCCTATATAAAAACAAAAAAGAACATAAAATTAATGAGAATGATGGTGAAAATATAAGAAATTATAAGATTACAAGAATGAACAATTTAAAAGAAATTATAAAAGAAAACAGTTGGAACAAATGGATGAAAAACTGGGAAGATTATAAATATTCAAAATGGACAAAAGCATTAATAAAAAACCCTAAAGAGTGGGGGGAAAGAAATTACGGGAACTTAAATTATAGACTTACCCAAATGTTGACCGGGCACGGTGTGTTTTCAACCTTTAGATATAGAATCGGTAAAGCGAGAAATGAGGAATGTTGGGGGTGTGACGGGGTAAAAGATGACCCCGAACACACACTCCTGCACTGCGATCGTTGGTTCGCAGAAAGGCGAATTTTATATATTGACATAAATAGAGAACTTAATGTGGAGAATTTCCAAGAAACGATGCTGAGAGACAAGTCCACCTGGGAAAAAATAGATAAATTTATAAACAATATAATGAACAAAAAAGAAGAATATGAACGTAAACTGGAAAAAAGACAAAACAATAGATAGAAACATAAACGAATTATTATAAAGATATAAATAGGCAGAAAGGATATAATAGAAAAGGAAAGAATTTAAGTTTATATAAAGAACAGAAAGAATTTAAGTTTATATACAGAAATTAAAATTGAGTTAAAGTTTTCTTATAAATACTAAGGATAGAACATGTAAATATATATAAATAAATAATAAGTTTAAATAAGTTAAATTAAATATAATATAAAATAAAATAAAATAGATAAATAAAACATGCAGTTAAATACAAGTTGAATATACTTACCTTACTCTGGTTTGCGATAGATGCCGGTTCCTATCCCTGGAGTATGAAAGGAAAGAATTCTAATTAATTAAAACGAAAGAAAAATATTAATAAAATATCAAATTAATATATCAAATTATCAAATTAATATACCTACATGGAAAGAACAGGAGTGGTCCAAGGAGTATACGGGCGGCCATGAGTATGTGCAGAACAGGTCCTAGGTCCGCTGAAGTATAACTAAAAAAAAAAGGAAAGAAAAAGGGGTTACTTAATGACATCTCGGTTCCCCTAAAAAAAAAAAAAAAAAGAAGGGAAGTTACTGTAATTACCCCGAAAATCGAAAATCGATTTTTTAGCAGATCTTCACGTTTCATGGTTATTGAAGTCATTTTAGACTATTTTTATCAAATTGTTAGTATGTGTGTGTGTGTGTGTGTGTGTGTGTTTGCGTGTGCGTGTGCGTGTGCGTGTGCGTGTGCGTGTGCGTGTGCGTGTGCGTGTGTGTGTGCGTGTGTGTGTGCGTTCGTGCGTGCGTGCGTCCGTGTGTGTGCGTGTGTGTGTGTGTGTCAAATTTTTCGTTAACATTTTCTGAAAAAGTAACAATGCGATCAGAATGATGAATGATGCAATGGATGTGCCTCGTCGTAACTTAGAGCTGATTAGATTTTGGTCCATATTGGTCAAGCAGTTTTTTAGATTTTTTAGTTTTTTTCGAAAGAAGTTCATTCAACAATGCAATTTATAAGAGAGGATGGAAATTTTCCACCAAATAAACAAACGTAATTATATATATTTCATTTTTTTTTTTAATTATGCAGGTAATGCTAATGTTACCGCTTACAACTAACGAATCGGGTAGTTCTTTGTGTGGCTCGTGGAGAGTCACACACAAAATAAAAAAAAACCATTAATAGCTGTATGCCTCACTAGCAATGCGTACCACTAACCCTCTCGCAAGAGCAGTCCTACCCGCGAGCTCGCGAAGCGAGCGAGCAACAATGACCAGCTAGTTTATAGTATTAAGTGATTTTTAAGATTAATAATAATAACTTATTTTACGTATTATCTTCAATAAATAAAAAAAAAAAGAGGAAACTTTTTTTATTTAAAAATTATGAAAATTAATTTTTGTGAAATTTAATTTAAATTGAGGAATGAATTTCATATAAAATAATTTTATAAATAGTATTTTAGTTGAAATAATTTTATTTATAGTATTTGATTTATGAAATTTAAATTGAGGAATGAATTTCATATAAAATAATTTTATTTATAGCATTTGATTTATGAAATTTAAATTTATATATTTATCTTATAATAATTAAAAATTTATACTAATTGAGAGGAAAAAAGATAAATTATAGGGGAGATAATAATAACTTATTTTTCATTTTAAAAACAATAAATAATAAAAATTCGAGGAAACTTTTTTATTTAAAAATTATGAAAATTAATTTTTGTGAAATTTAATTTAAATTGAGGAATGAATTTCATATAAAATAATTTTATAAATAGTATTTTAGTTGAAATAATTTTATTTATAGTATTTGATTTATGAAGTTTAAATTGAGGAATAAATTTCATATAAAATAATTTTATAAATAGTATTTTAGTTGAAATAATTTTATTTATAGTATTTGATTTATGAAGTTTAAATTGAGGAATAAATTTCATATAAAATAATTTTATAAATTGTATTTTAGTTGAAATAATTTTATTTATAGTATTTGATTTATGAAGTTTAAATTGAGGAATAAATTTTATATAAAATAATTTTATAAATAGTAATATTTTATATATATATATATATATATATATATATATATATATATATATATATATATATACAGGGTGTCCCAAAATAAGTGTAACTCCCGGAAATCGGAGGTTCCTTGGGCCATTTGAAGCGACATGTTCCTTCACAAAAATGGCGTCCGCGGCTTTGTTTAGGAGTTATTATCGAAAAACACGGGCCAATCAGAGCCCGGCTATAGCGAACGGAGTCCGACTCGGCGACAGGTCCCGCTTAACGTGGTGTCGCTATTGGCCGATCCAGAATCAATCCGCTGTAGCTGCGCTCTGATTGGTCCGTGTTTTTCGTTAATAACTCCTAAACAAAACCGCGGACGCCATTCTTGTAAAGGAAAATATGGCTTCAAATGACCCAAGGAACCTCCCATTTCCGGGAGTTACACTTATTTTGGGACACCCTGTATATATGAGGGATAGGTCGATCCGATACCCCTGACTGCGGTCGGTAAGGACGCGACGTGATTCGAGGTAAAAAACAACGGTACCAGGAGCCGCTATTTCGCGCGGGAATAAATGTAATAAAAAAGAGGGCGCGACAATTGTTTTGGCGGGCAACGGCGCGACGGTGGCGTTGGAGGAAGGTAGAATAAGTAAGATCGTTAGAGTACTACAGGTTGTCGTTTTTTTTCCTTTTTTGTTCTTTTTGTCTGTAATTTACAATTGGTTATTAAAGTAAGTTTTTTTTGAAACCATCGCATTCGCTAATTCGTGAACCTCGATTAAATCGATCCTACATATATATATATATATATAATTAATTATTATAAAAATTATTTTATTGGGGTGATATTTAAATTTATTAAACTTTAAATTTTATAATCATAGATTAATGTAAATATAAATGAAATTTTATTAAAAAGTTAAAGATAAATTACCTTAGGGATAACAGCATAATATCTTTAGGAAGATCATATTTATAAAGATGTTTGTGACCTCGATGTTGAATTAAGATAAATTTTAAATGCAGAAGTTTAAATATTAAGTCTGTTCGACTTTTAAAATCTTACATGATTTGAGTTCAGATCGGTGTAAGCCAGATCGGTTTCTATCTTTAAATAATTTAAATATTTTTGTACGAAAGGACTTAATAAATTTAATAATTAATATATTTTATAAATTAATAATGAATATTATTTTGGCAGAATTAGTGCATTAAATTTAGGATTTAATTATATATATATAATTTATATAGATAATAATTTATATATTAATTTATAATTTCTTATTAAATTTAGTTTATTTATTAATTTTAATTATTATAGTAATAATTAGTATAGCTTTTTTAACATTATTTGAGCGTAAAATTTTAAGTTATATTCAAAATCGTAAGGGTCCTAATAAAGTTATATATTTAGGGTTATTTCAACCTTTTAGAGATGTAGTTAAATTATTAAATAAGGAATTATTTTTTTTAGATAAAATTAATTGAAATTATTATATATTTATACCTATATTATCTTTAATTTTATCTATAATTTTATGATTAGTTTATCCTTTTTATATTAATATTTATTCAATGAATTTAAGAATTATTTTTATATTAAGAATTATAAGAGTTGGGGTATTTCCTGTGATACTTGGGGGTTGAGCTTCTAATTCAAATTATTCAATGTTAGGGGCTATACGATCTGTAGCTCAATCAATTTCTTATGAAGTAAGATTATTTTTAATTATTTTTATTTTCATTTTATTAGTTGAAAGATTTTCTTTAATATCATTTTTTAAATATCAATTAAATATTAAATTTATGTTTATAATTTATCCAGTTTATTTAATATTTATGGTTAGAATATTAATTGAATTAAATCGGACTCCTTTTGATTTGGTTGAAGGGGAATCTGAGTTAGTTTCTGGGTTTAACACTGAATATTTTAGAAGTTTATTTGCTTTAATTTTTATGGCTGAATATATAAATATTATTTTTATAAGATTTTTAATAACAATTATATTTTTAGGTTTTAAAATAATAAGAATAAAATTTATATTATCAATATTATTTCATATATTTTTTGTAGTTTGAATTCGAGGAGTATTACCTCGAATTCGTTATGATGAATTGATATATATATGTTGAAAAAAATTTTTGTCTTTATCTTTATTATATGTATTATTTATTTTAAGAATTAAAGAGTTAATTATTTATTATAATTTAAGTTAATAGATAAATTTATATCTCATTCATATTTTCAAAATATTTGCTTTAAGCTTATTAACTTAGTAAATTAATTTATCACATAAATAATTTATTATAGGTGAAAAATAAAGTATATGAAATAAATTATTGTAAATGAAATTCTTAATATAATAAAAGGGATTTCAATTAATTGTCCTCCTAATCAAGTTAATATAATAAATGATGTTGTAAACTATAGTGACGGAAGGATCGTAGACAAAGGATAGAAAACGGTGAGATGAAGTTTATACTGATTTAGATATATTTTACCAGAAACTCAAAAACACACAACTGAACGAAACGAAACAATATAACGAACGAAGTATACAATGAAGCGAAGAATGATTAGTGTCAGTATGACAAGAGTGACGTTATAATAGTCGGTGAATCGAAAGCGTATAACAATGTTCCGAGTGACGGTAGAATTGCGCAAAAGAGTGGCGATCGTCCGCCGCGACTGTTATTTATACCTATTTAGGCCATCGATTTTAGAAGGAGTACGAAGTGGGGAATTTGAATTTTGACGATAATGAGAGCATCAACGTTTCGTGGGGCAATGCCCTAATAAACGGAGCTGCTCGGGAGACAAAGGACTTGGGTAACGGATTGGTCTAAAAGAAAACAGGAGACGATGGCCCACGAAGCATTGTGTCGAGTTCGACAAACTTTCGCTGCGACGAGGTTTACAGCGTCGGTCGTTCACCTCGCCGTTTGTTGTCGAATTCGCACAGCTGATTGTCGAGGCGAGGGGGCAAAAACTGTCTTGACGCGAGCGGGCTTGTGCCTCGCTTGTATCGCATGTGTAATGTATACAGATCTTGCTTATGATTCTATATTGCCCCGAATTGCGAGAAAACTGATGGTTTTTGAACATTCCGCCCGCCTTCGGATGTCGCCGAATAAAAAGAAGTACGATGCGAAAGTGAATATGATTCTATGCGGATTTGAACTATGATTCCGGATGATAATCCAATTCGCGGTACAACGGAATGATTTTCGTGATGGGGCGCTTGACTTGACCTGCCGCGGTCTTGACGGTGACTACTCGAATGAGGCCGTCGGATCCCGGATGTACCTGGGTTATGCGAGCCAGTGGCCACTTGCACGGTGCTGTGAGCTCTGACTTAATCAGCACTAGATCCCCGGTGGTCACCGACGGCTGCGTGGCTGTCCATTTCTTGCGAGTCTGGAGTTGATGCAGGTATTCGCTGGACCAGCGGGTCCAAAAATGCTCGACTCGCTGTTGTTGTTGTTGCCACCGTGACAGTCGATTCGGTGGGACGTCCTGTAGCGTTGGCTCTGGGACAGCCAGCAGTGGTCCGCCGATGAGGAAGTGGCCCGGTGTCAGCGGGTTGAGGTCCTCTGGATCGTCGTTCAGTGGTTGAAGGGGGCGTGAGTTCAGGCATGCTTCCACCTGGCAGAGGACGGTGGTGAGTTCCTCGTAGGTGAGAGTTGCGTCACCGAGGACTCGTCTGAGGTGGTGTTTGACTGAACGTACTGCTGCCTCCCATAGTCCCCCGAAATGCGGCGCGGCGGGTGGAATGAACTTCCAGTGCACGCCTTCGGTGGCCAGCTGATGAGAGATGACCGCTGCCTCCTTGGATGAGGCGGAAAACAAACGACGGAGCTCGTGATCTGCGCCAATGAAATTTGTGCCGCAGTCGCTAGTAAGCGTAGCACACAGTCCTCGCCGACTGGAGAAACGACGGAATGCCGCGAGGAATGCGGAGGCGGTATAGTCCGTGACCGCTTCTAGGTGCACGGCTCGGGAGCTGAAACAGACAAAAATCGCCAAATAGCCCTTGTATGACTTATGTCCTCTTCCTGATTTTGTCTTGATGGATATTGGGCCCGCGTAATCGACGCCGGCGTGTAGGAAGGGTCGCGATGGAGCCACTCTGGTCGGAGGAAGGTCTCCCATCCGCTGTTGCTTCGTTGCCGCCCGCCATCGCAGACAGGTGGTGCATCTGGAGATGCATTTCTTCACGAGGCGTCGACCTTGTGGAATCCAAAACTGATGGCGAATTGATGCCAGGGTGAGCTGCACTCCTCCGTGGAGAGTGCGGCGGTGGTGATGATCGATGACTAGACTGGTCAGCGGCGATTCCGGTGCTAGAATGCACGGATGCTGCTCATCGTATGACAGCAGCGAGTGCTTCAGTCGCCCTCCGACCCGCAGGATGCCTTGTTCGTCTAGGAATGGTGCCATCGCTTGCAGCTGTTTGGATCGTCCGATCCCGCTGTTGGTGGACAGGGCGGTGATGACCTCGCTGAAGTCGCAGTCCTGGGCTAGTTTTATTAGGCGGAGCTCTGCCTCTCGTAGCTCTGTCGGTCGTAACTGAGGTCCTTGAGGCTCAATCTGAGTTGACCTTGTGCATGTCCTCCATCGTAGGCACCAGGCGGTGACTCTGATGAGGAGACGGAGAGAGGAGTACCGTAGGAGGATGGGAGGTACGGCCGGGGAGCTGGCATGGAACGATGCTGTCGTGATTTTTTCATCCTCCGTCGTGGTGAGGGCTGGGAGGTCTGCGTCCCACGCTGAGGCTGGACTGGTCAACCATCCTGGCCCGTGCCACCAGAGAGGGTGGTCAAGCAGTTGAGACGATGTGACTCCTCGAGATGCGCAGTCCGCGGGGTTGTCCTTCGTGCTTACGTGGTGTAGGCGGATATCTGGAACGTTGGTTTGGAATTCGGAGACCCTGTTGGCCACGTATGTTTTCCAACGCGATGGTTCGCCTCTCAGCCAGGCCAGTGCAACGGTGGAGTCTGACCATAGATGCTCTTCGTCAATTGGTATCCGCTGCTCACGTCGTATGTGAGCCAGCAGTCGGGAACCCAGAACGGCAGCACACAGTTCGAGTCTCGGAAGTGAGACGACCTTCAGGGGGGCTGTCTTTGACTTGGCGGCGAGCAACGAGACATGAGTGGTCGTCTTGCAGTCGCTGATTCGGAGATATGCAACTGCAGCGAAAGCCTTCTCGCTTGCGTCGACGAATACGTGGAGTTGCCGAGATGACGTTGTATTGCTCACTCCGATCCACCTCGGGATGCGGATTAGGGAGAGGTTGGTCATCTCGGTGGTCAGGTCCCTCCATTTTTCAGCTGCTGCGGAGGAAATTATATCGTCCCACTCCAATTGTTCCTTCCACAACTGCTGCATCAGCATCTTCCCTCGTATCACGAATGGTGCGAGCCAACCTAATGGATCGAACAATTTTGCAATGTGCGATAGGACGGATCGTTTGGTTGGGGTCGAGGAATTTGTGAATAGTTTCACTGAGAACGAAAGTTCATCCGTGATGGGGTGCCAGATTAAGCCAAGCGCGCTGCAGCCTGGTTGAGGGTGCCATTGGATATGTGACGAGGTGGCTAGGAACTCGCGTGACAGATTGGAGAGTAAGGATGGCTGATTGGAATTCCATTTTTTTAAGGTGAGTCTGCCTGCCTTGCAAATTCCAATTATACTCTCCTGTACTCGGACAGCTTCGTCGATGTTGTCTGCGCCAAACAGAATATCATCCACGTATGTTGCTTCTTGAAGGATGGTAGCACCAATTGGGAAGTTTGACCCCTCATCCTTCGCGAGTTGGAGGAGAGTACGTATGGCAAGGTATGGAGCGCAGGTCAGACCGTACGTAATTGTGGTGAGATGATGCGGGACAATAGGCTGGTCCGGGGTGTCTCTCCACAGAATACGTTGAAAGTCCCAGTCGTCTCGGTGTACCTTGATTTGGCGGTACATTTTCTCGATATCAGCAATGAGCGCTACTCGATGTCGCCTCCACCGGAGTAGCACGTCCATGAGGTCCAGCTGCAATTTTGGACCAGCTGCGAGGTGGGAATTCAATGAGGTTCCGGTTGAGGATTTCTTAGACCCGTTGAACACCACCCGCAGTTTGGTGGAGGAGTCGCTGACCTTCATCACTCCGTGGTGCGGTAGATAGAAGTGCGGGTGGTATGTGACTCGGTCTTCTTCGGGGACAGGCTGCATGTGGCCGAGGCTCCTGTACTCTGCCATGAATTCGTGGTAGTGCTCTTGCAGTTGAGGATTTCCCAGGAATCTGCGTTCGTTGGCCAGTAGAATTTTCCTCGCGATGCCATGCGTCTCTCCAAAACCTGTTGGTTGTTTTTTGAAGCATAGTCTTACCACATACCGGCCGTCTTCCTCGCGTGTGTGGGTGTTTGCGAATTGGAGTTCGCACGCTGCCTCCTCGCTGGTCAGTATCTTGTTCGGCGTGGCTATCTCCTCCTGCTCCCAGAAGCGACGAACCAGAGAGGTCAGATCTTCGGTCGTGCAGGCGTGACTGACGACTGTATCAGGTGATGAGTCAGCTCTCGAGGTAGGACCTGACAGAATCCAACCAAAGATCGTCTCCTGAGCTACAGGTTTGTGACGACCACCACGACGGATCCCGTCCAATATGATCGTGGGATAAACATCTGCGCCTAAGAGGATGTCGATCGGGAGTGACGACGTGGTATCAGGGTCCGCAAGGGTGAGCCCTGAAATGTGTGACCACGTGTTTGATCCTCGATGTCCCTGTGGCTTGTAAGAGGTGAGTCTAGGCAAGATTAGCGCCTCCACGAAGCGGCAAACAGTCGGTTGATCCTGAGGTGATATTGTCAGCGTGACCTTTCCCCGCACAGTTGCTGTGGGAAGAGCCCCGGCTCCCAAAATTGTCTGCGTGCAGGATGTCCTAGGTGCGCGCAATGTCTGCACTAAAGCCTCGCTGACCAAGGTCACCTCGGAGCATGGGTCGATCAGAGCTCGGACAGTTCGATTTCGTCCCTGTGATTCGACGGAGATGAGCGCGGTAGCGAGCAAGATCGTAGCCGGTTCGTCCCGGTGAGCTCGACGGTGGGAAGTAACCATGCTGTTGATCTTGGTTGCTCCAGCCCCTCGGATTGCGTCGTGGATCGTCGTGTGATGTGGTTGAGCGCACTGTTGGCACCTCTTGGTGGTGCGGCATGCGTGACTTCCGTGATAACCAAGGCAGTTTTGACAAAGACCTGATGATTTGACCCAGTGCAGTCGTTCCTGTGGAGATTTCGCTTTAAATGCCTGGCAGAAGTAAATCGGATGACGGCCTTGACAAAGTGAACATGTTGATCTCTTCTGCGCGGTGTCGAAGTCGGTCGAGGTATGGTGGCTTTTGACCTTTGACACCGTGGCTCGATTTGTCGACCGGCGGACTCCGTTCCGCGTTTCGATCGCCTCCAATGTTCGGATCGTCTTCTCCAAGAACTCCAGTAGCACTGAGAGTGTGGGAGGGTCTGTGCGGGCGCCCAATGATCGCTCCCAGAGTTTCACGGACTGGTCATCCAAGGCTCTGACGACGTATTGGACCATCCAGAACGAGGAATCATCGACAGGAATGTCGAGGGCATTGAGCGACGACGAAACGTTGCACATGCAATTCAATACCCTCGTGAGTTCTCCGGCGGTGTGGGTGCGAACCTCCTTCATGGTAAAGAGCAAATCAAACTGTGCGTCGACGAGCAGCCTCTTGTTCTCGTATCTGTGCTCTAGCAGTTCCCATGCTCGATGAAAGTTGTTCCCCGAAATTGGAACGCGTTGGATCAATTGAGCAGCTTCTCCACTCAGACTGGCGGTCAAGTAATGGAACCGCTCTGCATCGCTCCAGGAGCTGCTGTCCAGCACAAGGCTCGTGAATAGGTCCCTGTAGCGACTCCACTCGTGATATGACCCCGTGAATGTAGGCAAGTCGGCCTTGGGCAATGCGGATTGCGACACATGCACTTGGATGGGCGACGCACCGTGCGTAGATGCCGTGATGTCTTGTCGTGTATCGGGGTCTCGTGTGGTCGCGTGTGGAATAGAGTCGTTCGGTGGTGACTCTAAGCGTGGTTCACTGGTTACTGAGTTTCTGCTTGAACTGATATCATCGAACCACTCGGTCAGCTCACTCTTTTGTAGACAGTATGCCTCCTCGCCGGAGCTGAAGATGTCCAAGGTGAAGTAATCGTCCTTGCGGTCATCTTCAGTGGCGGTATGTCGGATGTTCTTATCATTCTCCTGGAATTCCTTCCATCTGGCATCCAGGTTGCGATGGTTGACCTCGATGATGGCCTTCGTAATCTTGGCTTTGCCGAGTTTACGAACGTTGTCGCAAGTCCGGGCCATACGTCCAAGTAGGACGTGTTGGTCAGCAACCAGCGTGTCCATGATGCGTGGTAGACGTGAAGATGAAGCGTGAGATTCGATGTACGTTCGCTGAGTTGGATGAGTCGATTGGGAAGGTCGAGGATACAGTTTGGTAATGAAGTACTATCTAACGGAATTAGGAATGGAATCCGGCTCGAAGGACCAAAATGTTGTAAACTATAGTGACGGAAGGATCGTAGACAAAGGATAGAAAACGGTGAGATGAAGTTTATACTGAATTAGATATATTTTACCAGAAACTCAAAAACACACAACTGAACGAAACGAAACAATATAACGAACGAAGTATACAATGAAGCGAAGAATGATTAGTGTCAGTATGACAAGAGTGACGTTATAATAGTCGGTGAATCGAAAGCGTATAACAATGTTCCGAGTGACGGTAGAATTGCGCAAAAGAGTGGCGATCGTCCGCCGCGACTGTTATTTATACCTATTTAGGCCATCGATTTTAGAAGGAGTACGAAGTGGGGAATTTGAATTTTGACGATAATGAGAGCATCAACGTTTCGTGGGGCAATGCCCTAATAAACGGAGCTGCTCGGGAGACAAAGGACTTGGGTAACGGATTGGTCTAAAAGAAAACAGGAGACGATGGCCCACGAAGCATTGTGTCGAGTTCGACAAACTTTCGCTGCGACGAGGTTTACAGCGTCGGTCGTTCACCTCGCCGTTTGTTGTCGAATTCGCACAGCTGATTGTCGAGGCGAGGGGGCAAAAACTGTCTTGACGCGAGCGGGCTTGTGCCTCGCTTGTATCGCATGTGTAATGTATACAGATCTTGCTTATGATTCTATATTGCCCCGAATTGCGAGAAAACTGATGGTTTTTGAACAAATGATAAAATGAAAATTCAAAATATAATTTTACCTAAAAAGTAAAATTTTCTAGATGTTAAATTATTATAATTTAAAAATGGTATAAATAATAAAATTAAAATAGATGAAAATAATCCTATAACCCCTCCAAATTTATTAGGAATAATTCGTAAAATAGTGTAAGCAAACAAAAAATATCATTCAGGTTTAATATATTCAGGAGTAATTATTTGATTAGCTATAATAAAATTATCAGGATCTCTTAAGGTATAAGGGAAAATTATAGTTATTATAAGGAAAATAAAAATAATTATTATATATCCAAAGATATCTTTAATTAAAAAGTAAGGGGTAAAATATGTTAAATAATATTTATTTATTAATCCTATAGAATTATTAGATCCAAATCTATGTAGAAAATATAAATGAATAATAACTAAGAATAAAATAATTAATGGTAGAATAAAGTGAAAGGAATAGAATCGGTTTAAAGTTGCATTATTAATTGAAAATCCCCCTCAAATTCATTCAACTAATATTTTTCCAATATATGGAATAGCAGATAATAAATTTGTAATAACTGTAGCTCCTCAAAAAGATATTTGTCCTCATGGTAATACATATCCTAAAAAAGCAGTTGCTATTGATAATATTAAAATAATAACCCCAATTGATCATACATGAATTAATTTAAATGAATGATAGTAAATACCTCGGGCATTATGAATAAATATTATGATAAAAAAAAATGAAGCTCCATTTATATGAATTAATCGAATTCATCACCCAAATTTTACATTTTTTATAATATGAATAGTTCTATGAAATGCGTAATTAATATTAGGACAATAATGTATAGATAAAAATAATCCTGAAATAATTTGAATAATAAGGAAAAGTCCTAAAATTGATCCAAAATTTCATCATATATTAATATTTATAGGGGTAGGTAATTTATTTAGTGAATTATTGAAAATTATTAATAAATTATTTGATTTTAATATTTTAGTAAATTTCATTAATTATAGATTTTTCGTAAAGGCTTGTATTTAAATAAACAAATTTTTATAGAAAATAGTAATGTTAATAATAAATATATAATTAATATAAAAGTAATAAAATAAAGGGGGTAAGTGTAAATTTTGTAAATAGTAATTATAGGAGGAATAAATTTTATTTTTATTGTATAAGTTAAGAAATAAATTAGTAGTATTATTAATAATGTACTTAATATAATTATTAGATATTTTATATTAGATTTAAATAATTTATTATAATAATTATTAATTAATCTAGTGAAATATAAAAATATAATTATATTTCCTCTAATTATTGAAATAAAAATTATTAAGCAATAAATGGTTTTTTGAATAATTAAATAATTTATAATTAAAATAATTATAGTAAATAATAATAATGTTATTATAAAATTTAAAGGAGAAATATTTTTATTAAAAATAATAGAAGATACAATAATTATATTAAATAAAAAAAGAGTTATTAATAAAATTTCATGAGAATTCATTTTTATTCAAGATGTAGTTTATAAAAACGTTAATTTTGGGGATTAAAGTAATTAATTTTAATTTTCTTGAAATTTAGGCTAAAAAAAGGATTTATTTTTAATTTACAAAATTAATGTTTTAAATTAAACTATTTAGCTAAATTTATTTACTTTAATAATTATTATATATTAATGATATTATTAATTTTATTAATAATTTTTATATTTATAGAAAATTTTTTAATATTATTAATTAGTTTAGAATTTATATTAATATTTTATTTATTTTTATCTTTATTAGTTGGGTCTGAATTTTATGTAGATTGATTATTTTTATATTTATTAGTTATGGGTGTTTGTGAAAGTGTAATTGGTATTTCATTAATAATTAGGATAGTTCATAATTATGGGTCCCAAAGAATAAAAATTTTAAATTTAAAATGATAGTAGAAATTATAATTATATTATTTATATTAATTATATTATTTTTTAGATTTAATTTAAGGATAATTAAAAATTTTATTAGAAATTTATTAATATTAATAGTAGCAAAATTATTTTTAAAATATTATTTTATAGTTAATTTTTGTAGAATTAGATTAAATTTTAGAATAAGAATTTATAATTATATGATGTTAATTTTAACTTTATGAATTTTTAGATTAATTATTTTATTTTTAGATGAAATAAATAATTTATTATGTTTAAAAATATTAATTATTTTATTAATTAATTTATTAATATTTTTTTTAAGAATACAATTATTAATATTTTATTTTATATTTGAAGTGAGATTAATTATAATTTTTTTTTATTATTAAATGAGGGAAGGGTGAAAAGTGTATAGAAGCTTCATATTATATAATATTTTATACATTATTTTTTTCTTTACCATTTTTAATTTTTTTATTTATAATTATTAACTTCCCGATTCATAGGGAAGTTACTGTAATTACCCCGAAAATCGAAAATCGATTTTTTAGCAGATCTTCACGTTTCATGGTTATTGAAGTCATTTTAGGCTATTTTTATCAAATTGTTAGTATGCGTGTGTGTGTGTGTGTGTGTGTGTGCGTGCGTGCGTATGGCCGTTGTTATGTTATCAAATTTTTCGTTAACGTTTTCTGAAAAAGTAACAATGCGATCAGAATGATGAATGATGCAATCGATGCGCCCCGTCGTAATTTAGAGCTGATTAGATTTTGGTCCATATTGGTCAAGTAGTTTTTTAGATTTTTTAGTTTTTTTCGAAAGAAGTTCATCCAAGAATGCAATTTATACGAGAGGATGGAAATTTTCCACCGAATAAACAAACGTAATTATATATATTTCATTTTTATGTAAAAAAAATTTTTTTTAAATTTAACCCTTTGAACTCGAGCGGCGCCGATACGGCGTCCGGCCGATGTTAAGTAGCAACTCGAGCGGTGCCGATACGGCGCCCGGCCGATGTGAAGTGGCAAGGATGCATCTTGGCTATTGTTTTACTAAGTATCACACCAAAACTAATTACAGTTGTTGTTTTCGACATATAAATGAATAAACTGGTGAAATTTTTTTTTTTAATTTTTTTAAAATTAAATATTTTTGAAGTACCTGTAAAATGTTCACCTAATTTGGCCGAAATCGTCTCGAGTTGCTGGTTCGCGCAAGCGAAAACGGCCTCGAGTTCAAAGGGTTAAAAAAAATTTTTTCTCAATTATGCAACTAATGCCAATGTTACCGCTTACAATTAACGAATCGGGAAGTTCTTTGTGTGGCTCGTGGAGAGTCACACACAAAATTTAAAAAATACCTTTAATAGCTGTATGCCTCACTAGCAATGCGTACCACTAACCCTCTTGCAAGAGCAGTCCTACCCGCGAGCTCGCGAAGCGAGCGAGCAACAATACCCCACCCGCGAGCCCGCGAAGCGAGCGAGCAACAATAACCAGCTAGTTTATTCAACTATAGTTGATTTAATAATTTTAATGATTATCCTTACATTGGAATTAATGCTGGCTCGGGTACCACGGGTAGACGTATTGTACTGGATACGAAGGATATCGCCACTGCACGATCCTGTAGCGGAGAGGTACAGCAGGAGAGGTGATCCTCCGGATTTTTACCAAGTCTGTCCCTGACTTGGGAAAATGGCGCAGCGCTTCCGCGGAGAGTTTGTGCTTTGGCAGAATCCCAGGGCACACTGACAGTCCTTCGTGGAGCTCCAAAATGTTCTTGAGGCAAACATCACCTTTCGTCGATTCGCGTTCTATTATTACCGTTCTGCCTCCGACACGTCAGAATAGTGTTCGTTGGTTATGGTCTCTGCGTCAGAGACATCGGAGAGGCTTTCTTGCGTGTCGTCCGCGTGATCGAATACGTCTGCGTCTGAGCCAGGCCCGAATGCCGGTCTCTACGTTAAGCGTAGATATTCTGCGCGTATTATTGAATTGTGAATTATGAATATAAATTTCAGTTAGCGATTATCCTTACATTGGAATTAATGCTGGCTCGGGTACCACGGGTAGCCGTATTGTACTGGATACGAAGGATATCGCCACTACACGATCCTGTAGCGGAGAGGTACAGCAGGAGTGGTGATCCACCGGATCCTTACCAAGTCTTTCCCTGACTTGGGAAAATCGCGCAGCGCTTCCGCGGAGAGTTTGTGCTTTGGCAGAATCCCAGGGCAGGCTGATAATCCTTCGTGGAGCTCCAAAATGTTCTTGAGGCAAACATCACCTTTCGTCAATTCGCGTTTTATTATTGCCGTTTCTGCCTCCGACACGTCAGAATAGTGGTCGTTGGTTATGGTCTCTGCGTCAGAGACATCGGAGAGGCTTTCTCGCGTGTCGTCCGCGTGATCGAATACGTCTGCGTCTGAGCCAGGCCCGAATGCCGGTCTCAACGTTAAGCGTAGATATTCTGCGCGTATTATTGAATTGTGAATTATGAATATAAATTTCAGTTAGCGATTATCCTTACATTGGAATAAATGCTGGCTCGGGTACCACGGGTAGCCGTATTGTACTGGATACGAAGGATATCGCCACTGCACGATCCTGTAGCGGAGAAGTACAGCAGGAGTGGTGATCCACCAGATTCTTACCAAGTCTTTCCCTGACTTGGGAAAATCGCGCAGCGCTTCCGCGGAGAGTTTGTGCTTTGGCAGAATCCCAGGGCAGGCTGATAATCCTTCGTGGATCTCCAAAATGTTCTTGAGGCAAACATCACCTTTCGTCAATTCGCGTTTTATTATTGCCGTTTCTGCCTTCGACACGTCAGAATAGTGGTCGTTGGTTATGGTCTCTGCGTCAGAGACATCGGAGAGGCTTTCTCGCGTGTCGTCCGCGTGAACGAATACGTCTGCGTCTGAGCCAGGCCCGAATGCCGGTCTCTACGTTAAGCGTAGATATTCTGCGCGTATTATTGAATTGTGAATTATGAATATAAATTTCAGTTAGCGATTATCCTTACATTGGAATTAATGCTGGCTCGGGTACCACGGGTAGCCGTATTGTACTGGATACGAAGGATATCGCCACTGAACGATCCTGTAGCGGAGAGGTACAGCAGGAGTAGTGATCCTCCGGATTCTTACCAAGTCTTTCCCTGACTTGGGAAAATCGGGCAGCGCTTCCGCGGAGGGTATGTACTATGGTAGAATCACTGGACAGACTGATAATCCTTCGTGGAGCTCCGAAATGTTATTGAGGCAAACATCACCTTTCGTCAATTCACGTTTTATTATTGCCGTTTCTGCCTCCGACACGTCAGAATAGTGGTCGTTGGTTATGGTCTCTGCGTCAGAGAAGTCGGAGAGGCTTTCTCGCGTGTCGTCCGTGTGAACGAATACGTCTGCGTCTGAGCCAGGCCCGAATGCCGGTCTCTACGTTAAGCGTAGAGATTCTGCGCGTAGTAATGAATTGAGAAATATGAATATAAATGTAAGTTAGCGATTATACTTACATTGGAATTAATGCTGCCTCTGGTACCACGGGTAGCCGTATTGTACTGGATACGAAGGATATCGCCACTGCACGATCCTGTAGCGGAGAAGTACAGCAGGAGTGGTGATCCACCAGATTCTTACCAAGTCTTTCCCTGACTTGGGAAAATCGGGCAGCGCTTCCGCGGAGAGTATGTGCTATGGTAGAATCACTGGGCACACTGAGAATCCTTCGTGGAGCTCCGAAATGTTCTTGAGGCAAACATTACCTTTCGTCGATTCGCGGTCTATTATTACCGTTTCTGCCTCCGACACGTCAGAATAGTGTTCGTTGGTTATGGTCTCTGCGTCAGAGAAGTCGGAGAGGCTTTCTCGCGTGTCGTCCGCGTGATCGAATACGTCTGCGTCTGAGCCAGGCCCGAATGCCGGTCTCTACGTTAAGCGTAGATATTCTGCGCGTATTATTGAATTGTGAATTATGATTATAAATTTCAGTTAGCGATTATCCTTACATTGGAATTAATGCTGGCTCGGGTACCACGGGTAGCCGTATTGTACTGGATACGAAGGATATCGCCACTGCACGATCCTGTAGCGGAGAGGTACAGCAGGAGTGGTGATCCACCGGATTCTTACCAAGTCTTTCCCTGACTTGGGAAAATCGCGCAGCGCTTCCGCGGAGAGTTTGTGCTTTGGCAGAATCCCAGGGCAGGCTGATAATCCTTCGTGGAGCTCCAAAATGTTCTTGAGGCAAACATCACCTTTCGTCAATTCGCGTTTTATTATTGCCGTTTCTGCCTCCGACACGTCAGAATAGTGGTCGTTGGTTATGGTCTCTGCGTCAGAGACATCGGAGAGGCTTTCTCGCGTGTCGTCCGCGTGAACGAATACGTCTGCGTCTGAGCCAGGCCCGAATGCCGGTCTCTACGTTAAGCGTAGATATTCTGCGCGTATTATTGAATTGTGAATTATGAATATAAATGTAAGTTAGCGATTATCCTTACATTGGAATTAATGCTGGCTCGGGTACCACGGGTAGCCGTATTGTACTGGATACGAAGGATATCGCCACTGAACGATCCTGTAGCGGAGAGGTACAGCAGGAGTAGTGATCCTCCGGATTCTTACCAAGTCTTTCCCTGACTTGGGAAAATCGGGCAGCGCTTCCGCGGAGGGTATGTACTATGGTAGAATCACTGGACAGACTGATAATCCTTCGTGGAGCTCCGAAATGTTATTGAGGCAAACATCACCTTTCGTCAATTCACGTTTTATTATTGCCGTTTCTGCCTCCGACACGTCAGAATAGTGGTCGTTGGTTATGGTCTCTGCGTCAGAGAAGTCGGAGAGGCTTTCTCGCGTGTCGTCCGCGTGAACGAATACGTCTGCGTCTGAGCCAGGCCCGAATGCCGGTCTCTACGTTAAGCGTAGAGATTCTGCGCGTAGTAATGAATTGAGAAATATGAATATAAATGTAAGTTAGCGATTATACTTACATTGGAATTAATGCTGCCTCTGGTACCACGGGTAGCCGTATTGTACTGGATACGAAGGATATCGCCACTACACGATCCTGTAGCGGAGAGGTACAGCAGGAGTGGTGATCCACCGGATTCTTACCAAGTCTTTCACTGACTTGGGAAAATCGCGCAGCGCTTCCGCGGAGAGTTTGTGCTTTGGCAGAATCCCAGGGCACACTGACAGTCCTTCGTGGAGCTCCAAAATGTTCTTTAGGCAAACATCACCTTTCGTCGATTCGCGTTCTATTATTACCGTTTCTGCCTCCGACACGTCAGAATAGTGTTCGTTGGTTATGGTCTCTGCGTCAGAGACATCGGAGAGGCTTTCTCGCGTGTCGCCCGCGTGATCGAATACGTCTGCGTCTGAGCCAGGCCCGAATGCCGGTCTCTACGTTAAGCGTAGATATTCTGCGCGTATTATTGAATTGTGAATTATGAATATAAATTTCAGTTAGCGATTATCCTTACATTGGAATTAATGCTGGCTCGGGTACCACGGGTAGCCGTATTGTACTGGATACGAAGGATATCGCCACTGCACGATCCTGTAGCGGAGAAGTACAGCAGGAGTGGTGATCCACCGGATTCTTACCAAGTCTTTCCCTGACTTGGGAAAATCGGGCAGCGCTTCCGCGGAGAGTATGTGCTATGGTAGAATCACTGGGCACACTGATAATCCTTCGTGGAGCTCCGAAATGTTCTTGAGGCAAACATTACCTTTCGTCGATTCGCGGTCTATTATTACCGTTTCTGCCTCCGACACGTCAGAATAGTGTTCGTTGGTTATGGTCTCTGCGTCAGAGAAGTCGGAGAGGCTTTCTCGCGTGTCGTCCGCGTGAACGAATACGTCTGCGTCTGAGCCAGGCCCGAATGCCGGTCTCTACGTTAAGCGTAGAGATTCTGCTCGTAGTAATGAATTGAGAAATATGAATATAATTTTCAGTTAGCGATTATCCTTACATTGGAATTAATGCTGGTTCGGGTACCACGGGTAGACGTATTGTACTGGATACGAAGGATATCGCCACTGCACGATCCTGTAGCGGAGAGGTACAGCAGGAGTGGTGATCCTCCGGATTTTTACCAAGTCTGTCCCTGACTTGGGAAAATGGCGCAGCGCTTCCGCGGAGAGTTTGTGCTTTGGCAGAATCCCAGGGCAGGCTGATAATCCTTCGTGGAGCTCCAAAATGTTCTTGAGGCAAACATCACCTTTCGTCAATTCGCGTTTTATTATTGCCGTTTCTGCCTCCGACACGTCAGAATAGTGGTCGTTGGTTATGGTCTCTGCGTCAGAGACATCGGAGAGGCTTTCTCGCGTGTCGTCCGCGTGATCGAATACGTCTGCGTCTGAGCCAGGCCCGAATGCCGGTCTCTACGTTAAGCGTAGATATTCTGCGCGTATTATTGAATTGTGAATTATGATTATAAATTTCAGTTAGCGATTATCCTTACATTGGAATTAATGCTGGCTCGGGTACCACGGGTAGCCGTATTGTACTGGATACGAAGGATATCGCCACTGCACGATCCTGTAGCGGAGAGGTACAGCAGGAGTGGTGATCCACCGGATTCTTACCAAGTCTTTCCCTGACTTGGGAAAATCGCGCAGCGCTTCCGCGGAGAGTTTGTGCTTTGGCAGAATCCCAGGGCACAATGACAGTCCTTCGTGGAGCTCCAAAATGTTCTTGAGGCAAACATCACCTTTCGTCGATTCGCGTTCTATTATTACCGTTTCTGCCTCCGACACGTCAGAATAGTGTTCGTTGGTTATGGTCTCTGCGTCAGAGACATCGGAGAGGCTTTCTCGCGTGTCGTCCGCGTGATCGAATACGTCTGCGTCTGAGCCAGGCCCGAATGCCGGTCTCTACGTTAAGCGTAGATATTCTGCGCGTATTATTGAATTGTGAATTATGAATATAAATTTCAGTTAGCGATTATCCTTACATTGGAATTAATGCTGGCTCGGGTACCACGGGTAGCCGTATTGTACTGGATACGAAGGATATCGCCACTGCACGATCCTGTAGCGGAGAGGTACAGCAGGAGTAGTGATCCTCCGGATTCTTACCAAGTCTTTCCCTGACTTGGGAAAATCGGGCAGCGCTTCCGCGGAGGGTATGTACTATGGTAGAATCACTGGACAGACTGATAATCCTTCGTGGAGCTCCGAAATGTTATTGAGGCAAACATTACCTTTCGTCGATTCGCGTTCTATTATTACCGTTTCTGCATCCGACACGTCAGAATAGTGTTCGTTGGTTATGGTCTCTGCGTCAGAGACATCGGAGAGGCTTTCTCGCGTGTCGTCCGCGTGATCGAATACGTCTGCGTCTGAGCCAGGCCCGAATGCCGGTCTCTACGTTAAGCGTAGATATTCTGCGCGTAGTAATGAATTGTGAAATATGAATATAAATGTAAGTTAGCGATTATCCTTACATTGGAATTAATGCTGGCTCGGGTACCACGGGTAGCCGTATTGTACTGGATACGAAGGATATCGCCACTGCACGATCCTGTAGCGGAGAGGTACAGCAGGAGTGGTGATCCACCGGATTCTTACCAAGTCTTTCACTGACTTGGGAAAATCGCGCAGCGCTTCCGCGGAGAGTTTGTGCTTTGGCAGAATCCCAGGGCACACTGACAGTCCTTCGTGGAGCTCCAAAATGTTCTTGAGGAAAACATCACCTTTCGTCGATTCGCGTTCTATTATTACCGTTTCTGCCTCCGACACGTCAGAATAGTGTTCGTTGGTTATGGTCTCTGCGTCAGAGACATCGGAGAGGCTTTCTCGCGTGTCGTCCGCGTGATCGAATACGTCTGCGTCTGAGCCAGGCCCGAATGCCGGTCTCAACGTTAAGCGTAGATATTCTGCGCGTATTATTGAATTGTGAATTATGAATATAAATTTCAGTTAGCGATTATCCTTACATTGGAATAAATGCTGGCTCGGGTACCACGGGTAGCCTTATTGTACTGGATACGAAGGATATCGCCACTGCACGATCCTGTAGCGGAGAAGTACAGCAGGAGTGGTGATCCACCAGATTCTTACCAAGTCTTTCCCTGACTTGGGAAAATCGGGCAGCGCTTCCGCGGAGAGTATGTGCTATGGTAGAATCACTGGGCACACTGAGAATCCTTCGTGGAGCTCCGAAATGTTCTTGAGGCAAACATTACCTTTCGTCGATTCGCGGTCTATTATTACCGTTTCTGCCTCCGACACGTCAGAATAGTGTTCGTTGGTTATGGTCTCTGCGTCAGAGAAGTCGGAGAGGCTTTCTCGCGTGTCGTCCGCGTGATCGAATACGTCTGCGTCTGAGCCAGGCCCGAATGCCGGTCTCTACGTTAAGCGTAGATATTCTGCGCGTATTATTGAATTGTGAATTATGATTATAAATTTCAGTTAGCGATTATCCTTACATTGGAATTAATGCTGGCTCGGGTACCACGGGTAGCCGTATTGTACTGGATACGAAGGATATCGCCACTGCACGATCCTGTAGCGGAGAGGTACAGCAGGAGTGGTGATCCACCGGATTCTTACCAAGTCTTTCCCTGACTTGGGAAAATCGCGCAGCGCTTCCGCGGAGAGTTTGTGCTTTGGCAGAATCCCAGGGCAGGCTGATAATCCTTCGTGGAGCTCCAAAATGTTCTTGAGGCAAACATCACCTTTCGTCAATTCGCGTTTTATTATTGCCGTTTCTGCCTCCGACACGTCAGAATAGTGGTCGTTGGTTATGGTCTCTGCGTCAGAGACATCGGAGAGGCTTTCTCGCGTGTCGTCCGCGTGAACGAATACGTCTGCGTCTGAGCCAGGCCCGAATGCCGGTCTCTACGTTAAGCGTAGATATTCTGCGCGTATTATTGAATTGTGAATTATGAATATAAATTTCAGTTAGCGATTATCCTTACATTGGAATTAATGCTGGCTCGGGTACCACGGGTAGCCGTATTGTACTGGATACGAAGGATATCGCCACTGCACGATCCTGTAGCGGAGAGGTACAGCAGGAGTAGTGATCCTCCGGATTCTTACCAAGTCTTTCCCTGACTTGGGAAAATCGGGCAGCGCTTCCGCGGAGGGTATGTACTATGGTAGAATCACTGGACAGACTGATAATCCTTCGTGGAGCTCCGAAATGTTATTGAGGCAAACATCACCTTTCGTCAATTCGCGTTTTATTATTGCCGTTTCTGCCTCCGACACGTCAGAATAGTGGTTGTTGGTTATGGTCTCTGCGTCAGAGAAGTCGGAGAGGCTTTCTCGCGTGTCGTCCGCGTGAACGAATACGTCTGCGTCTGAGCCAGGCCCGAATGCCGGTCTCTACGTTAAGCGTAGAGATTCTGCGCGTAATAATGAATTGAGAAATATGAATATAAATGTAAGTTAGCGATTATACTTACATTGGAATTAATGCTGCCTCTGGTACCACGGGTAGCCGTATTGTACTGGATACGAAGGATATCGCCACTGCACGATCCTGTAGCGTAGAGGTACAGCAGGAGTAGTGATCCTCCGGATTCTTACCAAGTCTTTCCCTGACTTGGGAAAATCGGGCAGCGCTTCCGCGGAGGGTATGTGCTATGGTAGAATCACTGGGCACACTGATAATCCTTCGTGGAGCTCCGAAATGTTCTTGAGGCAAACATTACCTTTCGTCGATTCGCGTTCTATTATTACCGTTTCTGCCTCCGACACGTCAGAATAGTGTTCGTTGGTTATGGTCTCTTCGTCAGAGAAGTCGGAGAGGCTTTCTCGCGTGTCGTCCGCGTGAACGAATACGTCTGCGTCTGAGCAAGGCCCGAATGCCGGTCTCTACGTTAAGCGTAGATATTCTGCGCGTAGTAATGAATTGAGAAATATGAATATAAATTTCAGTTAGCGATTATCACTACATTGGAATTAATGCTGGCTCGGGTACCACGGGTAGACGTATTGTACTGGATACGAAGGATATCGCCACTGCACGATCCTGTAGCGGAGAGGTACAGCAGGAGTGGAGATCCACCGGATTCTTACCAAGTCTTTCCCTGACTTGGGAAAATCGGGCAGCGCTTCCGCGGAGGGTATGTGCTATGGTAGAATCACTGGGCACACTGATAATCCTTCGTGGAGCTCCAAAATGTTCTTGAGGCAAACATTACCTTTCGTCGATTCGCGTTCTATTATTACCGTTTCTGCATCCGACACGTCAGAATAGTGTTCGTTGGTTATGGTCTCTGCGTCAGAGACATCGGAGAGGCTTTCTCGCGTGTCGTCCGCGTGATCGAATACGTCTGCGTCTGAGCCAGGCCCGAATGCCGGTCTCTACGTTAAGGGTAGATATTCTGCGCGTAGTAATGAATTGTGAAATATGAATATAAATGTAAGTTAGCGATTATCCTTACATTGGAATTAATGCTGGCTCGGGTACCACGGGTAGCCGTATTGTACTGGATACGAAGGATATCGCCACTGCACGATCCTGTAGCGGAGAGGTACAGCAGGAGTGGTGATCCACCGGATTCTTACCAAGTCTTTCCCTGACTTGGGAAAATCGCGCAGCGCTTCCGCGGAGAGTTTGTGCTTTGGCAGAATCCCAGGGCACACTGACAGTCCTTCGTGGAGCTCCAAAATGTTCTTGAGGCAAACATCACCTTTCGTCGATTCGCGTTCTATTATTACCGTTTCTGCCTCCGACACGTCAGAATAGTGTTCGTTGGTTATGGTCTCTGCGTCAGAGACATCGGAGAGGCTTTCTCGCGTGTCGTCCGCGTGATCGAATACGTCTGCGTCTGAGCCAGGCCCGAATGCCGGTCTCTACGTTAAGCGTAGATATTCTGCGCGTATTATTGAATTGTGAATTATGAATATAAATGTAAGTTAGCGATTATACTTACATTGGAATTAATGCTGCCTCTGGTACCACGGGTAGCCGTATTGTACTGGATACGAAGGATATCGCCACTACACGATCCTGTAGCGGAGAGGTACAGCAGGAGTGGTGATCCACCGGATTCTTACCAAGTCTTTCACTGACTTGGGAAAATCGCGCAGCGCTTCCGCGGAGAGTTTGTGCTTTGGCAGAATCCCAGGGCACACTGACAGTCCTTCGTGGAGCTCCAAAATGTTCTTGAGGAAAACATCACCTTTCGTCGATTCGCGTTCTGTTATTACCGTTTCTGCCTCCGACACGTCAGAATAGTGTTCGTTGGTTATGGTCTCTGCGTCAGAGACATCGGAGAGGCTTTCTCGCGTGTCGTCCGCGTGATCGAATACGTCTGCGTCTGAGCCAGGCCCGAATGCCGGTCTCAACGTTAAGCGTAGAGATTCTGCGCGTAGTAATGAATTGAGAAATATGAATATAAATTTCAGTTAGCGATTATCCTTACATTGGAATTAATGCTGGCTCGGGTACCACGGGTAGCCGTATTGTACTGGATACGAAGGATATCGCCACTGCACGATCCTGTAGCGGAGAGGTACAGCAGGAGTGGTGATCCACCGGATTCTTACCAAGTCTTTCCCTGACTTGGGAAAATCGCGCAGCGCTTCCGCGGAGAGTTTGTGCTTTGGCAGAATCCCAGGGCACACTGACAGTCCTTCGCGGAGCTCCAAAATGTTCTTGAGGCAAACATCACCTTTCGTCGATTCGCGTTCTATTATTACCGTTTCTGCCTCCGACACGTCAGAATAGTGTTCGTTGGTTATGGTCTCTGCGTCAGAGACATCGGAGAGGCTTTCTCGCGTGTCGTCCGCGTGATCGAATACGTCTGCGTCTGAGCCAGGCCCGAATGCCGGTCTCTACGTTAAGCGTAGATATTCTGCGCGTATTATTGAATTGTGAATTATGAATATAAATGTAAGTTAGCGATTATACTTACATTGGAATTAATGCTGCCTCTGGTACCACGGGTAGCCGTATTGTACTGGATACGAAGGATATCGCCACTACACGATCCTGTAGCGGAGAGGTACAGCGGGAGTGGTGATCCACCGGATTCTTACCAAGTCTTTCCCTGACTTGGGAAAATCGCGCAGCGCTTCCGCGGAGAGTTTGTGCTTTGGCAGAATCCCAGGGCACACTGACAGTCCTTCGTGGAGCTCCAAAATGTTCTTGAGGAAAACATCACCTTTCGTCGATTCGCGTTCTATTATTACCGTTTCTGCCTCCGACACGTCAGAATAGTGTTCGTTGGTTATGGTCTCTGCGTCAGAGAAGTCGGAGAGGCTTTCTCGCGTGTCGTCCGCGTGATCGAATACGTCTGCGTCTGAGCCAGGCCCGAATGCCGGTCTCTACGTTAAGCGTAGATATTCTGCGCGTATTATTGAATTGTGAATTATGATTATAAATTTCAGTTAGCGATTATCCTTACATTGGAATTAATGCTGGCTCGGGTACCACGGGTAGCCGTATTGTACTGGATACGAAGGATATCGCCACTGCACGATCCTGTGGCGGAGAGGTACAGCAGGAGTGGTGATCCTCCGGATTCTTACCAAGTCTTTCCCTGACTTGGGAAAATCGGGCAGCGCTTCCGCGGACAGTATGTGCTATGGTAGAATCACTGGGCACACTGATAATCCTTCGTGGAGCTCCAAAATGTTCTTGAGGCAAACATTACCTTTCGTCGATTCGCGTTCTATTATTACCGTTTCTGCCTCCGACACGTCAGAATAGTGTTCGTTGGTTATGGTCTCTTCGTCAGAGAAGTCGGAGAGGCTTTCTCGCGTGTCGTCCGCGTGAACGAATACGTCTGCGTCTGAGCCAGGCCCGAATGCCGGTCTCTACGTTAAGCGTAGAGATTCTGCGCGTAGTAATGAATTGAGAAATATGAATATAAATTTCAGTTAGCGATTATCCCTACATTGGAATTAATGCTGGCTCGGGTACCACGGGTAACCGTATTGTACTGGATACGAAGGATATCGCCACTGCACGATCCTGTGGCGGAGAGGTACAGCAGGAGTGGTGATCCTCCGGATTCTTACCAAGTCTTTCCCTGACTTGGGAAAATCGGGCAGCGCTTCCGCGGACAGTATGTGCTATGGTAGAATCACTGGGCACACTGATAATCCTTCGTGGAGCTCCAAAATGTTCTTGAGGCAAACATTACCTTTCGTCGATTCGCGTTCTATTATTACCGTTTCTGCCTCCGACACGTCAGAATAGTGTTCGTTGGTTATGGTCTCTTCGTCAGAGAAGTCGGAGAGGCTTTCTCGCGTGTCGTCCGCGTGAACGAATACGTCTGCGTCTGAGCCAGGCCCGAATGCCGGTCTCTACGTTAAGCGTAGATATTCTGCGCGTAGTAATGAATTGTGAAATATGAATATAAATGTAAGTTAGCGATTATCCTTACATTGGAATTAATGCTGGCTCGGGTACCACGGGTAGCCGTATTGTACTGGATACGAAGGATATCGCCACTGCACGATCCTGTAGCGGAGAGGTACAGCAGGAGTGGTGATCCACCGGATTCTTACCAAGTCTTTCCCTGACTTGGGAAAATCGCGCAGCGCTTCCGCGGAGAGTTTGTGCTTTGGCAGAATCCCAGGGCACACTGACAGTCCTTCGTGGAGCTCCAAAATGTTCTTGAGGCAAACATCACCTTTCGTCGATTCGCGTTCTATTATTACCGTTTCTGCCTCCGACACGTCAGAATAGTGTTCGTTGGTTATGGTCTCTGCGTCAGAGACATCGGAGAGGCTTTCTCGCGTGTCGTCCGCGTGATCGAATACGTCTGCGTCTGAGCCAGGCCCGAATGCCGGTCTCTACGTTAAGCGTAGATATTCTGCGCGTATTATTGAATTGTGAATTATGAATATAAATTTCAGTTAGCGATTATCCTTACATTGGAATTAATGCTGGCTCGGGTACCACGGGTAGCCGTATTGTACTGGATACGAAGGATATCGCCACTGCACGATCCTGTAGCGGAGAGGTACAGCAGGAGTGGTGATCCACCGGATTCTTACCAAGTCTTTCCCTGACTTGGGAAAATCGCGCAGCGCTTCCGCGGAGAGTTTGTGCTTTGGCAGAATCCCAGGGCACACTGACAGTCCTTCGTGGAGCTCCAAAATGTTCTTGAGGCAAACATCACCTTTCGTCGATTCGCGTTCTATTATTACCGTTTCTGCCTCCGACACGTCAGAATAGTGTTCGTTGGTTATGGTCTCTGCGTCAGAGACATCGGAGAGGCTTTCTCGCGTGTCGTCCGCGTGATCGAATACGTCTGCGTCTGAGCCAGGCCCGAATGCCGGTCTCTACGTTAAGCGTAGATATTCTGCGCGTATTATTGAATTGTGAATTATGAATATAAATGTAAGTTAGCGATTATACTTACATTGGAATTAATGCTGCCTCTGGTACCACGGGTAGCCGTATTGTACTGGATACGAAGGATATCGCCACTACACGATCCTGTAGCGGAGAGGTACAGCGGGAGTGGTGATCCACCGGATTCTTACCAAGTCTTTCCCTGACTTGGGAAAATCGCGCAGCGCTTCCGCGGAGAGTTTGTGCTTTGGCAGAATCCCAGGGCACACTGACAGTCCTTCGTGGAGCTCCAAAATGTTCTTGAGGAAAACATCACCTTTCGTCGATTCGCGTTCTATTATTACCGTTTCTGCCTCCGACACGTCAGAATAGTGTTCGTTGGTTATGGTCTCTGCGTCAGAGAAGTCGGAGAGGCTTTCTCGCGTGTCGTCCGCGTGATCGAATACGTCTGCGTCTGAGCCAGGCCCGAATGCCGGTCTCTACGTTAAGCGTAGATATTCTGCGCGTATTATTGAATTGTGAATTATGATTATAAATTTCAGTTAGCGATTATCCTTACATTGGAATTAATGCTGGCTCGGGTACCACGGGTAGCCGTATTGTACTGGATACGAAGGATATCGCCACTGCACGATCCTGTGGCGGAGAGGTACAGCAGGAGTGGTGATCCTCCGGATTCTTACCAAGTCTTTCCCTGACTTGGGAAAATCGGGCAGCGCTTCCGCGGACAGTATGTGCTATGGTAGAATCACTGGGCACACTGATAATCCTTCGTGGAGCTCCAAAATGTTCTTGAGGCAAACATTACCTTTCGTCGATTCGCGTTCTATTATTACCGTTTCTGCCTCCGACACGTCAGAATAGTGTTCGTTGGTTATGGTCTCTTCGTCAGAGAAGTCGGAGAGGCTTTCTCGCGTGTCGTCCGCGTGAACGAATACGTCTGCGTCTGAGCCAGGCCCGAATGCCGGTCTCTACGTTAAGCGTAGAGATTCTGCGCGTAGTAATGAATTGAGAAATATGAATATAAATTTCAGTTAGCGATTATCCCTACATTGGAATTAATGCTGGCTCGGGTACCACGGGTAACCGTATTGTACTGGATACGAAGGATATCGCCACTGCACGATCCTGTGGCGGAGAGGTACAGCAGGAGTGGTGATCCTCCGGATTCTTACCAAGTCTTTCCCTGACTTGGGAAAATCGGGCAGCGCTTCCGCGGACAGTATGTGCTATGGTAGAATCACTGGGCACACTGATAATCCTTCGTGGAGCTCCAAAATGTTCTTGAGGCATTCATTACCTTTCGTCGATTCGCGTTCTATTATTACCGTTTCTGCCTCCGACACGTCAGAATAGTGTTCGTTGGTTATGGTCTCTTCGTCAGAGAAGTCGGAGAGGCTTTCTCGCGTGTCGTCCGCGTGAACGAATACGTCTGCGTCTGAGCCAGGCCCGAATGCCGGTCTCTACGTTAAGCGTAGATATTCTGCGCGTAGTAATGAATTGTGAAATATGAATATAAATGTAAGTTAGCGATTATCCTTACATTGGAATTAATGCTGGCTCGGGTACCACGGGTAGCCGTATTGTACTGGATACGAAGGATATCGCCACTGCACGATCCTGTAGCGGAGAGGTACAGCAGGAGTGGTGATCCACCGGATTCTTACCAAGTCTTTCCCTGACTTGGGAAAATCGCGCAGCGCTTCCGCGGAGAGTTTGTGCTTTGGCAGAATCCCAGGGCACACTGACAGTCCTTCGTGGAGCTCCAAAATGTTCTTGAGGCAAACATCACCTTTCGTCGATTCGCGTTCTATTATTACCGTTTCTGCCTCCGACACGTCAGAATAGTGTTCGTTGGTTATGGTCTCTGCGTCAGAGACATCGGAGAGGCTTTCTCGCGTGTCGTCCGCGTGATCGAATACGTCTGCGTCTGAGCCAGGCCCGAATGCCGGTCTCTACGTTAAGCGTAGATATTCTGCGCGTATTATTGAATTGTGAATTATGAATATAAATGTAAGTTAGCGATTATACTTACATTGGAATTAATGCTGCCTCTGGTACCACGGGTAGCCGTATTGTACTGGATACGAAGGATATCGCCACTACACGATCCTGTAGCGGAGAGGTACAGCAGGAGTGGTGATCCACCGGATTCTTACCAAGTCTTTCACTGACTTGGGAAAATCGCGCAGCGCTTCCGCGGAGAGTTTGTGCTTTGGCAGAATCCCAGGGCACACTGAGAAACCTTCGTGGAGCTCCGAAATGTTCTTGAGGCAAACATTACCTTTCGTCGATTCGCGGTCTATTATTACCGTTTCTGCCTCCGACACGTCAGAATAGTGTTCGTTGGTTATGGTCTCTGCGTCAGAGAAGTCGGAGAGGCTTTCTCGCGTGTCGTCCGCGTGATCGAATACGTCTGCGTCTGAGCCAGGCCCGAATGCCGGTCTCTACGTTAAGCGTAGATATTCTGCGCGTATTATTGAATTGTGAATTATGATTATAAATTTCAGTTAGCGATTATCCTTACATTGGAATTAATGCTGGCTCGGGTACCACGGGTAGCCGCATTGTACTGGATACGAAGGATATCGCCACTGCACGATCCTGTAGCGGAGAGGTACAGCAGGAGTGGTGATCCACCGGATTCTTACCAAGTCTTTCCCTGACTTGGGAAAATCGCGCAGCGCTTCCGCGGAGAGTTTGTGCTTTGGCAGAATCCCAGGGCAGGCTGATAATCCTTCGTGGAGCTCCAAAATGTTCTTGAGGCAAACATCACCTTTCGTCAATTCGCGTTTTATTATTGCCGTTTCTGCCTCCGACACGTCAGAATAGTGGTCGTTGGTTATGGTCTCTGCGTCAGAGAAGTCGGAGAGGCTTTCTCGCGTGTCGTCCGCGTGAACGAATACGTCTGCGTCTGAGCCAGGCCCGAATGCCGGTCTCTACGTTAAGCGTAGAGATTCTGCGCGTAGTAATGAATTGAGAAATATGAATATAAATTTCAGTTAGCGATTATCCTTACATTGGAATTAATGCTGGCTCGGGTACCACGGGTAGCCGTATTGTACTGGATACGAAGGATATCGCCACTGCACGATCCTGTAGCGGAGAGGTATAGCAGGAGTGGTGATCCTCCGGATTCTTACCAAGTCTTTCCCTGACTTGGGAAAATCGGGCAGCGCTTCCGCGGACAGTATGTGCTATGGTAGAATCACTGGGCACACTGATAATCCTTCGTGGAGCTCCAAAATGTTCTTGAGGCAAACATTACCTTTCGTCGATTCGCGTTCTATTATTACCGTTTCTGCCTCCGACGCGTCAGAGTAGTGTTCGTTGGTTATGGTCTCTGCGTCAGAGACATCGGAGAGGCTTTCTCGCGTGTCGTCCGCGTGATCGAATACGTCTGCGTCTGAGCCAGCCCCGAATGCCGGTCTCTACGTTAAGCGTAGATATTCTGCGCGTATTATTGAATTGTGAATTATGAATATAAATTTCAGTTAGCGATTATCCTTACATTGGAATTAATGCTGGCTCGGGTACCACGGGTAACCGTATTGTACTGGATACGAAGGATATCGCCACTGCACGATCCTGTAGCGTAGAGGTACAGCAGGAGTAGTGATCCTCCGGATTCTTACCAAGTCTTTCCCTGACTTGGGAAAATCGGGCAGCGCTTCCGCGGAGGGTATGTGCTATGGTAGAATCACTGGGCACACTGATAATCCTTCGTGGAGCTCCGAAATGTTCTTGAGGCAAACATTACCTTTCGTCGATTCGCGTTCTATTATTACCGTTTCTGCCTCCGACACGTCAGAATAGTGTTCGTTGGTTATGGTCTCTTCGTCAGAGAAGTCGGAGAGGCTTTCTCGCGTGTCGTCCGCGTGAACGAATACGTCTGCGTCTGAGCCAGGCCCGAATGCCGGTCTCTACGTTAAGCGTAGAGATTCTGCGCGTAGTAATGAATTGAGAAATATGAATATAAATTTCAGTTAGCGATTATCCCTACATTGGAATTAATGCTGCCTCTGGTACCACGGGTAGCCGTATTGTACTGGATACGAAGGATATCGCCACTACACGATCCTGTAGCGGAGAGGTACGGCAGGAGTAGTGATCCTCCGGATTCTTACCAAGTCTTTCCCTGACTTGGGAAAATCGGGCAGCGCTTCCGCGGAGGGTATGTACTATGGTAGAATCACTGGACAGACTGATAATCCTTCGTGGAGCTCCGAAATGTTATTGAGGCAAACATCACCTTTCGTCAATTCGCGTTTTATTATTGCCGTTTCTGCCTCCGACACGTCAGAATAGTGGTCGTTGGTTATGGTCTCTGCGTCAGAGAAGTCGGAGAGGCTTTCTCGCGTGTCGTCCGCGTGAACGAATACGTCTGCGTCTGAGCCAGGCCCGAATGCCGGTCTCTACGTTAAGCGTAGAGATTCTGCGCGTAGTAATGAATTGAGAAATATGAATATAAATGTAAGTTAGCGATTATACTTACATTGGAATTAATGCTGCCTCTGGTACCACGGGTAGCCGTATTGTACTGGATACGAAGGATATCGCCACTACACGATCCTGTAGCGGAGAGGTACAGCAGGAGTGGTGATCCACCGGATTCTTACCAAGTCTTTCACTGACTTGGGAAAATCGCGCAGCGCTTCCGCGGAGAGTTTGTGCTTTGGCAGAATCCCAGGGCACACTGACAGTCCTTCGTGGAGCTCCAAAATGTTCTTGAGGAAAACATCACCTTTCGTCGATTCGCGTTCTATTATTACCGTTTCTGCCTCCGACACGTCAGAATAGTGTTCGTTGGTTATGGTCTCTGCGTCAGAGACATCGGAGAGGCTTTCTCGCGTGTCGTCCGCGTGATCGAATACGTCTGCGTCTGAGCCAGGCCCGAATGCCGGTCTCAACGTTAAGCGTAGATATTCTGCGCGTATTATTGAATTGTGAATTATGAATATAAATTTCAGTTAGCGATTATCCTTACATTGGAATTAATGCTGGCTCGGGTACCACGGGTAGCCGTATTGTACTGGATACGAAGGATATCGCCACTACACGATCCTGTAGCGGAGAGGTACAGCAGGAGTGGTGATCCACCGGATTCTTACCAAGTCTTTCACTGACTTGGGAAAATCGCGCAGCGCTTCCGCGGAGAGTTTGTGCTTTGGCAGAATCCCAGGGCACACTGACAGTCCTTCGTGGAGCTCCAAAATGTTCTTGAGGAAAACATCACCTTTCGTCGATTCGCGTTCTATTATTACCGTTTCTGCCTCCGACACGTCAGAATAGTGTTCGTTGGTTATGGTCTCTGCGTCAGAGACATCGGAGAGGCTTTCTCGCGTGTCGTCCGCGTGATCGAATACGTCTGCGTCTGAGCCAGGCCCGAATGCCGGTCTCAACGTTAAGCGTAGATATTCTGCGCGTATTATTGAATTGTGAATTATGAATATAAATTTCAGTTAGCGATTATCCTTACATTGGAATTAATGCTGGCTCGGGTACCACGGGTAGCCGTATTGTACTGGATACGAAGGATATCGCCACTGCACGATCCTGTAGCGGAGAGGTACAGCAGGAGTGGTGATCCACCGGATTCTTACCAAGTCTTTCCCTGACTTGGGAAAATCGCGCAGCGCTTCCGCGGAGAGTTTGTGCTTTGGCAGAATCCCAGGGCAGGCTGATAATCCTTCGTGGAGCTCCAAAATGTTCTTGAGGCAAACATCACCTTTCGTCAATTCGCGTTTTATTATTGCCGTTTCTGCCTCCGACACGTCAGAATAGTGGTCGTTGGTTATGGTCTCTGCGTCAGAGACATCGGTGAGGCTTTCTCGCGTGTCGTCCGCGTGAACGAATACGTCTGCGTCTGAGCCAGGCCCGAATGCCGTTCTCTACGTTAAGCGTAGAGATTCTGCGCGTAGTAATGAATTGAGAAATATGAATATAAATGTAAGTTAGCGATTATCCTTACATTGGAATTAATGCTGGCTCGGGTACCACGGGTAGCCGTATTGTACTGGATACGAAGGATATCGCCACTGCACGATCCTGTAACGGAGAGGTACAGCAGGAGTAGTGATCCTCCGGATTCTTACCAAGTCTTTCCCTGACTTGGGAAAATCGGGCAGCGCTTCCGCGGAGGGTATGTACTATGGTAGAATCACTGGACAGACTGATAATCCTTCGTGGAGCTCCGAAATGTTATTGAGGCAAACATCACCTTTCGTCAATACGCGTTTTATTATTGCCGTTTCTGCCTCCGACACGTCAGAATAGTGGTCGTTGGTTATGGTCTCTGCGTCAGAGAAGTCGGAGAGGCTTTCTCGCGTGTCGTCCGCGTGAACGAATACGTCTGCGTCTGAGCCAGGCCCGAATGCCGGTCTCTACGTTAAGCGTAGAGATTCTGCGCGTAGTAATGAATTGAGAAATATGAATATAAATGTAAGTTAGCGATTATACTTACATTGGAATTAATTCTGCCTCTGGTACCACGGGTAGCCGTATTGTACTGGATACGAAGGATATTGCCACTACACGATCCTGTAGCGGAGAGGTACAGCAGGAGTGGTGATCCACCGGATTCTTACCAAGTCTTTCACTGACTTGGGAAAATCGCGCAGCGCTTCCGCGGAGAGTTTGTGCTTTGGCAGAATCCCAGGGCACACTGACAGTCCTTCGTGGAGCTCCAAAATGTTCTTGAGGCAAACATCACCTTTCGTCGATTCGCGTTCTATTATTACCGTTTCTGCCTCCGACACGTCAGAATAGTGTTCGTTGGTTATGGTCTCTGCGTCAGAGACATCGGAGAGGCTTTCTCGCGTGTCGTCCGCGTGATCGAATACGTCTGCGTCTGAGCCAGCCCCGAATGCCGGTCTCTACGTTAAGCGTAGATATTCTGCGCGTATTATTGAATTGTGAATTATGAATATAAATTTCAGTTAGCGATTATCCTTACATTGGAATTAATGCTGGCTCGGGTACCACGGGTAGCCGTATTGTACTGGATACGAAGGATATCGCCACTGCACGATGCTGTAGCGTAGAGGTACAGCAGGAGTAGTGATCCTCCGGATTCTTACCAAGTCTTTCCCTGACTTGGGAAAATCGGGCAGCGCTTCCGCGGAGGGTATGTGCTATGGTAGAATCACTGGGCACACTGATAATCCTTCGTGGAGCTCCGAAATGTTCTTGAGGCAAACATTACCTTTCGTCGATTCGCGTTCTATTATTACCGTTTCTGCCTCCGACACGTCAGAATAGTGTTCGTTGGTTATGGTCTCTTCGTCAGAGAAGTCGGAGAGGCTTTCTCGCGTGTCGTCCGCGTGAACGAATACGTCTGCGTCTGAGCCAGGCCCGAATGCCGGTCTCTACGTTAAGCGTAGAGATTCTGCGCGTAGTAATGAATTGAGAAATATGAATATAAATTTCAGTTAGCGATTATCCTTACATTGGAATTAATGCTGGCTCGGGTACCACGGGTAGACGTATTGTACTGGATACGAAGGATATCGCCACTGCACGATCCTGTAGCGGAGAGGTACAGCAGGAGTGGTGATCCTCCGGATTTTTACCAAGTCTGTCCCTGACTTGGGAAAATGGCGCAGCGCTTCTGCGGAGAGTTTGTGCTTTGGCAGAATCCCAGGGCACACTGACAGTCCTTCGTGGAGCTCCAAAATGTTCTTGAGGCAAACATCACCTTTCGTCGATTCGCGTTCTATTATTACCGTTTCTGCCTCCGACACGTCAGAATAGTGTTCGTTGGTTATGGTCTCTGCGTCAGAGAAGTCGGAGAGGCTTTCTCGCGTGTCGTCCGCGTGAACGAATACGTCTGCGTCTGAGCCAGGCCCGAATGCCGGTCTCTACGTTAAGCGTAGATATTCTGCGCGTATTATTGAATTGAGAAATATGAATATAAATGTAAGTTAGCGATTATACTTACATTGGAATTAATGCTGCCTCTGGTAGCACGGGTAGCCGTATTGTACTGGATACGAAGGATATCGCCACTGCACGATCCTGTAGCGGAGAGGTACAGCAGGAGTGGTGATCCATCGGATTCTTACCAAGTCTTTCCCTGACTTGGGAAAATCGGGCAGCGCTTCCGCGGAGAGTATGTGCTATGGTAGAATCACTGGGCACACTGGTAATCCTTCGTGGAGCTCCAAAATGTTCTTGAGGCAAACATTACCTTTCGTCGATTCGCGTTCTATTATTACCGTTTCTGCCTCCGACACATCAGAATAGTGTTCGTTGGTTATGGTCTCTGCGTCAGAGACGTCGGAGAGGCTTTCTCGCGTGTCGTCCGCGTGATCGAATACGTCTGCGTCCGAGCCAGGCCCGAATGCCGGTCTCTACGTTAAGCGTAGATATTCTGCGCGTATTATTGAATTGTGAATTATGAATATAAATGTAAGTTAGCGATTATCCTTACATTGGAATGAATGCTGGCTCGGGTACCACGGGTAGCCGTATTGTACTGGATACCAAGGATATCGCCACTGCACGATCCTGTAGCGGAGAGGTACAGCAGGAGTGGTGATCCACCGGATTTTTACCAAGTCTGTCCCTGACTTGGGAAAATGGCGCAGCGCTTCCGCGGAGAGTTTGTGCTTTGGCAGAATCCCAGGGCACACTGACAGTCCTTCGTGGAGCTCCAAAATGTTCTTGAGGCAAACATCACCTTTCGTCGATTCGCGTTCTATTATTACCGTTTCTGCCTCCGACACGTCAGAATAGTGTTCGTTGGTTATGGTCTCTGCGTCAGAGACATCGGAGAGGCTTTCTCGCGTGTCGTCCGCGTGATCGAATACGTCTGCGTCTGAGCCAGGCCCGAATGCCGGTCTCTACGTTAAGCGTAGATATTCTGCGCGTATTATTGAATTGAGAAATATGAATATAAATGTAAGTTAGCGATTATACTTACATTGGAATTAATGCTGCCTCTGGTACCACGGGTAGCCGTATTGTACTGGATACGAAGGATATCGCCACTGCACGATCCTGTAGCGGAGAGGTACAGCAGGAGTAGTGATCCTCCGGATTCTTACCAAGTCTTTCCCTGACTTGGGAAAATTGGGCAGCGCTTCCGCGGAGGGTATGTGCTATGGTAGAATCACTGGGCAGACTGATAATCCTTCGTGGAGCTCCAAAATGTTCTTGAGGCAAACATCACCTTTCGTCGATTCGCGTTCTATTATTACCGTTTCTGCCTCCGACACGTCAGAATAGTGTTCGTTGGTTATGGTCTCTGCGTCAGAGACGTCGGAGAGGCTTTCTCGCGTGTCGTCCGCGTGATCGAATACGTCTGCGTCTGAGCCAGGCCCGAATGCCGGTCTCTACGTTAAGCGTAGAGATTCTGCGCGTTGTAATGAATTGAGAAATATGAATATAAATGTAAGTTAGCGATTATACTTACATTGGAATTAATGCTGCCTCTGGTACCACGGGTAGCCGTATTGTACTGGATACGAAGGATATCGCCAAAGCACGATCCTGTAGCGGAGAGGTACAGCAGGAGTGGTGATCCTCCGGATTCTTACCAAGTCTTTCCCTGACTTGGGAAAATCGGGCAGCGCTTCCGCGGACAGTATGTGCTATGGTAGAATCACTGGGCACACTGATAATCCTTCGTGGAGCTCCAAAATGTTCTTGAGGCAAACATCACCTTTCGTCGATTCGCGTTCTATTATTACCGTTTCTGCCTCCGACACGTCAGAATAGTGTTCGTTGGTTATGGTCTCTGCGTCAGAGACATCGGAGAGGCTTTCTCGCGTGTCGTCCGCGTGATCGAATACGTCTGCGTCTGAGCCAGGCCCGAATGCCGGTCTCTACGTTAAGCGTAGATATTCTGCGCGTATTATTGAATTGAGAAATATGAATATAAATGTAAGTTAGCGATTATACTTACATTGGAATTAATGCTGCCTCTGGTACCACGGGTAGCCGTATTGTACTGGATACGAAGGATATCGCCACTGCACGATCCTGTAGCGGAGAGGTACAGCAGGAGTAGTGATCCTCCGGATTCTTACCAAGTCTTTCCCTGACTTGGGAAAATCGGGCAGCGCTTCCGCGGAGGGTATGTGCTATGGTAGAATCACTGGGCAGACTGATAATCCTTCGTGGAGCTCCAAAATGTTCTTGAGGCAAACATCACCTTTCGTCGATTCGCGTTCTATTATTACCGTTTCTGCCTCCGACACGTCAGAATAGTGTTCGTTGGTTATGGTCTCTGCGTCAGAGACGTCGGAGAGGCTTTCTCGCGTGTCGTCCGCGTGATCGAATACGTCTGCGTCTGAGCCAGGCCCGAATGCCGGTCTCTACGTTAAGCGTAGATATTCTGCGCGTATTATTGAATTGAGAAATATGAATATAAATGTAAGTTAGCGATTATACTTACATTGGAATTAATGCTGCCTCTGGTACCACGGGTAGCCGTATTGTACTGGATACGAAGGATATCGCCACTGCACGATCCTGTAGCGGAGAGGTACAGCAGGAGTGGTGATCCACCGGATTCTTACCAAGTCTTTCCCTGACTTGGGAAAATCGGGCAGCGCTTCCGCGGAGAGTATGTGCTATGGTAGAATCACTGGGCACACTGGTAATCCTTCGTGGAGTTCCAAAATGTTCTTGAGGCAAACATTACCTTTCGTCGATTCGCGTTCTATTATTACCGTTTCTGCCTCCGACACGTCAGAATAGTGTTCGTTGGTTATGGTCTCTGCGTCAGAGACGTCGGAGAGGCTTTCTCGCGTGTCGTCCGCGTGATCGAATACGTCTGCGTCCGAGCCAGGCCCGAATGCCGGTCTCTACGTTAAGCGTAGATATTCTGCGCGTATTATTGAATTGTGAATTATGAATATAAATGTAAGTTAGCGATTATCCTTACATTGGAATGAATGCTGGCTCGGGTACCACGGGTAGCCGTATTGTACTGGATACCAAGGATATCGCCACTGCACGATCCTGTAGCGGAGAGGTACAGCAGGAGTGGTGATCCACCGGATTTTTACCAAGTCTGTCCCTGACTTGGGAAAATGGCGCAGCGCTTCCGCGGAGAGTTTGTGCTTTGGCAGAATCCCAGGGCACACTGACAGTCCTTCGTGGAGCTCCAAAATGTTCTTGAGGCAAACATCACCTTTCGTCGATTCGCGTTCTATTATTACCGTTTCTGCCTCCGACACGTCAGAATAGTGTTCGTTGGTTATGGTCTCTGCGTCAGAGACATCGGAGAGGCTTTCTCGCGTGTCGTCCGCGTGATCGAATACGTCTGCGTCTGAGCCAGGCCCGAATGCCGGTCTCTACGTTAAGCGTAGATATTCTGCGCGTATTATTGAATTGAGAAATATGAATATAAATGTAAGTTAGCGATTATACTTACATTGGAATTAATGCTGCCTCTGGTACCACGGGTAGCCGTATTGTACTGGATACGAAGGATATCGCCACTGCACGATCCTGTAGCGGAGAGGTACAGCAGGAGTAGTGATCCTCCGGATTCTTACCAAGTCTTTCCCTGACTTGGGAAAATTGGGCAGCGCTTCCGCGGAGGGTATGTGCTATGGTAGAATCACTGGGCAGACTGATAATCCTTCGTGGAGCTCCAAAATGTTCTTGAGGCAAACATCACCTTTCGTCGATTCGCGTTCTATTATTACCGTTTCTGCCTCCGACACGTCAGAATAGTGTTCGTTGGTTATGGTCTCTGCGTCAGAGACGTCGGAGAGGCTTTCTCGCGTGTCGTCCGCGTGATCGAATACGTCTGCGTCTGAGCCAGGCCCGAATGCCGGTCTCTACGTTAAGCGTAGATATTCTGCGCGTATTATTGAATTGAGAAATATGAATATAAATGTAAGTTAGCGATTATACTTACATTGGAATTAATGCTGCCTCTGGTACCACGGGTAGCCGTATTGTACTGGATACGAAGGATATCGCCACTGCACGATCCTGTAGCGGAGAGGTACAGCAGGAGTGGTGATCCACCGGATTCTTACCAAGTCTTTCCCTGACTTGGGAAAATCGGGCAGCGCTTCCGCGGAGAGTATGTGCTATGGTAGAATCACTGGGCACACTGGTAATCCTTCGTGGAGTTCCAAAATGTTCTTCAGGCAAACATTACCTTTCGTCGATTCGCGTTCTATTATTACCGTTTCTGCCTCCGACACGTCAGAATAGTGTTCGTTGGTTATGGTCTCTGCGTCAGAGACGTCGGAGAGGCTTTCTCGCGTGTCGTCCGCGTGATCGAATACGTCTGCGTCCGAGCCAGGCCCGAATGCCGGTCTCTACGTTAAGCGTAGATATTCTGCGCGTATTATTGAATTGTGAATTATGAATATAAATGTAAGTTAGCGATTATCCTTACATTGGAATGAATGCTGGCTCGGGTACCACGGGTAGCCGTATTGTACTGGATACCAAGGATATCGCCACTGCACGATCCTGTAGCGGAGAGGTACAGCAGGAGTGGTGATCCACCGGATTTTTACCAAGTCTGTCCCTGACTTGGGAAAATGGCGCAGCGCTTCCGCGGAGAGTTTGTGCTTTGGCAGAATCCCAGGGCACACTGACAGTCCTTCGTGGAGCTCCAAAATGTTCTTGAGGCAAACATCACCTTTCGTCGATTCGCGTTCTATTATTACCGTTTCTGCCTCCGACACGTCAGAATAGTGTTCGTTGGTTATGGTCTCTGCGTCAGAGGCATCGGAGAGGCTTTCTCGCGTGTCGTCCGCGTGATCGAATACGTCTGTGTCCGAGCCAGGCCCGAATGCCGGTCTCTACGTTAAGCGTAGATATTCTGCGCGTATTATTGAATTGTGAATTATGAATATAACTGTAAGTTAGCGATTATCCTTACATTGGAATTAATGCTGGCTCGGGTACCACGGGTAGCCGTATTGTACTGGATACGAAGGATATCGCCACTGCACGATCCTGTGGCGGAGAGGTACAGCAGGAGTGGTGATCCTCCGGATTCTTACCAAGTCTTTCCCTGACTTGGGAAAATCGGGCAGCGCTTCCGCGGAGGGTATGTACTATGGTAGAATCACTGGACAGACTGATAATCCTTCGTGGAGCTCCGAAATGTTATTGAGGCAAACATCACCTTTCGTCAATACGCGTTTTATTATTGCCGTTTCTGCCTCCGACACGTCAGAATAGTGTTCGTTGGTTATGGTCTCTGCGTCAGAGAAGTCGGAGAGGCTTTCTCGCGTGTCGTCCGCGTGAACGAATACGTCTGCGTCTGAGCCAGGCCCGAATGCCGGTCTCTACGTTAAGCGTAGATATTCTGCGCGTATTATTGAATTGAGAAATATGAATATAAATGTAAGTTAGCGATTATACTTACATTGGAATTAATGCTGCCTCTGGTAGCACGGGTAGCCGTATTGTACTGGATACGAAGGATATCGCCACTGCACGATCCTGTAGCGGAGAGGTACAGCAGGAGTGGTGATCCATCGGATTCTTACCAAGTCTTTCCCTGACTTGGGAAAATCGGGCAGCGCTTCCGCGGAGAGTATGTGCTATGGTAGAATCACTGGGCACACTGGTAATCCTTCGTGGAGCTCCAAAATGTTCTTGAGGCAAACATTACCTTTCGTCGATTCGCGTTCTATTATTACCGTTTCTGCCTCCGACACATCAGAATAGTGTTCGTTGGTTATGGTCTCTGCGTCAGAGACGTCGGAGAGGCTTTCTCGCGTGTCGTCCGCGTGATCGAATACGTCTGCGTCCGAGCCAGGCCCGAATGCCGGTCTCTACGTTAAGCGTAGATATTCTGCGCGTATTATTGAATTGTGAATTATGAATATAAATGTAAGTTAGCGATTATCCTTACATTGGAATGAATGCTGGCTCGGGTACCACGGGTAGCCGTATTGTACTGGATACCAAGGATATCGCCACTGCACGATCCTGTAGCGGAGAGGTACAGCAGGAGTGGTGATCCACCGGATTTTTACCAAGTCTGTCCCTGACTTGGGAAAATGGCGCAGCGCTTCCGCGGAGAGTTTGTGCTTTGGCAGAATCCCAGGGCACACTGACAGTCCTTCGTGGAGCTCCAAAATGTTCTTGAGGCAAACATCACCTTTCGTCGATTCGCGTTCTATTATTACCGTTTCTGCCTCCGACACGTCAGAATAGTGTTCGTTGGTTATGGTCTCTGCGTCAGAGACATCGGAGAGGCTTTCTCGCGTGTCGTCCGCGTGGTCGAATACGTCTGCGTCTGAGCCAGGCCCGAATGCCGGTCTCTACGTTAAGCGTAGATATTCTGCGCGTATTATTGAATTGAGAAATATGAATATAAATGTAAGTTAGCGATTATACTTACATTGGAATTAATGCTGCCTCTGGTACTACGGGTAGCCGTATTGTACTGGATACGAAGGATATCGCCACTGCACGATCCTGTAGCGGAGAGGTACAGCAGGAGTAGTGATCCTCCGGATTCTTACCAAGTCTTTCCCTGACTTGGGAAAATTGGGCAGCGCTTCCGCGGAGGGTATGTGCTATGGTAGAATCACTGGGCAGACTGATAATCCTTCGTGGAGCTCCAAAATGTTCTTGAGGCAAACATCACCTTTCGTCGATTCGCGTTCTATTATTACCGTTTCTGCCTCCGACACGTCAGAATAGTGTTCGTTGGTTATGGTCTCTGCGTCAGAGACGTCGGAGAGGCTTTCTCGCGTGTCGTCCGCGTGATCGAATACGTCTGCGTCTGAGCCAGGCCCGAATGCCGGTCTCTACGTTAAGCGTAGATATTCTGCGCGTATTATTGAATTGAGAAATATGAATATAAATGTAAGTTAGCGATTATACTTACATTGGAATTAATGCTGCCTCTGGTACCACGGGTAGCCGTATTGTACTGGATACGAAGGATATCGCCACTGCACGATCCTGTAGCGGAGAGGTACAGCAGGAGTGGTGATCCACCGGATTCTTACCAAGTCTTTCCCTGACTTGGGAAAATCGGGCAGCGCTTCCGCGGAGAGTATGTGCTATGGTAGAATCACTGGGCACACTGGTAATCCTTCGTGGAGTTCCAAAATGTTCTTGAGGCAAACATTACCTTTCGTCGATTCGCGTTCTATTATTACCGTTTCTGCCTCCGACACGTCAGAATAGTGTTCGTTGGTTATGGTCTCTGCGTCAGAGACGTCGGAGAGGCTTTCTCGCGTGTCGTCCGCGTGATCGAATACGTCTGCGTCCGAGCCAGGCCCGAATGCCGGTCTCTACGTTAAGCGTAGATATTCTGCGCGTATTATTGAATTGTGAATTATGAATATAAATGTAAGTTAGCGATTATCCTTACATTGGAATGAATGCTGGCTCGGGTACCACGGGTAGCCGTATTGTACTGGATACCAAGGATATCGCCACTGCACGATCCTGTAGCGGAGAGGTACAGCAGGAGTGGTGATCCACCGGATTTTTACCAAGTCTGTCCCTGACTTGGGAAAATGGCGCAGCGCTTCCGCGGAGAGTTTGTGCTTTGGCAGAATCCCAGGGCACACTGACAGTCCTTCGTGGAGCTCCAAAATGTTCTTGAGGCAAACATCACCTTTCGTCGATTCGCGTTCTATTATTACCGTTTCTGCCTCCGACACGTCAGAATAGTGTTCGTTGGTTATGGTCTCTGCGTCAGAGACATCGGAGAGGCTTTCTCGCGTGTCGTCCGCGTGATCGAATACGTCTGCGTCTGAGCCAGGCCCGAATGCCGGTCTCTACGTTAAGCGTAGATATTCTGCGCGTATTATTGAATTGAGAAATATGAATATAAATGTAAGTTAGCGATTATACTTACATTGGAATTAATGCTGCCTCTGGTACCACGGGTAGCCGTATTGTACTGGATACGAAGGATATCGCCACTGCACGATCCTGTAGCGGAGAGGTACAGCAGGAGTAGTGATCCTCCGGATTCTTACCAAGTCTTTCCCTGACTTGGGAAAATTGGGCAGCGCTTCCGCGGAGGGTATGTGCTATGGTAGAATCACTGGGCAGACTGATAATCCTTCGTGGAGCTCCAAAATGTTCTTGAGGCAAACATCACCTTTCGTCGATTCGCGTTCTATTATTACCGTTTCTGCCTCCGACACGTCAGAATAGTGTTCGTTGGTTATGGTCTCTGCGTCAGAGACGTCGGAGAGGCTTTCTCGCGTGTCGTCCGCGTGATCGAATACGTCTGCGTCTGAGCCAGGCCCGAATGCCGGTCTCTACGTTAAGCGTAGATATTCTGCGCGTATTATTGAATTGAGAAATATGAATATAAATGTAAGTTAGCGATTATACTTACATTGGAATTAATGCTGCCTCTGGTACCACGGGTAGCCGTATTGTACTGGATACGAAGGATATCGCCACTGCACGATCCTGTAGCGGAGAGGTACAGCAGGAGTGGTGATCCACCGGATTCTTACCAAGTCTTTCCCTGACTTGGGAAAATCGGGCAGCGCTTCCGCGGAGAGTATGTGCTATGGTAGAATCACTGGGCACACTGGTAATCCTTCGTGGAGTTCCAAAATGTTCTTGAGGCAAACATTACCTTTCGTCGATTCGCGTTCTATTATTACCGTTTCTGCCTCCGACACGTCAGAATAGTGTTCGTTGGTTATGGTCTCTGCGTCAGAGACGTCGGAGAGGCTTTCTCGCGTGTCGTCCGCGTGATCGAATACGTCTGCGTCCGAGCCAGGCCCGAATGCCGGTCTCTACGTTAAGCGTAGATATTCTGCGCGTATTATTGAATTGTGAATTATGAATATAAATGTAAGTTAGCGATTATCCTTACATTGGAATGAATGCTGGCTCGGGTACCACGGGTAGCCGTATTGTACTGGATACCAAGGATATCGCCACTGCACGATCCTGTAGCGGAGAGGTACAGCAGGAGTGGTGATCCACCGGATTCTTACCAAGTCTTTCCCTGACTTGGGAAAATCGCGCACCGCTTCCGCGGAGAGTTTGTGCTTTGGCAGAATCCCAGGGCACACTGACAGTCCTTCGTGGAGCTCCAAAATTTTCTTGAGGCAAACATCACCTTTCGTCGATTCGCGTTCTATTATTACCGTTTCTGCCTCCGACACGTCAGAATAGTGTTCGTTGGTTATGGTCTCTGCGTCAGAGACATCGGAGAGGCTTTCTCGCGTGTCGTCCGCGTGATCGAATACGTCTGCGTCTGAGCCAGGCCCGAATGCCGGTCTCTACGTTAAGCGTAGATATTCTGCGCGTATTATTGAATTGAGAAATATGAATATAAATGTAAGTTAGCGATTATACTTACATTGGAATTAATGCTGCCTCTGGTACCACGGGTAGCCGTATTGTACTGGATACGAAGGATATCGCCACTGCACGATCCTGTAGCGGAGAGGTACAGCAGGAGTAGTGATCCTCCGGATTCTTACCAAGTCTTTCCCTGACTTGGGAAAATCGGGCAGCGCTTCCGCGGAGGGTATGTGCTATGGTAGAATCACTGGGCAGGCTGATAATCCTTCGTGGAGCTCCAAAATGTTCTTGAGGCAAACATCACCTTTCGTCGATTCGCGTTCTATTATTACCGTTTCTGCCTCCGACACGTCAGAATAGTGTTCGTTGGTTATGGTCTCTGCGTCAGAGGCATCGGAGAGGCTTTCTCGCGTGTCGTCCGCGTGATCGAATACGTCTGCGTCCGAGCCAGGCCCGAATGCCGGTCTCTACGTTAAGCGTAGATATTCTGCGCGTATTATTGAATTGTGAATTATGAATATAACTGTAAGTTAGCGATTATCCTTACATTGGAATTAATGCTGGCTCGGGTACCACGGGTAGCCGTATTGTACTGGATACGAAGGATATCGCCACTGCACGATCCTGTGGCGGAGAGGTACAGCAGGAGTGGTGATCCTCCGGATTCTTACCAAGTCTTTCCCTGACTTGGGAAAATCGGGCAGCGCTTCCGCGGACAGTATGTGCTATGGTAGAATCACTGGGCACACTGATAATCCTTCGTGGAGCTCCAAAATGTTCTTGAGGCAAACATTACCTTTCGTCGATTCGCGTTCTATTATTACCGTTTCTGCCTCCGACACGTCAGAATAGTGTTCGTTGGCTATGGTCTCTGCGTCAGAGACATCGGAGAGGCTTTCTCGCGTGTCGTCCGCGTGATCGAATACGTCTGCGTCTGAGCCAGGCCCGAATGCCGGTCTCTACGTTAAGCGTAGATATTCTGCGCGTAGTAATGAATTGTGAAATATGAATATAAATGTAAGTTAGCGATTATCCTTACATTGGAATTAAATGCTGGCTCGGGTACCACGGGTAGCCGTATTGTACTGGATACGAAGGATATCGCCACAGCACGATCCTGTAGCGGAGAGGTACAGCAGGAGTGGTGATCCTCCGGATTTTTACCAAGTCTGTCCCTGACTTGGGAAAATGGCGCAGCGCTTCCGCGGAGAGTTTGTGCTTTGGCAGAATCCCAGGGCACACTGACAGTCCTTCGTGGAGCTCCAAAATGTTCTTGAGGCAAACATCACCTTTCGTCGATTCGCGTTCTATTATTACCGTTTCTGCCTCCGACACGTCAGAATAGTGTTCGTTGGTTATGGTCTCTGCGTCAGAGACATCGGAGAGGCTTTCTCGCGTGTCGTCCGCGTGATCGAATACGTCTGCGTCTGAGCCAGGCCCGAATGCCGGTCTCTACGTTAAGCGTAGATATTCTGCGCGTATTATTGAATTGAGAAATATGAATATAAATGTAAGTTAGCGATTATACTTACATTGGAATTAATGCTGCCTCTGGTACCACGGGTAGCCGTATTGTACTGGATACGAAGGATATCGCCACTGCACGATCCTGTAGCGGAGAGGTACAGCAGGAGTGGAGATCCACCGGATTCTTACCAAGTCATTCCCTGACTTGGGAAAATCGGGCAGCGCTTCCGCGGAGGGTATGTGCTATGGTAGAATCACTGGGCACACTGATAATCCTTCGTGGAGCTCCAAAATGTTCTTGAGGCAAACATTACCTTTCGTCGATTCGCGTTCTATTATTACCGTTTCTGCATCCGACACGTCAGAATAGTGTTCGTTGGTTATGGTCTCTGCGTCAGAGACATCGGAGAGGCTTTCTCGCGTGTCGTCCGCGTGATCGAATACGTCTGCGTCTGAGCCAGGCCCGAATGCCGGTCTCTACGTTAAGCGTAGATATTCTGCGCGTAGTAATGAATTGTGAAATATGAATATAAATGTAAGTTAGCGATTATCCTTACATTGGAATTAATGCTGGCTCGGGTACCACGGGTAGCCGTATTGTACTGGATTCTTACCAAGTCTTTCCCTGACTTGGGAAAATCGGGCAGCGCTTCCGCGGACAGTATGTGCTATGGTAGAATCACTGGGCACACTGATAATCCTTCGTGGAGCTCCAAAATGTTCTTGAGGCAAACATTACCTTTCGTCGATTCGCGTTCTATTATAACCGTTTCTGCCTCCGACACGTCAGTATAGTGTTCGTTGGTTATGGTCTCTGCGTCAGAGACGTCGGAGAGGCTTTCTCGCGTGTCGTTCGCGTGATCGAATACGTCTGCGTCTGAGCCAGGCCCGAATGCCGGTCTCTACGTTAAGCGTAGAGATGCTGCGCGTAGTAATGAATTGTGAAATATGAATATAAATGTAAGTTAGCGATTATCCTTACATTGGAATTAATGCTGCCTCTGGTACCACGGGTAGCCGTATTGTACTGGATACGAAGGATATCGCCACTGCACGATCCTGTAGCGGAGAGGTACAGCAGGAGTAGTGATCCTCCGGATTCTTACCAAGTCTTTCCCTGACTTGGGAAAATCGGGCAGCGCTTCCGCGGAGGGTATGTGCTATGGTAGAATCACTGGGCAGACTGATAATCCTTCGTGGAGCTCCAAAATGTTCTTGAGGCAAACATCACCTTTCGTCGATTCGCGTTCTATTATTACCGTTTCTGCCTCCGACACGTCAGAATAGTGTTCGTTGGTTATGGTCTCTGCGTCAGAGACATCGGAGAGGCTTTCTCGCGTGTCGTCCGCGTGATCGAATACGTCTGCGTCCGAGCCAGGCCCGAATGCCGGTCTCTACGTTAAGCGTAGATATTCTGCGCGTATTATTGAATTGTGAATTATGAATATAAATGTAAGTTAGCGATTATCCTTACATTGGAATTAATGCTGGCTCGGGTACCACGGGTAGCCGTATTGTACTGGATACAAAGGATATCGCCACTGCACGATCCTGTAGCGGAGAGGTACAGCAGGAGTGGTGATCCACCGGATTCTTACCAAGTCTTTCCCTGACTTGGGAAAATCGCGCAGCGCTTCCGCGGAGAGTTTGTGCTTTGGCAGAATCCCAGGGCACACTGACAGTCCTTCGTGGAGCTCCAAAATGTTCTTGAGGCAAACATCACCTTTCGTCGATTCGCGTTCTATTATTACCGTCTCTGCCTCCGACACGTCAGAATAGTGTTCGTTGGTTATGGTCTCTGCGTCAGAGACATCGGAGAGGCTTTCTCGCGTGTCGTCCGCGTGATCGAATACGTCTGCGTCTGAGCCAGGCCCGAATGCCGGCCTCTACGTTAAGCGTAGATATTCTGCGCGTATTATTGAATTGAGAAATATGAATATAAATGTAAGTTAGCGATTATCCTTACATTGGAATTAATGCTGGCTCGGGTACCACGGGTAGCCGTATTGTACTGGATTCTTACCAAGTCTTTCCCTGACTTGGGAAAATCGGGCAGCGCTTCCGCGGACAGTATGTGCTATGGTAGAATCACTGGGCACACTGATAATCCTTCGTGGAGCTCCAAAATGTTCTTGAGGCAAACATCACCTTTCGTCGATTCGCGTTCTATTATTACCGTTTCTGCCTCCGACACGTCAGAATAGTGTTCGTTGGTTATGGTCTCTGCGTCAGAGACATCGGAGAGGCTTTCTCGCGTGTCGTCCGCGTGATCGAATACGTCTGCGTCCGAGCCAGGCCCGAATGCCGGTCTCTACGTTAAGCGTAGATATTCTGCGCGTATTATTGAATTGTGAATTATGAATATAAATGTAAGTTAGCGATTATCCTTACATTGGAATTAATGCTGGCTCGGGTACCACGGGTAGCCGTATTGTACTGGATACAAAGGATATCGCCACTGCACGATCCTGTAGCGGAGAGGTACAGCAGGAGTGGTGATCCACCGGATTCTTACCAAGTCTTTCCCTGACTTGGGAAAATCGCGCAGCGCTTCCGCGGAGAGTTTGTGCTTTGGCAGAATCCCAGGGCACACTGACAGTCCTTCGTGGAGCTCCAAAATGTTCTTGAGGCAAACATCACCTTTCGTCGATTCGCGTTCTATTATTACCGTCTCTGCCTCCGACACGTCAGAATAGTGTTCGTTGGTTATGGTCTCTGCGTCAGAGACATCGGAGAGGCTTTCTCGCGTGTCGTCCGCGTGATCGAATACGTCTGCGTCTGAGCCAGGCCCGAATGCCGGCCTCTACGTTAAGCGTAGATATTCTGCGCGTATTATTGAATTGAGAAATATGAATATAAATGTAAGTTAGCGATTATCCTTACATTGGAATTAATGCTGGCTCGGGTACCACGGGTAGCCGTATTGTACTGGATACGAAGGATATCGCCACTGCACGATCCTGTGGCGGAGAGGTACAGCAGCAGTGGTGACCCTCCGGATTCTTACTAAGTCTTTCCCTGACTTGGGAAAATCGGGCAGCGCTTCCGCGGAGGGTATGTGCTATGGTAGAATCATTGGGCACACTGATAATCCTTCGTGGAGCTCCAAAACGTTCTTGAGGCAAACATTACCTTTCGTCGATTCGCGTTCTATTATTACCGTTTCTGCCTCCGACACGTCAGAATAGTGTTAGTTGGTTATGGTCTCTGCGTCAGAGACGTCGGAGAGGCTTTCTCGCGTGTCGTCCGCGTGAACGAATACGTCTGCGTCTGAGCTTGGCCCGAATGCCGGTCTCTACGTTAAGTGTAGAGATTCTGCGCGTAGTAATGAATTGAGAAATATGAATATAAATGTAAGTTAGCGATTATCCTTACATTGGAATTAATGCTGGCTCGGGTACCACGGGTAGCCGTATTGTACTGGATACGAAGGATATCGCCACTGCACGATCCTGTAGCGGAGAGGTACAGCAGGAGTGGTGATCCACCGGATTCTTACAAAGTCTTTCCCTGACTTGGGAAAATCGCGCAGCGCTTCCGCGGAGAGTTTGTGCTTTGGCAGAATCCCAGGGCACACTGACAGTCCTTCGTGGAGCTCCAAAATGTTCTTGAGGCAAACATCACCTTTCGTCGATTCGCGTTCTATTATTACCGTTTCTGCCTCCGACACGTCAGAATAGTGTTAGTTGGTTATTGTCTCAGCGTCAGAGACGTCGGAGAGGCTTTCTCGCGTGTCGTCCGCGTGATCGAATACGTCTGCGTCTGAGCCAGGCCCGAATGCCGGTCTCTACGTTAAGCGTAGATATTCTGCGCGTATTATTGAATTGTGAATTATGAATACAAATTTCAGTTAGCGATTATCCTTACATTGGAATTAATGCTGGCTCGGGTACCACGGGTAGCCGTATTGTACTGGATACGAAGGATATCGCCACTGCACGATCCTGTAGCGGAGAGGTACAGCAGGAGTGGTGATCCTCCGGATTCTTACCAAGTCTTTCCCTGACTTGGGGAAATCGGGCAGCGCTTCCGCTGAGAGTATGTGCTATGGTAGAATCACTGGGCAGACTGATAATCCTTCGTGGAGCTCCAAAATGTTCTTGAGGCAAACATTACCTTTCGTCGATTCGCGTGCTATTATTACCGTTTCTGCCTCCGACACGTCAGAATAGTGTTCGTTGGTTATGGTCTCAGCGTCAGAGACGTCGGAGAGGCTTTCTCGCGTGTCGTCCGCGTGATCGAATACGTCTGCGTCTGAGCCTGGCCCGAATGCCGGTCTCTACGTTAAGTGTAGAGATTCTGCGCGTAGTAATGAATTGAGAAATATGAATATAAATGTAAGTTAGCGATTATCCTTACATTGAAATTAATGGTGGCTCGGGTACCACGGGTAGCCGTATTGTACTGGATACGAAGGATATCGCCACTGCACGATCCTGTAGCGGAGAGGTACAGCAGGAGTGGTGATCCTCCGGATTTTTACCAAGTCTGTCCCTGACTTGGGAAAATGGCGCAGCGCTTCCGCGGAGAGTTTGTGCTTTGGCAGAATCCCAGGGCAGGCTGATAATCCTTCGTGGAGCTCCAAAATGTTCTTGAGGCAAACATTACCTTTCGTCGATTCGCGTGCTATTATTACCGTTTCTGCCTCCGACACGTCAGAATAGTGTTCGTTGGTTATGGTCTCAGCGTCAGAGACGTCGGAGAGGCTTTCTCGCGTGTCGTCCGCGTGATCGAATACGTCTGCGTCTGAGCCAGGCCCGAATGCCGGTCTCTACGTTAAGCGTAGATATTCTGCGCGTATTATTGAATTGTGAATTATGAATATAAATTTCAGTTAGCGATTATCCTTACATTGGAATTAATGCTGGCTCGGGTACCACGGGTAGCCGTATTGTACTGGATACGAAGGATATCGCCACTGCACGATCCTGTAGCGGAGAGGTACAGCAGAGTGGTGATCCTCCGGATTTTTACCAAGTCTGTCCCTGACTTGGGAAAATGGCGCAGCGCTTCCGCGGAGAGTTTGTGCTTTGGCAGAATCCCAGGGCAGGCTGATAATCCTTCGTGGAGCTCCAAAATGTTCTTGAGGCAAACATTACCTTTCGTCGATTCGCGTTCTATTATTACCGTTTCTGCCTCCGACACGTCAGAATAGTGTTCGTTGGTTATGGTCTCTGCGTCAGAGTCGTCGGAGAGGCTTTCTCGCGTGTCGTCCGCGTGATCGAATACGTCTGCGTCTGAGTCAGGCCCGAATGCCGGTCTCTACGTTAAGCGTAGATATTCTGCGCGTAGTAATGAATTGTGAAATATGAATATAAATTTCAGTTAGCGATTATCCTTACATTGGAATTGTGGTATCAGTGTTTTTAAAACTTGGTTTATTAGGTATATAGTAAAAGGGATCGAACAGATACAAGAATAAATGGAAATACAACAGAACACTCCACTCGCAAGTAACGCATAAGGTCCTCACTGTCCGCAAATCAACCCAACACTGCCTGTCCTCTCACAAAAATGTCCTTCTCCAGTCCTCACTAATACACCCGCACTCATCCCCATAGCCTGTGTCCTTCCGGGAAAACACAGCCGACCCTTGGGCCTGGTTTTCGCTGGACACGCTTTCTCTTTGAGAACTTTCCCTTGGGCCTGGCGAGAGCCAGGCCTTTCTGTTTTATGGCCATCTTCCTACCATTAAGGACCCAACGACATCCTGTCTAAAATACGTTACTACACTCGGCCATTCTGATTCTACATCTGTCCTCAGATGTTTTCAATGTCACTGTCCTCGGAGGAAACGTCTTCTTCGTTAAGGATCCAAGGCTTCATATGGTCAGCCGCTGTCGTTGTCGTCTGTGGGCCTTCGTGCTCCCCCATCTTTTGTACTACGTATCGATTATTTCGTAGTACTCTAACGATACGATAAGGTCCCAAATATTTCGCATGAAACTTTAAGCCAGGTGCTGTTTGCGTTCTTTTAATTGCCACTAGCTGATCTTGCGTATACGTCGTAGCCTCTTTACGATTTTTGTTATACGTCTTTCTATTTTGTGCCTGAACCTCGGCAATCTTTTCTTTTGCCTGTGCGCGTAACTCATCACGGTCCATCTTGAACATTGTAATCCACTCGTCTTCTATCATTTTGCGAATCTCGGGGTCTTCAGACATTCTCATATGAGTTCCAAACAGTAGGTTAAAAGGTGTGGTGTTAATGCTTCTATGTGGAGTAGCATTCAAGTACTTTTGTGCGTCTCCTAAATATTTATACCACTCTTCCGGCTTAGGTGAAGATAGTTTGGCAAGCAAATGTATAAGAGTCCTATTTACTCTTTCAACTTGTCCATTTGCACGCGGGATTCCTGTCGTTATCAGCACATGGAGTATATTTTCACTCTTACAGTAGTCCCTAAAATCTCCATACGTAAAACTTGTACCACGGTCGGAAATAATTCGCATAGGGTTCCCAAATATCACGGCTTGTTTTTTCAAACAGGTAATTACCTCGGCAGAATTGGTTGATTTCGTCGCATACAACCACACAAATTTTGAAAACGCATCAACAACAGCAAAAATATGTTTGTATGTTTTCCTCGTAGAAGGTAATGGACCAAGGTGGTCAATGTGGTAGGTACTCAACGGTAACTCTCCCTTGTCTATTGTATTTAGGAGTCCTTCCTGTTTACCGTGTTTACGCTCGGCTAAAATACAGTCTACACAATTTCGAATGACCTTCTCTACCTTCTCACGCATTCCTTTAAACCAAATAAATTTCAGTATATTCATAATTATAAATGAAATTTTCAATATAATTTTAAATTTTGAGGAATAATTTAAATTATAGAATAAATTTTAGTATATTCATAATTATAAATGAAACTTTCAATATGATTTTAAATTTTGAGGAATAATTTAAATTATAGAATAAATTTTAGTTTATTTATAATTATAAATGAAATTTTCAATATAATTTTAAATTTTGAGGAATAATTTAAATTATAGAATAAATTTCAGTATATTCATAATTATAAATGAAATTTTCAATATAATTTTAAATTTTGAGGAATAATTTAAATTATAGAATAAATTTTAGTATATTCATAATTATAAATGAAACTTTCAATATGATTTTAAATTTTGAGGAATAATTTAAATTATAGAATAAATTTTAGTATATTCATAATTGTAAATGAAATTTTCAATATAATTTTAAATTTTGGGGATAATTTAAGTTATAGAATAAATTTCAGTATATTCATAATTGTAAATGAAATTTTCAATATAATTTTAAATTTTGAGGAATAATTTAAATTATAGAATAAATTTTAGTATATTCATAATTATAAATGAAATTTTCAATATAATTTTAAATTTTGAGGAATAATTTAAATTATAGAATAAATTTCAATATATTCATAATTATAAATGAAATTTCTAATATAATTTTTGTTATATTTATACGAGATTAATATGGATAACATACGGAGAGAACAAGCAGCGATGATGGTAACGTACGAACAGAACAGGAAGAACGGAACCAGAGAGTAAATTAGAGTGCTCACGCCCGGGATTTGGCCGTGCCCATTATAGTGCTGCCCCCAAGTCTAGTGCTTAGCCTGGATCAGCTCCTACATCGACTTTTCTAGTCCGGATAAGAACCTACATCGACTTTTTGTTTCTGGCAAGAGCCTACAGCGAGTCGCTGTGAGCGACTCTCACATCGGACAAGATCCTACATCATCTTTGACCATCATCGGAACGTTTAGTTTATATCGTTTGCTTCGCAGCACCCGTATTATATTCCCTTTCTATAAAACAATTTTTACCTAAATGTTTTTTTCCAATTTTCGTCTCTCGCTCTCTCTTTCATAAAATAAAGGAAATATTCTGTATTAAATTATTTATGCAGTTATCTGCAAAAAATAATTATTTAATAGGGTCAAATAAAGGAACAATTACAGAAGTAGACACGTTATACGGAATAAATAATTTTATTTAAACAAGAAAGATCAGACAACATTTTAGATCGACTTCCAACAAATTAGAAAATATACAAGGTACTATTTACAATTCCTTATTAGTACCTTCAAAAATGATGTTCAGTTTGGAAGTCGGAATAACTCTGATTTTACACATCAATTATTCTGAAGAGTGTAGTGAGGGCAACAAATGAGACACGAAGGGGACCGGTATAAATGTTTCGGTTTTTCCCTGCAGATTAGTGCGCAGAATCGATGAGTAGAGTTCGAAAACAAGGTCTGTCCTTTACGGATCAACAAGTACAATGACAGGTATGCGTGGCGTTTATGACTCTCTATTGTCCTATACCTCCCTTAAGAAACTTTCTTGTATAACAGACGTGGGCGCGGTTGGCCCGCGGAACACATGTTGCTGCTTCTCCTCTTCGCTTGGTCGGCCAGTCAGTCCCCACCACGGCCACTCTGACTCTTGAGCCATAGTCCCAGCGGCTAAGGGAAGAGTCGGAGTGGCTGTGGTGGGGACTGACTGGCCGACCAAGCGAAGAGGAGAAGCAGCAACATGTGTTCCGCGGGCCAACCGCGCCCATATCTGTTGTATAAGAAGGACAGACAATGTTCAGTCTTACAGTGGTCCCTCTCGTGCCCTGTTATTGTTTGATAACCTCTCCATTCGACGTTCATAATGCCCTCCCTAAACTCTTGAGAACAGTTTCGCATAAAGTCAGTGTCGTTCGAACTGCGGTAGAGGGAACATCTCTAAAAATATATCAATTCGAAGCTCGCGGTTGTTATCCATCACCCGCTGTGATGCACGTTGACTTAACCGTCAGAGATGCCAAATGGAGGAACCTGAAGGAACGTTCCCCTCCGGCTGGGCTCCCCACTCTTACTTCTACTAGTTCTACTGTGCACGCGCCACATACGAACGTACCTCTGCTTTGCCCAAGTGAGTCACGTTTAGAGATACGTTCGTATGTGGCGCGTGCGCAGTAGAACTAGTAGAAGTAAGAGTGGGGGGCCCAGCCGGAGGGGAACGTTCCTCCAGGTTCATCCATTTGGCATCTCTGTTGACCGTACGTCCTTCAGCTTTGGGCACTGCTGTATACACGAAGTGAACTGCGCAGTTCCTCTCCGAATTGCCCAGTGACACACACTGCGGAGGAGAAACAGCATCTATGGTTGACTAAGTGAGTTCTAATTATATCTATTTCTTCTTTTAAGTTTTCCTCGCTGAGATATTAAACCTGTAGAAAAATTAGTTATGAGTTATAGCTCGAGGCACCTTTCTTTGTGCGACTTGTGTATTAGTATTTATATGACAAAGTGATTTTTCTAGAAATATTTTCAATCAAAAATTATGGTACAATATTTTTAGATTTTTCTAATCCATCTATACAAATTTCTATTTCATTTATTCAATTTGGTCGTAAAAGAGTAAAAACATAATGAATAAAATGTTCAGTATTTTAATATTGCATTGTTTCAATATTTTAAGTTATATATTTCAATATTTCAATATTACAATATTACAATATTACAATATTACAATAATTCAGTAATACAGTAATTCAGTAATTCAGTAATTCAGTAATTCAGTAACTCAGCTAATCAGTAATACAGTAATTCAGATATTCTGATATTCTGATATTCAGATAGTCTGTAGTTCAGTAATTCAGTAATTCAGTAATTCAGTAATTCTGTAATTCTGTAATTCAATAATTCTGTAATTCAGTAATTCAGTATTCAGTAATTCAGTAATTCAGTAATTCAGTAATTCAGTACTTAGTGCATCAGTAATTCAGTAACTCGGCTAATCAGTAATACACTAATTCAGATATTCTGATATTCTGATAGTCTGATAGACTGTAGTTCAGTAATTCAGTAATCCACTAACTCAGCAATTCAGCAATTCAGTAATTCTGTAATTCTGTAATTCAGTTATTCAGTAATTCTGTAATTCAGTAATTCAATATTTCGATATTCAATATTATTAGATTCTTTGAATGGCGTTACAAATTGCAATTTCATTTAACAATTTGGTCTAAAAGGAATAAGAATATTATAATGCATAAAATATTTCAGTAATTCAATATGTTTAGACTCTTCTAAAATTTCTCTACAAATTTCTGTTTTAGTTATCCATTTTTTTTTGTTCTCGAACATACAAGAATCCAAGAACCAGGGAACTTGGGTGAAAATAAGTATCCCTTTTTCTAATTTTATCTCTTTTATATATTTTAGCGAACCGAGGACCTGTTCTTCACATTCACAGGGTCGCCCATATATACCGCTACCACACCTGTTCTTTCCCATTAGTTATTCATTTGTCCATAATTCTAATCCACCTATTCAAATTTCTATTTCATTTATTGAATTTAGTCGTAAAAGAGTAAAAACATAATGAATAAAATGTTCAGTTTGTTAATATTGCATTGTTTCAATATTTTAAGTTATATATTTCAATATTTCAATATTACAATATTACAATAATTCAGTAATACAGTAATTCAGTAATTCAGTAATTCAGTAATTCAGTAACTCGGCTAATCAGTAATACACTAATTCAGATATTCTGATATTCTGATAGTCTGATAGACTGTAGTTCAGTAATTCAGTAATCCACTAACTCAGCAATTCAGCAATTCAGTAATTCTGTAATTCTGTAATTCAGTTATTCAGTAATTCAGTAATTCAGTAATTCTGTAATTCAGTAATTCAATATTTCGATATTCAATATTATTAGATTCTTTGAATGGCGTTACAAATTGCAATTTCATTTAACAATTTGGTCTAAAAGGAATAAGAATATTATAATGCATAAAATATTTCAGTAATTCAATATGTTTAGACTCTTCTAAAATTTCTCTACAAATTTCTGTTTTAGTTATCCATTTTTTTTTGTTCTCGAACATACAAGAATCCAAGAACCAGGGAACTTGGGTGAAAATAAGTATCCCTTTTTCTAATTTTATCTCTTTTATATATTTTAGCGAACCGAGGACCTGTTCTTCACATTCACAGGGTCGCCCATATATACCGCTACCACACCTGTTCTTTCCCATTAGTTATTCATTTGTCCATAATACTAATCCACCTATTCAAATTTCTATTTCATTTATTGAATTTAGTCGTAAAAGAGTAAAAACATAATGAATAAAATGTTCAGTTTGTTAATATTGCATTGTTTCAATATTTTAAGTTATATATTTCAATATTTCAATATTACAATATTACAATAATTCAGTAATACAGTAATTCAGTAATTCAGTAATTCAGTAACTCGGCTAATCAGTAATACACTAATTCAGATATTCTGATATTCTGATAGTCTGATAGACTGTAGTTCAGTAATTCAGTAATCCACTAACTCAGCAATTCAGCAATTCAGTAATTCTGTAATTCTGTAATTCAGTTATTCAGTAATTCAGTAATTCAGTAATTCTGTAATTCAGTAATTCAATATTTCGATATTCAATATTATTAGATTCTTTGAATGGCGTTACAAATTGCAATTTCATTTAACAATTTGGTCTAAAAGGAATAAGAATATTATAATGCATAAAATATTTCAGTAATTCAATATGTTTAGACTCTTCTAAAATTTCTCTACAAATTTCTGTTTTAGTTATCCATTTTTTTTTGTTCTCGAACATACAAGAATCCAAGAACCAGGGAACTTGGGTGAAAATAAGTATCCCTTTTTCTAATTTTATCTCTTTTATATATTTTAGCGAACCGAGGACCTGTTCTTCACATTCACAGGGTCGCCCATATATACCGCTACCACACCTGTTCTTTCCCATTAGTTATTCATTTGTCCATAATTCTAATCCACCTATTCAAATTTCTATTTCATTTATTGAATTTAGTCGTAAAAGAGTAAAAACATAATGAATAAAATGTTCAGTTTGTTAATATTGCATTGTTTCAATATTTTAAGTTATATATTTCAATATTTCAATATTACAATATTACAATAATTCAGTAATACAGTAATTCAGTAATTCAGTAATTCAGTAACTCGGCTAATCAGTAATACACTAATTCAGATATTCTGATATTCTGATAGTCTGATAGACTGTAGTTCAGTAATTCAGTAATCCACTAACTCAGCAATTCAGCAATTCAGTAATTCTGTAATTCTGTAATTCAGTTATTCAGTAATTCAGTAATTCAGTAATTCTGTAATTCAGTAATTCAATATTTCGATATTCAATATTATTAGATTCTTTGAATGGCGTTACAAATTGCAATTTCATTTAACAATTTGGTCTAAAAGGAATAAGAATATTATAATGCATAAAATATTTCAGTAATTCAATATGTTTAGACTCTTCTAAAATTTCTCTACAAATTTCTGTTTTAGTTATCCATTTTTTTTTGTTCTCGAACATACAAGAATCCAAGAACCAGGGAACTTGGGTGAAAATAAGTATCCCTTTTTCTAATTTTATCTCTTTTATATATTTTAGCGAACCGAGGACCTGTTCTTCACATTCACAGGGTCGCCCATATATACCGCTACCACACCTGTTCTTTCCCATTAGTTATTCATTTGTCCATAATTCTAATCCACCTATTCAAATTTCTATTTCATTTATTGAATTTAGTCGTAAAAGAGTAAAAACATAATGAATAAAATGTTCAGTTTGTTAATATTGCATTGTTTCAATATTTTAAGTTATATATTTCAATATTTCAATATTACAATATTACAATAATTCAGTAATACAGTAATTCAGTAATTCAGTAATTCAGTAATTCAGTAACTCGGCTAATCAGTAATACACTAATTCAGATATTCTGATATTCTGATAGTCTGATAGACTGTAGTTCAGTAATTCAGTAATCCACTAACTCAGCAATTCAGCAATTCAGTAATTCTGTAATTCTGTAATTCAGTTATTCAGTAATTCAGTAATTCAGTAATTCTGTAATTCAGTAATTCAATATTTCGATATTCAATATTATTAGATTCTTTGAATGGCGTTACAAATTGCAATTTCATTTAACAATTTGGTCTAAAAGGAATAAGAATATTATAATGCATAAAATATTTCAGTAATTCAATATGTTTAGACTCTTCTAAAATTTCTCTACAAATTTCTGTTTTAGTTATCCATTTTTTTTTGTTCTCGAACATACAAGAATCCAAGAACCAGGGAACTTGGGTGAAAATAAGTATCCCTTTTTCTAATTTTATCTCTTTTATATATTTTAGCGAACCGAGGACCTGTTCTTCACATTCACAGGGTCGCCCATATATACCGCTACCACACCTGTTCTTTCCCATTAGTTATTCATTTGTCCATAATTCTAATCCACCTATTCAAATTTCTATTTCATTTATTGAATTTAGTCGTAAAAGAGTAAAAATATAATGAATAAAATGTTCAGTTTGTTAATATTGCATTGTTTCAATATTTTAAGTTATATATTTCAATATTTCAATATTACAATATTACAATATTACAATATTACAATATTACAATATTACAATATTACAATATTACAATAATTCAGTAATACAGTAATTCAGTAATTCAGTAATTCAGTAATTCAGTAACTCGGCTAATCAGTAATACAGTAATTCAGATATTCTGATATTCTGATATTCTGATAGTCTGTAGTTCAGTAATTCAGTAATTCAGTAATTCAGTAATTCAGTAATTATGTAATTCTGTAATTCTGTAATTCAATAATTCTGTAATTCAGTAATTCAGTAATTCAGTAATTCAGTACTTAGTGCATCAGTAATTCTGTAACTCAGCTAATCAGTAATACAGTAATTCAGATATTCTGATATTCTGATAGTCTGATAGACTGTAGTTCAGTAATTCAGTAATCCACTAACTCAGCAATTCAGCAATTCAGTAATTCTGTAATTCTGTAATTCAGTAATTCTGTAATTCAGTATTTCAATATTTCGATATTCAATATTATTAGATTCTTTGAATGGCGTTACAAATTGCAATTTCATTTAACAATTTGGTCTAAAAGGAATAAGAATATTATAATGCAATAAATATTTCAATAATTCAATATGTTTAGACTCTTCTAAAATTTCTCTACAAATTTCTGTTTTAGTTATCCATTTTTTTTTGTTCTCGAACATACAAGAATCCAAGATCCAGGGAACTTGGGTGAAAATAAGTATCCCTTTTTCTAATTTTATCTCTTTTATATATTTTAGCGAACCGAGGACCTGTTCTTCACATTCACAGGGTCGCCCATATATACCGCTACCACACCTGTTCTTTCCCATTAGTTATTCATTTGTCCATAATTCTAATCCACCTATTCAAATTTCTATTTCATTTATTGAATTTAGTCGTAAAAGAGTAAAAACATAATGAATAAAATGTTCAGTTTGTTAATATTGCATTGTTTCAATATTTTAAGTTATATATTTCAATATTTCAATATTACAATATTACAATATTACAATAATTCAGTAATACAGTGTTACGTCGTACCAACGTTTGCTTCAGCATTTGCGCGAACAAACAAATTCTCGGGATATATAATTCGCGCGAACGAATCGTGGCCGTTACGCCGATTTTAATTCTATTTTCGTCCCGGGTCAATCAAAGTGTACATTTATATATACATACATATTCATATCAAACCGCAACCATGAGACGCCGGTGCGAGCGAACCCTGGCATAGCAACAGCTATTACAAGTGTTTACCGAACATTCGCGAATAATAGTGACACGAAGAACAATAGTATAAATCGTATGATCGAGAACAATTAATGTCACGCTCCACCGAATTCTTATGGTCCGCGCTCCCATTATAAATATGGCAAGATTCGCGCTCTGCGACAGTTCTTCGCAACAGTTTCTTGAAATCACTTCGCTCTTCTAATTCCTAGTCTTCTGACCTAATCGTACCGCATCTTGCCATATTCGTTTTGTTCATTTCAATTTCATCTATCTCATTTCTTTTGTATTATAATTCTAGTTCGTAATTTAGTTTAGTGCGCGTTGTTATATCATAGTTAATTAATTTTAGTTTCGTTTATCGAATTTCGAATTGCGTTAATCCCTAAGTTTAGTTATAGTTATTCCCGTATATTTAGTTATTTCATTTATATCGTGTTCGCGTCGTTATCTCGCCATCGTGCAGTGCTCTAGTTTAATTTTCGTTTTCGTAGCTATCGCGTAATCTTGTATTCAGCCACTTCCTTTTAGTTATTACACGTTGATTTAATTTACTTATTTTCTTTTCTTTTATTTTTCTGTTCTCCCTTTGTGTTGTGCGATTACGTCAGTGTGGTTGTGTCCTTATAGTGTTTCGAATGCCGCGTCGCGCAGGTCGCAAGTACCAGCTCAAGAGATTGTTCGGAGGACTCTTCCGGGAGGGAAAAGGGACCACCTACGACCGGAATCTCGGGATCCGGAAACCCCCGCGCATCCTCCGCGAAATCGAATTCACCGGAACAGTTCGAATCGTGAGTTCGAAGAGGATCGTCCGGGATAAACGACCTAAGGCCCGCCAACCCGCGAGTTCTCCACCGTGGAAGCTTGTCCCGATCACGTTCACGCCGAGCTACCCTCCACCAGAAGGGATCGACACCGAGGATCCACGATACGAGCGGTACGCTCAAATCGCGGAAAACGGAACGTCCGAGGTTCGTCCCGCCGCGAATCCTCCCCCGTGGAGACTCGTGCCTCTCATTTACGTCCCGAACTTCCCTTCGCTGGAAGATATTAGTATCGACGACCCGCGTTACGAACGCTACGCCCTCCGCCGATCTCTCATCTTGAGGTGGTACTACTAGAACCCCATTTTCTACCGCCTATCTGCTCCCTCCCCCTGTCGTCCGACGACAGGGCAGCGAGACCCAAGTAAACCATCGCGACACGGACGAGAGAAAACACAAGTGTAAGTGAGTGCGCGCGATACGACGTAGGTGCCGATCTAACTACTGACAACTGTCAGATCTCTTAAATCGGTGTTCCCCCTCGTACGTCTGAGCCCACCAGGGCCCGGTACAATCGGAGGAACACGGATTCTCGCGCACGGATCTCCCCGAGTTACACATTAAACGTCAAATTGTCAGACCTCTTAAATCGGTGTTCCGCCTCGTACGTCTGAGCCCACCAGGGCCCGGTACAATCGGAGGAACACGGATTCTCGCGCACGGACCTCCCCGAGTTGCATACCAAACGTCAAAAACTGTCAGATCTCTTAAATCGGTGTTCCCCCTCGTACGTCTGAGCCCACCAGGGCCCGGTACAATCGGAGGAACACGGATTATCGCGTCATAATCCGTCCTCCCAAGAATTCGATTCGCACGCCGTGCCACGATCACTGTGACGTCAGGGACCGCCCGGAACCTTCGCGATTGTATAAGAGTACCGTTACGCGTCGTAAATCGCGGTTCCCATTCTAGCAGCAACGCGACTTCGCTAATTCCCCGTTCCCGTTTGTTATCTCCCTCGGACAACCGAAAATTCGGGCCTGGTCAGACGTGGACGTACGCGCCACGTGGACCGAAGATCGTCAAAGTCCATAAACACGTTACGACCCCCATCCGGGACGTAACAGAAATTTGGCGCAGTCGGTAGGACCACACGATCACCGAATAGATCGGTTGCCCCTTTCCTTTTTTTTTTCTCTTTCGGAGCTAGCCGCCTCCATCTTGCGAGTTCCGTATCCCTATCTCGCACGGCACCCCCCCCCCCGCATTCCACAATGGATCCCAACAATTCGAAACTGGACCCAGACGCGCTCATACCCCTCACCAACGAGGAACTCTTCGCGTTCCAGCTAGAGCTGGCCGAAAAGGAGGCCGCCCTCCGGGAACAAGCAGCCGCCCTCGAAACCGCGCGAAGGGCATACGATCCCAGTGCCGCCCTTCAAGAAGAGCTACGAGCCATGCGTCGCGAACTGTACGATCTTCGCTCCCAAAATCTCGACTCAAACAACCCGCGCTTTACACCAGGCTCCGAACCGAATCTTCTCGGCGAGCCCCCGCGCCCCAATCCCGCGAATTTCACGGTCAAGCAGGCCGTCGAATGCATCCCCACCTTCGACGGCAGTAACATGACCGTCCTTCAATTCGTACGCGCGTGTAAACGTGCCCGCGAAGTCATACCCCCGTACGCGGAACGTACGCTAACAAAACTCGCTTGTAACAAACTCCGCGGTCGCGCCTACGCCGCCGTGGAGGACGAGGATTGTTCCACCATCGCCGACCTCTGCAACCGTCTCAAGGACGTCTTAGGCCCCCACCGTTTCGTCGACCAGTACCGTGGCGAACTGGCGAGCATTTCGCAAGGGATAACGGAGCACGTGCTCGATTTTATAAGTCGCGTAAAAGATCTACGTACCGCGATCCTAGACTGTCACCGAGACGACCCCAACAAAACCGAGGTCGACAACCTTACGAAAGACAGTTTCATTCGAGGACTTATCCCCACTCTGCGAACAGACGTTCGCTCCTTCCGTGACCAGCCCCTGAACACGGTTTTTAACGAGGCTATCAATGCCTACAAGCAATACGAGCTCGATAAACGCCGATACGGCGAACCCCTCCGCTACGATTATCGGCGGGTACACTTCACGGAGGCGCGAACGAACGCGCCAGAGCCCTGCGAGGGGCGGCCCTCCTCGTACCATGAACCGTCTTCTTCCTCCTGGCGCCTTCCTCAGGCTGGAGGCCAGGGGTCCGATGCCCCACGACCGTTACTCCCTCACCGCGAACCCCCGCGCCCCAGGCTGCGAGACGATCGGCGCCCTCCGAGCCCCCACTCCGAGTCTCGCGAAAAATACCCCGCGGAGTCTCCCAAATTCTGTCGATACTGTAAAAACCCGGGTCACGACATCCATGAATGTCGCAAACGCGAATACAATAACAAATTGAAACAGGGAAACGGGGACCGCCTCCCGCCCAAATCAACATCCGGACGGGAGGCCCCGACTCAAAGCGCGGTCCACCTGACGGCAGAACGCCACGAGACGCTCCCCGATTCATCTCGGCAATAAATCTCGCGCCCAACTCCCCGATCCCCCGCGTAAACGTCACCGCGCCACAACTCTTCTCTCCGTGCGAACTCCTCTTAGACACCGGCTCGGAACTAAATATCATTAGAGCGTCTAGCGTAAAACCGGGTGTCCCCATCGATTCCGATAACGTCATACAAGTCCACGGGATCACGGAAGGTACCATCCCCACCCTAGGTCAAGTAGACGCGCTGCTCAACGACTCCGTACCTGTCTCGTTCCAACTCTTTCCCGACACTCTCCCCTCCAACATCGACGGAATCCTCGGCGCCCCCTTCTTCCAGGACAAGGGCGAAATATCTTTCGCCAAAAACGAAGTCGTTAAAAACAACGTCCGAATACCGTTTTCGAACGCGCGCGAACACCAGATCGAGGCCAGAACGATCGCATGTATCGCCGTTCACGTTCACGGTCCCGCGACAGGCTACATTCCCCGTATGGGAATCGAACCACACGTTTTCCTAGGCGACTGCCTCGTCACGAACAATTGCGGCAAAGCGTACCTGCGATGCGTCAACGCCTCCGAAAAGACCGCGACCTTCTCCCTCCCATCACTAGAGGTAGAAGAGGTCGAAACCGTCCCTCCCCACCACAGCCCCGGATCCGCTTCGGACACTCCTCCTTGCTCAAATTCTAAAACTCGCACAGACCGTCTGTGCGAGACGATCGTAACCGATCACTCCGCGAAGACCCCTGCAGTCCGCGTAAACGAACTACGCGAAATAATTAAAACCGCCCACCTAAATTCAGACGAGACGGACCACGTCAACTCCCTGTTGGAGGAACACCACGACCTCTTCCACCTCGAGGGGGATCGTCTAGGCAAAACAAACGCGCTAACACACAAAATACCAACCACAGACGATATCCCCGTTCACACCAAACAATACCGATATCCACCGATCCACAAAGAGGAAATAGATAGACAAATGCGCGAACTCCTGACAAACGACATCGTTGTCCCGTCAAGCTCTCCCTACAATTCCCCCTTGTGGATCGTTCCCAAGAAGCCGGACGCCGACGGCAACAAAAGGTGGCGCATGGTAATCGACTACCGCGCTCTGAATGAGAAGTCGGTAGCTGATGCATACCCGCTGCCCAGCATAAATGAAATACTCGATCAGCTGGGCAGCGCCAAATATTTCAGCGTATTTGATTTGGCTAGCGGCTTCCATCAAATCGGGATGGAATCGGCGGACGCGGCGAAAACCGCCTTCTCCACCCCGTTCGGTCACTATCAATATAACCGTATGCCGTTCGGCTTGAAAAACGCGCCGGCTACCTTCCAGCGATTGATGGACACGATCCTAACGGGCCTCCAGGGTAACGAGTTGTTCGTGTACCTCGACGACATCGTCATATACGCTCGAACCTTGGAGGAACACCGCTCGAAATTCGATAAACTAGCGCGCCGACTTCGCGAAGCGAACCTAAAGCTCCAACCCTCCAAATGCGGATTTCTATTCAAAGAGGTAGCGTACCTCGGACACCAAATAAGCGAAAGCGGGGTCAGACCGTGTCCCCAAAAGGTGATCGCGGTGCGCGATTTCCCGAGACCCAAATCCACGCGCAACGTCCGCGAATTCCTCGGTCTTGCAGGGTACTACCGGCGATTTATCAATAAATTCGCGCAAATTTCGAAACCCCTGACGCGCCTACTCACGAAAGAAACGAAATTCGCGTGGGGGCCCGACCAAGAACGGGCCTTCAATACCCTCCGCTGCGCTCTGTGCTCCGAACCGGTACTTCAATATCCCGACTTCGACAAACCATTTAACGTCACGTGCGACGCCTCCGGTTACGCCATCGGAGCAGTGTTGAGCCAGGGTGAAGTAGGCAATGACCGTCCGATCGCCTACGCCTCACGAATCTTACACGGAGCCGAACTCAATTACTCCACCATCGAAAAGGAGTGTCTAGCCATAATCTTCGCCGTCCAGTATTTCCGACCATACATTTACGGTCGCCAATTCCTACTCATCACTGACCATCGCCCGTTGGTCTGGATGACTTCGGTCAAGGACCCCACCTCACGACTGCTCCGATGGAGACTGAAACTCGCAGAATTCGAATATAAAGTTATTTACAAACCCGGGAAAGCGAACTCGAATGCGGATGCGTTGTCCCGCAACCCGGTAGCCCTACCAATCTACGGGGACACGTCGGAAGAGCCAACCCTCTCCCCGTCGTCGCGAGCATCGGACCCAACATTCGTAGGGGACACATCAAGAGACAACAACGACTTCACGCCCCCTCGGACGAGGAGCCGACGCTCCATACCACCCCCTCCGAGCCCGTTCCTCCGTCGGTTAACAAGCAACTCACCCGGAGATTCCCCAGATGCCGAAACAATCGTAGAAGGGGGAAAACCAGGGGCAACTTCGACACCCACTAGCCCCCACAACACGACCCCCTATTTTCCAAGCCCGCCCTCCCCCTCTACTTCTCAAACCACTATGTCACCACCCCCACATACCCCCTACGATCCCGATGACACCCTAGACCACGAAGACACGGTTGTCGGACCAACAGGCTCACTGGACCCCACACATCGCCGCACCATAGTCCATCTCCGGGACAGACTCATCATGAGGCACGATAACCTAGTGTGTTTTATCACACAAGACGGAAGGCCAGCGGACCCAGGAGCGGCAGACCTCTTCCGACTAGGAAAGATCACCACCAGCACAGAATTGGTGCTCCATAGAGCCAAGGTGGACAACATCGGCTCATTTAAACTAATCCAGCTCCCAGTCAAAAGATCCCCGTTCCACGAAGCCTCCCTCGACGACGTCAACGAATGCCTCCGTTCCCTATACAATGTCGTCACCGAACTCCAACTCCCTACGTTTTCTCTCTCCAGAACCACGATTGACAACATCCCCTGGCACCACATCCAGGCCTCAATCACCGCAATTTTCGCACAACTACCACTCCAAGTTTTCCTCTGTTCCCACGACGTCCAAATTCCGGCGGAGGACAGAAGGCAAGAGATACTCGTAGAAAATCACACCTCCGCCTACGCCGGCCACAAAGGAATAACCAAAACGTACAAGAGAATACGAGAAAAGTACTATTGGAGGACCCTGAAGGCGGACGTCACGACATTTGTCAACAATTGCCCCAGTTGCCAACTCCACAAACTTACGAGGGTAAAAACCCGCCTCCCAATGACATTGACGGACACGCCGGGCAAAGCGTTCGACAAGGTATCTATGGACGTCGTAGGCCCCCTCCCACCAACCCCAGAAGGGTACCAATACATCCTCACGATGCAGGACCTCCTCACTAAATATTCCCTAGCAGCTCCCCTCAAGGGCATGGGCGCCGTCGAAATCGCCGACGCCTTCGTAGAACACCTAATCTGCCGATTCGGAGCCCCGAAAGCGCTACTGACGGACCAAGGGAGGAATTTCACCAGCTCTCTGATGAAGGCGGTAGCGAAGAAATTCAAGATCGCCCGTGCCCAGACAACTGCTTACCATCCCCAGAGCAATGGGTCAATTGAGAGGTCCCACCACGTACTAACAGAGTACCTCAAACAGTACATCGCCAACAACGACTGGAATAACTGGCTCAACCTAGCCATGCTGAGCTACAATACCAGCGTTCACGAGGCAACGACGTTTACCCCCCACGAACTAGTTTTTGGCTCGCTGGCGCGTGTACCCACGGCCGACGCAACGCACCCCCAGCTCGACAACGAATCGTACGAGGAATACTACCAGCGACTACAAACAAAAATCACGGAAACAATCGGAAAAGCACGCGAAAACCTCATAGCGGCAAAGAGCAGATCAAAGAGTCTGTACGACAGACGCACAAATCCCCAGACGGTCGCGGTGGGCGACAGAGTCTACCTCCTAAAGGAGCCCAGAAAAGGTAAATTCGACGCCCAATACACCGGGACGTACGAGGTTTCCGAGGTCCTGCCCAAAAACAACGTCAGGATCAAGACGAAAAGGGGCACTAGGGTGGTCCACGCCGATAAATTAAAGAAAGCAAAAATCCCCCCCTTAACACTGTTACCCCACATTTCCCCCCTATCCCTCCCCGTTAACTCCCCCAATCAATCGAGGCACCCAGCGACACATCGAATTTGCCTCATTCGAGAGCTCGCATCTGCCAAACAAACATGTGTCTACGAACCCAAACCAAACCCACCCCGGGAGAAAAGGCTGAGAAGTACAGGAGCCGATTCGACGAGTACCTATGTTACCAGGGAGTCATATTCTCCGACGCCGACGGGGTCGAAACATGCGAAGCATGCAGCATCCACCTCCATGGGCCCCTCGAGGCATTCACCATTCACTCAGTCCAGAAGTGGGCCACCATGCGAGTCGCCTGCTCCCGCTGCAGGAAAGATATGTGCCGCAAGCAATCCCTGCTGGACTGCAGGAACTGCTCCAGCCGGGTTCTCGCCGCCACGGCAAGGTTCGTCTTCCCGGGAAGCCGACATCTTGACGAGATCCAGCAGCAATCCCCACTCACGACGGTCCACTACGCTACCCCCCTCCCTCAATTACAGCCGTAAATATCCCCCCCCTCCAATATCCCCACCACGCACTCAGGTTACCTCACAACACACAAACACATCCTCGACATTACACAACAGAACGCCACGAAATCAACATGTGCCTAAAGAGGAAGCCAGCGACCACCCCGGAAGAGAAGGCCGACAGCTACAGGGCACGCTTCGAACCCTACCGTTGTTACCGAGGACACGTGTATGCGGACGCCAGCGGCCAGGAGGTGTGCAAGAACTGCAGGCCATACCTCAGCGGCCCCGTGGAAGTCTTCCACACCCACTCGATACAGCAACATCAGCTGATGAGAAACTCGTGCTCACGCTGCTTGGGAGCAATGTGCCACGAGCAGCCCCTAATGGACTGCTACGAGTGCTCCAGCCGGCTAGCCACCACCATGGCTAAATACGTGTTCCGAAACAGCAGCCACCGCGACGAGCTGTGCCGGTACATTTTGCCGCTGAGGGCCAACGTCCCCGCTGTCTGAGCTCCGGGCAGCGCCGCCCCCCCCCCCCGGAGGGGGAGATGTCACGTCGTTCCGACGTTGGAATTGGACCTCCATTGTCGGCGGACTCCACCATCGTGTCCACACATTCACCAGCGCACCAACGTACCAGCGTCCCAAGTCCCCCCCCCTTCGCCGCCCCGAAAAATGCGCGCCCCCAAGGGGTAAGGTGTTACGTCGTACCAACGTTTGCTTCAGCATTTGCGCGAACAAACAAATTCTCGGGATATATAATTCGCGCGAACGAATCGTGGCCGTTACGCCGATTTTAATTCTATTTTCGTCCCGGGTCAATCAAAGTGTACATTTATATATACATACATATTCATATCAAACCGCAACCATGAGACGCCGGTGCGAGCGAACCCTGGCATAGCAACAGCTATTACAAGTGTTTACCGAACATTCGCGAATAATAGTGACACGAAGAACAATAGTATAAATCGTATGATCGAGAACAATTAATGTCACGCTCCACCGAATTCTTATGGTCCGCGCTCCCATTATAAATATGGCAAGATTCGCGCTCTGCGACAGTTCTTCGCAACAGTTTCTTGAAATCACTTCGCTCTTCTAATTCCTAGTCTTCTGACCTAATCGTACCGCATCTTGCCATATTCGTTTTGTTCATTTCAATTTCATCTATCTCATTTCTTTTGTATTATAATTCTAGTTCGTAATTTAGTTTAGTGCGCGTTGTTATATCATAGTTAATTAATTTTAGTTTCGTTTATCGAATTTCGAATTGCGTTAATCCCTAAGTTTAGTTATAGTTATTCCCGTATATTTAGTTATTTCATTTATATCGTGTTCGCGTCGTTATCTCGCCATCGTGCAGTGCTCTAGTTTAATTTTCGTTTTCGTAGCTATCGCGTAATCTTGTATTCAGCCACTTCCTTTTAGTTATTACACGTTGATTTAATTTACTTATTTTCTTTTCTTTTATTTTTCTGTTCTCCCTTTGTGTTGTGCGATTACGTCAGTGTGGTTGTGTCCTTATAGTGTTTCGAATGCCGCGTCGCGCAGGTCGCAAGTACCAGCTCAAGAGATTGTTCGGAGGACTCTTCCGGGAGGGAAAAGGGACCACCTACGACCGGAATCTCGGGATCCGGAAACCCCCGCGCATCCTCCGCGAAATCGAATTCACCGGAACAGTTCGAATCGTGAGTTCGAAGAGGATCGTCCGGGATAAACGACCTAAGGCCCGCCAACCCGCGAGTTCTCCACCGTGGAAGCTTGTCCCGATCACGTTCACGCCGAGCTACCCTCCACCAGAAGGGATCGACACCGAGGATCCACGATACGAGCGGTACGCTCAAATCGCGGAAAACGGAACGTCCGAGGTTCGTCCCGCCGCGAATCCTCCCCCGTGGAGACTCGTGCCTCTCATTTACGTCCCGAACTTCCCTTCGCTGGAAGATATTAGTATCGACGACCCGCGTTACGAACGCTACGCCCTCCGCCGATCTCTCATCTTGAGGTGGTACTACTAGAACCCCATTTTCTACCGCCTATCTGCTCCCTCCCCCTGTCGTCCGACGACAGGGCAGCGAGACCCAAGTAAACCATCGCGACACGGACGAGAGAAAACACAAGTGTAAGTGAGTGCGCGCGATACGACGTAGGTGCCGATCTAACTACTGACAACTGTCAGATCTCTTAAATCGGTGTTCCCCCTCGTACGTCTGAGCCCACCAGGGCCCGGTACAATCGGAGGAACACGGATTCTCGCGCACGGATCTCCCCGAGTTACACATTAAACGTCAAATTGTCAGACCTCTTAAATCGGTGTTCCGCCTCGTACGTCTGAGCCCACCAGGGCCCGGTACAATCGGAGGAACACGGATTCTCGCGCACGGACCTCCCCGAGTTGCATACCAAACGTCAAAAACTGTCAGATCTCTTAAATCGGTGTTCCCCCTCGTACGTCTGAGCCCACCAGGGCCCGGTACAATCGGAGGAACACGGATTATCGCGTCATAATCCGTCCTCCCAAGAATTCGATTCGCACGCCGTGCCACGATCACTGTGACGTCAGGGACCGCCCGGAACCTTCGCGATTGTATAAGAGTACCGTTACGCGTCGTAAATCGCGGTTCCCATTCTAGCAGCAACGCGACTTCGCTAATTCCCCGTTCCCGTTTGTTATCTCCCTCGGACAACCGAAAATTCGGGCCTGGTCAGACGTGGACGTACGCGCCACGTGGACCGAAGATCGTCAAAGTCCATAAACACGTTACGACCCCCATCCGGGACGTAACAACAGTAATTCAGTAATTCAGTAATTCAGTAACTCGGCTAATCAGTAATACAGTAATTCAGATATTCTGATATTCTGATAGTCTGTAGTTCAGTAATTCAGTAATTCAGTAATTCTGTAATTCTGTAATTCTGTAATTCAGTAATTCAGTAATTCTGTAATTCAGTAATTCAGTATTTCGATATTCAATATTATTAGATTCTTTGAATGGCGTTACAAATTGTAATTTCATTTAACAATTTGGTCTAAAAGGAATAAGAATATTATAATGCATAAAATATTTCAGTAATTCAATATGTTTAGACTCTTCTATATTTATATTAATAAATATTTATATATATATATAAATTATTTATATATATCTAAATATTTATATCAATAAATATTTATATATATATATATATATATATATATATATATATATATATAATTAATAATAATTAATATTTATACGAAAAAAAAAATAGTAGGAAAAAATAATAATTTATTGAAATTTTATAAGAAAAATTAATTTGAAATTTTTATATTTAATAAATTTATTAACTTCCCGATTCATAGGGAAGTTACTGTAATTCAAAAGCAAGACAAAAATATCAAAGAACTTCTAAAAATAACATGCTACTAAAAAATGACAGAAAAGAGGAATATAAAAAGCTAAAAAAGAAACTAAGGTATATGTTAGAGAACTGTACTAATCGCGACATCTGTCAATACATTACATTAGTAACAGGTGATCACGTGACTATAATTGTAACACGTGATTACCTTCTTCTTGAGCAACCATCCTTCTTCTCGTTCCGACAGTCAACCGGGTGACACGTGTTGTTATAATAAAGAAAGTGTTCTAAAACGAATTCTAACCATCGCAATATATACAGGGTGTCCCAAAATAAGTGTAACTCCCGGAAATGGGAGGTTCCTTGGGTCATTTGAAGCGACATTTTCCTTCACAAAAATGGCGTCCGCGGCTTTGTTTAGGAGTTATTAACGAAAAACACGGACCAATCAGAGCGCGGCTACAACTGATTGATTCTGCTTCGGCCAATAGCGACACCACGTTAAGCGGGATCTGTCGCCGAGTTGGACTCCGTTCGCTATAGCCGGGTTCTGATTGGTCCGTGTTTTTCGATAATGACTCCTAAACGATGCCGCGGACACCAATTTTGTAAAGGAAAATGTCGCTTCAAATGACCCAAGGAACCTCCCATTTCCGGGAGTTACACTTATTTTGGGACACCCTGTATATATAGTTGGTTTACTCTTAAATTCCTTTACTTCCATCAGGTTATGGGCCCAGAACCCAGTAATCACAATCTGGAGTAATAAGTAAAGGTATAAGAATATTGTGTAAAAATAAAACGTGGTACCGGCCTCTCTCCTGAATTGAAACAAGGAAAGAGCAGACGGCGGTCTGGAATAAGTGCTGAACACAATAAGTAAGTTCGCAACAATTTATATATATACTTCATCGAGAAGCACATTTAAAGGGAATTTACTCAGTAACCCTTGTTTAGTCGCAAAAATTTACTGTACGAATTCTTTTTGCTCAAATAAATTACCGTTGGTCTCACGCTATATCACTCAATATGGCGACCGCACAGACACAACAAGCAACGGATTCCACAATTATAATTGGAAATATACCAAACATAGAACCCAAGTTAGATGGATCTTCCAATTACAGCTCCTGGAAATTTGTCGTAAAAATGACACTTATGGGGTTAGATTTGTGGGACTGTATAAACGCTACTGATATTACGCAACTCAGTACACTTGAACAAAGAAAAAATCAAAAGGCTTTAGCGTGTATATGTTTGAATGTCAAATCACACTGCTACGTACATGTTAAAGATTCTCAGACTGCGAAGGACGCTTGGGATAAACTCAGCATAGCATATGAAGACAAAGGACTTCCTAGAATATTAAATTTATTAAGGGCTTTGTTTAAAATTGACTTCAATAATTTTCAAAGCATGAACGAATATGTTTCAGAAGCATTGAGTTTGTCACAAAAGCTTTCTGATATAGGCAATCCCATCGAGGACAAACTACTTGCGGTTATAATTTTAGCGGGCCTTCCACCCGAATTTAAACCAATGGTAATGGCTTTAGAGAGCTCGGGCGTTCAAATTACTACAGATTTGATTAAAAATAAACTTCTCCAAGAAGAGATAAAAGGTGATACTAACAACAACTCAACTGAAGCAGCATTTGTATCAAAGTCATATCACAAAAATACAAATAACCAGTTTCAAAAAAGACAAGTTCGTTGTTTTGGATGCAACAAATCTGGTCATGTAATTACCCAATGTAAAAAAAATCAAACGGAAAACAAGTGGAAAAAACCAAATTTTTCTAACAATAAGAATCATTCTAATCAAAAATCTAATGATTGGAGTTTACTTTCAGCATTATCAACTAAAATGGATAATGAAGACTGGTTTATAGATTCAGGTGCCACTCAACATATGACACCGAACAAGGACTTATTTAAGGAGTTTAAGAAATCAAAAAAAATTTTATTACGATAGCAAATAACTCCAAGTTGGAAACCACAGGAGTCGGTAATGTAAACGTGATGCTCGACGGTGAGTACACAAACAAAACAATTTCCGACGTGCTCCATGTACCAAATTTGAATACTAACTTGCTTTCTGTAAGCACACTTGCAAATAAAGGATTTATAACTGTCTTTGATAATGCAAAATGCAAAATCTACAGTAAAAATGATTGTAAAATTTCCGGCGAAACCGTAGTCTCAGGTTCAGTCGAAAATGGTTTATATAAACTAGATGTAAAGTCCGAAAGTGCTCTAGTTACATATGGTAACACTCAAAGTCATCAATTCTGGCATAAAAGATTAGGCCATCTTAATGACAAATGCATGGCACTTCTACGTAAGGGTTTAGCCAATGGTGTTAAATTTGACAATTCAGACAGACTTCCTTGCACTCGCTGTTTAAAAGGAAAGCAAACCAGATCTCCATTTAGCAACACTGGACGGGAAAGAGCAACCTCTTTTCTCGAACTTCTTCACGCTGATGTTTGTGGACCAATGAAGGTTCAAAGTTACTCAGGAGCAAAATACTTTTTTGTATTAATAGATGATTTTTCAAATATGACTTTTGTCTATTTCTTAAAAAACAAAAGTGACGTTGCAAACGCCTTCAAGACTTTCAAGGCATGGGTTGAAAATGAAAAAGAAACAAAAATAAAAATCTTTAGGAGCGATAATGGCAAAGAATTTGTTAATGCTGAAATGGATTCATTTTTCAGACAAGAAGGAATTCGCCATCAGACTACAATACCGTACACTCCAGAACAAAACGGTGTTGCAGAAAGAGCTAATCGCACCCTCGTCGAAAAAGCTCGTTGCATGCTAGAAGATGCAAGATTGGATCAACGTTATTGGGAGGAAGCAATTAGGACTGCTGTATACCTAAAAAATAGATCCCCCTCAAAGGCCATAAAAGGAAAAACTGCTTTTGAAATTTGGAGCGGAAAGAAAGTTGATCTACATCACTTGAAAGTCTTCGGCTGCAGAGCATTCACACACATTCCGAAACAGAATCGCACAAAATTTGATTCAAAATCAAAGGAAGGAATATTTGTTGGATACAGTATAAATTCCAAAGGCTACAGAGTGGCTGATCCAAATCACCCAAATATTATATGGAACACACGAGACGTCACATTTCTAGAAGACGAACCGGCGGGAGTTCCAAAAACAAATAAAAATGATTTGAAATTGAAGACGAGGACAGACTATATAGTTGAGCCACTACAAGAAGAACAAGTTATTACAGAACTTACACTTCAAGAAGAAACAGTTCCTGAAGAAGATAATGAAGAGGATAGCATAACTTCATCTTCGACGGACAACTCAAACACAGAATTTGAGTCTGCCAGTAATGATTCGGTCATTACCTTAACAGCAGATACTTTAGAAGATAATACTTTAGAAGATAATACGACAAATAATGCCGCAGAAATTTCTCGATACCCCACGCGAGAAAGAAAAGCTAGAATATTTCCTGGGATGGTCAGACATGATGCCTTTCTAGCAGCAGGTAACGATCCGTTGACGTTAGAAGAGGCTCTTTCTTCTCATGACAAAAAGAAGTGGCAAATAGCCATAAACAATGAACTAGCCTCTCTAACGAACAACCAAGTATGGGAACTTGCCACATTACCTAAAGGCAAGAAACCCCTAAAATCCATGTGGGTATTTAAAAAGAAAACAGATGAGTATGGTAAAGTTACAAGTTTCAAAGCTCGGTTAGTGGCTAAAGGGTGTTCCCAAACTCCTGGGATTGATTTTAATGAAACCTTTTCTCCTGTTAGTAGGTATTCTACCATAAGACTTTTGTTATGTCTAGCAGTTCAACTGGATATGCATATAGACCATTTTGATGTCACGACGGCGTTTCTAAATGGTGACCTAAACGAAGATATATATCTAGAACAACCTGAAGGATTTATAAGCGATAATACCAAAGTATGGCATTTAAAAAAGGCAATATATGGACTTAAGCAATCGTCAAAGTCTTGGTATGATAAATTACACTCAATATTAACTAGTTTGAACTTCACACGTTGTGATTCAATTGCGTGTCTTTATCATAAGGGAGCTGGAGATTCTAAATTAATTCTTTCAATATATGTAGACGACATATTAGTACTAAGTAAAAACAAAAAATTCAAAGATGAGCTAAAGAGTCAATTAAGTAAAGAATTTAAACTGAAAGACTTAGGCGAAGTTAAGAATATTTTAGGAATAAGAGTAAATAAAAGTACAAACAGAATTGATTTGGACCAGACGAAATATATCAAAGATTTGTTAACAAAATTTAATATGGATGATTGCACGATTGCAAGTACTCCTCTTGCATTAGGTATTAAATTAAGTAAAGGAAATGAGTGTGCCTCACATCCTTATCAAGAACTTATGGGTTGCCTCAATTATCTTGCAATGTGCACAAGGCCTGACATTAGTCATGCAATCAGTTACCTTAGTAGATTTAATAATTGTTATCAAGAGGAACATTGGATTGCGGCCAAGAGAGTCTTAAGATACTTGAAGGGATCCATAAATTCTAAACTGTGTTATGAAAAAACAAACTTAAGTGTTTTAGGATATGTAGACGTTGATTTTGGAGCGGACGAGATAGACCGCAGATCGTTCTCGGGTTATAGTTTTATCATGGGAAATGGGGCTATTAGCTGGGAAAGCAAGAAACAAACAAACGTAGCCATCTCCACCTGTGAAGCCGAATACGTGGCTATCTCTGAAGCTTGCAAAGAAGCCAAATTTCTCAAGAATTTGTTAGGAGAATTACTCAATAAGAATGAACATGTAAACCTATACAATGACAATCAATCAGCTATAACATGGGCACACGGTTGTACAGCATATAATAGAACTAAGCATATAGACATAAAGAATCATTTTGTTCGGGAGGCTATAGAGTCAAAGATAGTAAAATTACGCTTTCTAAGCTCTAATGATATGATAGCTGATATATTGACCAAAGCCTTAACGAAAGAAAAACATGCAAAATTTACAAGTGGTTTAGGATTAAAAAATTTTTGTATGTCACGATTAGAAGGGAGTGTTAGAGAACTGTACTAATCGCGACATCTGTCAATACATTACATTAGTAACAGGTGATCACGTGACTATAATTGTAACACGTGATTACCTTCTTCTTGAGCAACCATCCTTCTTCTCGTTCCGACAGTCAACCGGGTGACACGTGTTGTTATAATAAAGAAAGTGTTCTAAAACGAATTCTAACCATCGCAATATATATATAGTTGGTTTACTCTTAAATTCCTTTACTTCCATCAGTATAAAATACATGACAGTAAGAACGAACAATGGAAAACCTTCATAAATATAATTCAATCTGATCCGTGGGGTAGACCCTATATTATAATATGTAACAAAATTAAAAGTAGGAATCCCATGCCGACTCTAGAAGCCAAAGAGGCCAGGCAAATTTTGAAAGAACTGTTTCCAAGAGAAAATAATAAAACTATTTACAATAACTTTCCAATAGAAGAAAACAATTTGTATATAAATAAAGAAGAAATAAAAAGTATAATAAATAATTTAAAAACAAATAAGGCCGCCGGTTTGGATAAAATTCCTCCCGGTTTAATAAAATTAGTTGCAACGAAAGATGAAGAAAGGTTTCACCGGGTGTTTACCGGGTGTTTGGATATGTGGTATATTCCGAAAGAATGGAAATCTTCTAGGACCATTTTGCTAAGAAAAGGTGATGAGATGGATAATTCCCCAAGTAATTTCAGGCCAATCTGCATAGGTAATAGTTATAATAAAATTCTACAAAAAATTATTGAAAAGGAGCTCTTGGAGCACCTGGGTGGGGAACCCTTTCACGGGAACTAATATGGTTTCCGGAAGGGGGGATCCACCCTGGATGCCCTAGAAGTGGTTACGAATTTCATGAGGGAAACCAAAAGAGAGAGAGAATTTGGCATTATCATTAGTTTGGATATACGCAATGCGTTCAACACGCTAAGTTGGAATAAGATCTTTGAAAACTTAAATAAAAAGAAACTACCTAATAGTTTAATAAAAATGATACAGATTTACTTTAGAGATAGAATAATAAAATTTAAAGCATCCGACAAATGGGTTACGATTGAAACTGAAAAAGGAGTACCACAAGGCTCCGTTATTTCACCGATAATTTGGAACATCGTATACGATGGTTTGCTCGAGATTGGTTGGCTGAAAACCAACGGGCTTGATTTGGCTGCACAAAAAACAAAATTTATTTTCTCTAACAAAAAATGGATTCCAACAGATTTTGAATTAAACATAATAAATAATAAAATTAAAGCTAGTGATAGTATAAAATACTTAGGCATTAAACTTAATAGATATAATAATTTTTTTTCGAACATGTTGATTATATAACGGAAAAAACGTATAGAGTAATTGGAGAACTTTCAAAACTAATGTATAATAAAGGCGGAGCCTCATATAGTGGCAGAAAATTATATTATAATATAATAACATCTATAATTAATTACGGAAGCCATATTTGGTCTGGAGTAGCTTTATCTTTTAAAAGGAATATTCAAAAAATCGCAAAAGCTCAAAGACTTAGTCTATGCAGATTGGCAAGGGCTTACAAATCCGCGTCACGTTATGCACTTTGTATAATAACAGGATACTTACCACTGGAAATGGTCCTGGAAGAAAGATCACTCCTATATAAAAACAAAAAAGAACATAAAATTAATGAGAATGATGGTGAAAATATAAGAAATTATAAGATTACAAGAATGAACAATTTAAAAGAAATTATAAAAGAAAACAGTTGGAACAAATGGATGAAAAACTGGGAAGATTATAAATATTCAAAATGGACAAAAGCATTAATAAAAAACCCTAAAGAGTGGGGGGAAAGAAATTACGGGAACTTAAATTATAGACTTACCCAAATGTTGACCGGGCACGGTGTGTTTTCAACCTTTAGATATAGAATCGGTAAAGCGAGAAATGAGGAATGTTGGGGGTGTGACGGGGTAAAAGATGACCCCGAACACACACTCCTGCACTGCGATCGTTGGTTCGCAGAAAGGCGAATTTTATATATTGACATAAATAGAGAACTTAATGTGGAGAATTTCCAAGAAACGATGCTGAGAGACAAGTCCACCTGGGAAAAAATAGATAAATTTATAAACAATATAATGAACAAAAAAGAAGAATATGAACGTAAACTGGAAAAAAGACAAAACAATAGATAGAAACATAAACGAATTATTATAAAGATATAAATAGGCAGAAAGGATATAATAGAAAAGGAAAGAATTTAAGTTTATATAAAGAACAGAAAGAATTTAAGTTTATATACAGAAATTAAAATTGAGTTAAAGTTTTCTTATAAATACTAAGGATAGAACATGTAAATATATATAAATAAATAATAAGTTTAAATAAGTTAAATTAAATATAATATAAAATAAAATAAAATAGATAAATAAAACATGCAGTTAAATACAAGTTGAATATACTTACCTTACTCTGGTTTGCGATAGATGCCGGTTCCTATCCCTGGAGTATGAAAGGAAAGAATTCTAATTAATTAAAACGAAAGAAAAATATTAATAAAATATCAAATTAATATATCAAATTATCAAATTAATATACCTACATGGAAAGAACAGGAGTGGTCCAAGGAGTATACGGGCGGCCATGAGTATGTGCAGAACAGGTCCTAGGTCCGCTGAAGTATAACTAAAAAAAAAAGGAAAGAAAAAGGGGTTACTTAATGACATCTCGGTTCCCCTAAAAAAAAAAAAAAAAAGAAGGGAAGTTACTGTAATTACCCCGAAAATCGAAAATCGATTTTTTAGCAGATCTTCACGTTTCATGGTTATTGAAGTCATTTTAGACTATTTTTATCAAATTGTTAGTATGTGTGTGTGTGTGTGTGTGTGTGTGTGTTTGCGTGTGCGTGTGCGTGTGCGTGTGCGTGTGCGTGTGCGTGTGCGTGTGCGTGTGCGTGTGCGTGTGCGTGTGCGTGTGCGTGTGCGTGTGCGTGTGTGTGTGCGTGTGTGTGTGCGTTCGTGCGTGCGTGCGTCCGTGTGTGTGCGTGTGTGTGTGTGTGTCAAATTTTTCGTTAACATTTTCTGAAAAAGTAACAATGCGATCAGAATGATGAATGATGCAATGGATGTGCCTCGTCGTAACTTAGAGCTGATTAGATTTTGGTCCATATTGGTCAAGCAGTTTTTTAGATTTTTTAGTTTTTTTCGAAAGAAGTTCATTCAACAATGCAATTTATAAGAGAGGATGGAAATTTTCCACCAAATAAACAAACGTAATTATATATATTTCATTTTTTTTTTAATTATGCAGGTAATGCTAATGTTACCGCTTACAACTAACGAATCGGGTAGTTCTTTGTGTGGCTCGTGGAGAGTCACACACAAAATAAAAAAAAACCATTAATAGCTGTATGCCTCACTAGCAATGCGTACCACTAACCCTCTCGCAAGAGCAGTCCTACCCGCGAGCTCGCGAAGCGACCGAGCAACAATAACACCATCCGCGAGCTCGCGAAGCGAGCGAGCAACAATGACCAGCTAGTTTATAGTATTAAGTGATTTTTAAGATTAATAATAATAACTTATTTTACGTATTATCTTCAATAAATAAAAAAAAAGAGGAAACTTTTTTTATTTAAAAATTATGAAAATTAATTTTTGTGAAATTTAATTTAAATTGAGGAATAAATTTCATATAAAATAATTTTATAAATAGTATTTTAGTTGAAATAATTTTATTTATAGTATTTGATTTATGAAGTTTAAATTGAGGAATAAATTTCATATAAAATAATTTTATAAATAGTATTTTAGTTGAAATAATTTTATTTATAGTATTTGATTTATGAAGTTTAAATTGAGGAATAAATTTCATATTAAATAATTTTATAAATTGTATTTTAGTTGAAATAATTTTATTTATAGTATTTGATTTATGAAGTTTAAATTGAGGAATAAATTTCATATAAAATAATTTTATAAATAGTATTTTAGTTGAAATAATTTTATTTATAGTATTTGATTTATGAAGTTTAAATTGAGGAATAAATTTCATATAAAATAATTTTATAAATAGTATTTTAGTTGAAATAATTTTATTTATAGTATTTGATTTATGAAGTTTAAATTGAGGAATAAATTTCATATAAAATAATTTTATAAATAGTATTTTAGTTGAAATAATATTATTTATAGTATTTGATTTATGAAGTTTAAATTGAGGAATAAATTTAATTTAAAATAATTTTATAAATAGTATTTTAGTTGAAATAATTTTATTTATAGTATTTGATTTATGAAGTTTGAATTGAGGAATAAATTTCATATAAAATAATTTTATAAATAGTATTTTAGTTGAAATAATTTTATTTATAGTATTTGATTTATGAAGTTTAAATTGAGGAATAAATTTCATATAAAATAATTTTATAAATAGTATTTTAGTTGAAATAATTTTATTTATAGTATTTGATTTATGAAGTTTAAATTGAGGAATAAATTTCATATTAAATAATTTTATAAATTGTATTGTAGTTGAAATAATTTTATTTATAGTATTTGATTTATGAAGTTTAAATTGAGGAATAAATTTCATATAAAATAATTTTATAAATAGTATTTTAGTTGAAATAATTTTATTTATAGTATTTGATTTATGAAGTTTAAATTGAGGAATAAATTTCATATAAAATAATTTTATAAATAGTATTTTAGTTGAAATAATTTTATTTATAGTATTTGATTTATGAAGTTTAAATTGAGGAATAAATTTCATATAAAATAATTTTATAAATAGTATTTTAGTTGAAATAATTTTATTTATAGTATTTGATTTATGAAGTTTAAATTGAGGAATAAATTTCATATAAAATAATTTTATAAATAGTATTTTAGTTGAAATAATTTTATTTATAGTATTTTAGTTGAAATAATTTTATTTATAGTATTTGATTTATGAAGTTTAAATTGAGGAATAAATTTCATATAAAATAATTTTATAAATAGTATTTTAGTTGAAATAATTTTATTTATAGTATTTGATTTATGAAGTTTAAATTGAGGAATAAATTTCATATAAAGTAATTTTATAAATTGTATTTTAGTTGAAATAATTTTATTTATAGTATTTGATTTATGAAGTTTAAATTGAGGAATAAATTTCATATAAAATAATTTTATAAATTGTATTTTAGGTGAAATAATTTTATTTATAGTATTTGATTTATGAAGTTTAAATTGAGGAATAAATTTCATATAAAATAATTTTATAAATAGTATTTTAGTTGAAATAATTTTATTTATAGTATTTGAGTTATGAAGTTTAAATTGAGGAATAAATTTCATATAAAATAATTTTATAAATAGTATTTTAGTTGAAATAATTTTATTTATAGTATTTGTTTTATGAAGTTTAAATTGAGGAATAAATTTCATATAAAATAATTTTATAAATTGTATTTTAGTTGAAATAATTTTATTTATAGTATTTGATTTATGAAGTTTAAATTGAGGAATAAATTTCATATAAAATAATTTTATAAATTGTATTTTAGTTGAAATAATTTTATTTATAGTATTTATGAAGTTTAAATTGAGGAATAAATTTCATATAATATAATTTTATTGTAGGAAGTGTCTATGTTCAAATGAGTGACTCAGGCGACTTGACTTAATAATCTTTATTTTTCGAGAAGTGACTCGGACACCAGCTAGGTCTCGACTGGCTTGTCTCCCTAGCGTTACAAAAAACGAAATCTTTGTCTTCCCCACTCTCGCGAATGTTTCTTAGGGAGGGAAAATTCACGAGAGTGACGAGTCACGAGTTTAACCTTGTAGCGGAATTTCCACGAGACCCAACGCCCACCATGTGCGTCCTCAGGTAGCGGGTCCTTGCACCCTCGCGGACTCTCCGTACCGACGACTTGGGTCTTTTAGAAATTCGGGGTTTTACGACTCTTCGCAAGGCTATTGAGACTGTCGCTAATAAAAAGTACGCCAACCCTAACAGATGTCTTAATGACCCTGCCTGACAGTTTCCTCAAAAATAGCTTTTATTGTTGCCAGAGTCCCAAAACCTCTCCAGCATCTGCACAGCAAATGTTATTTTATTTTATGAAGCTGGCCGCTACATTATAAATAGTATTTTAGTTGAAATAATTTTATTTATAGTATTTGATTTATGAAGTTTAAATTGAGGAATAAATTTCATATAAAATAATTTTATAAATAGTATTTTAGTTGAAATAATTTTATTTATAGTATTTGATTTATGAAGTTTAAATTGAGGAATAAATTTCATATAAAATAATTTTATAAATAGTATTTTAGTTGAAATAATTTTATTTATAGTATTTGATTTTTTTTTTATTTATTATGCTATGAAACCCCACATGGGATTATTAGCAGCATGTACATATCTGTACATGCTAACATTACAATAACAACTTATAAACTAGGAGAAGTAACATAATTAACAATTCTAGTACAACACTATAGATACAAACAGTGAGATTTAAGAAAACTATGAATAAGAAATAGAGGACAAAGAGAAGGTCCACACAAAAAAGCATCTATTGTATAAGGTGGATAGTAACCTTTGCTGCATAGTTTGTGAATCAGCGCCTCTCTATTGTTATCATAGATCGGGCACTGCCATATTATATGATTATGATCCTGTATCAAACAACCACATGGACAATTTGTGTCATCTGCAAGTTTCATTTTAAAAAGGGAGGCATTCAGTTGATAGTGTCCAGATCGAAGTCTGTTAATCCAGCAGATGAAGTCTCTAGGAAGTTTTAGGTGAAAAAACCAAGGTTTAGATCCAGAGTGATAAAAGGAACTGAAAAATTTTTTGCCCTTAAACCCTGCTTCTTCAAGAATATAATTGTGTGTTAATATTCTAGCTTGTTTTTTAAAAATATGTGAATAGTCAGAGTAGGGAACTAGGATGTTGGGAGAAATAGATAATGAAGATGCTTCTTTAGCTAATGCGTCAGCTTTTTCATTATGCGTGATTCCAATGTGC